>VZTQ01003297.1:89151-367402 GCA_013400755.1 Pelecanoides urinatrix
GGATGAACTACTCTCTCTGTATCTGGGAAGGACAGAGCAAGTACATGTACATTTCCATTGCAAGTAAGGAAAGAAAATGTCATAGCTTTTTAAAGTTAAGAATAATAATACTTAGAAAGCATTTTGCGGTGGCAAACTGGATTTTTTGTCACTGAAGTTCCAAGAACAGTTCAGACATATCAGAAATGGGTTAGCTGTAGTTGATCCTGCCTAAGAGTAGTCAGATGGATTAGAAGACTTTTTAAGGTCACCTCGAGCCTTAGAATCCTGGGATTTTGATCGTTATTTTGAGTTAGTTTCAGGCATAAATTTTTGGTTACCAGAAGTTACTTTCCTACATCTGACCTAACTTCCAATTAAAATTGATCTTTGAGTAGTCCAAAGATATATTCCACTGTCAATCATACATCTCAGCATGACCACAATTTTACCTTTATATCATGCTGAATTCTATATTTAGTTCCTGTCCTACTTTCGAAGTTGGTACAATGCTTGTTCTTTACAGTTTTCTATTTCTGCAGGTTAAGGTTACATTGATTTAAATTCAAAATTTGAGGTTGGAGCTCCTTCATTACAGAACTAAAACCCATTGGTTTACCAGCTTGATTTCCTATGTTTCCAGGTAGAGAATTCTCAATTTGTATTTTCCTGCAGTAACAGCATTAATTTAAAATATTTAAGGAGGATTTTAACAAACTGCAATCATTACTTGCTAAAAGGCACTTTGTACATCACTCTGTGCATCTCATCACTAGAGGAGCTCTTCTGTAGAAAGAAATACTACTACTGCTCTTGATCACTTTTCTACTTTCTGCAAAAAATGGGTTTAGAATGTTTTATGGAGTTGAGAACATGAAGAAACTAAGAGTTTGCTTAGACTAAAAATGACTGTATAGTTCCCTTGCAATATCAGGGAACCACGTGGCTGCTCCACAAAGCCCTATTTACCACAAGCCACAACCTCCCTGGCACCTTCTGTCAGAGTGAGGGCCTTTGAAACTACATCACATCACAGGAAGAGAGAAGAGAGTTGAGTCTTTGAAGTTCCCTGGAGTAGCAAGTTACAACTAGAAGTTGCAAGTTCTACAGTTTTGTCACTAAGTCAGTTAGGGTTCCATTTAAGGTTGGTGAAACTCATCTTTCTGGCTGAAAGATACAGCCTCTGGATCATTCTTTACACAGGGGAACTGCAGCTGAAATCTCATCTCTACTAGAAAGAGTTAAAACTACATTAGAGGGAAATGCAGAGGTGTCCATGTTATGAAGCACTCTGAAATAAAACGTTCTCAGTTCCTGCTGTTGACCTTCTTTCACTGTGTTCACACAAATGGGATTTTTAACTTTGCAGGAAATTAGACCCTTGAGAGGTCCACTTAATTAGAAGGCATAAAAGTGACTGAATTATGCTATCATTTCTTTGTTAGGAGAAAGCTTTAGTTAATTGAGAAATGGGGAAGAAATGTAATAACAAGTTTAACACTAATGTATAGAGCTAGAACTAGTTTAAAATCAGATATTTTTAATAAGCCACCTGGTTCTGTTGCAATAAAAGGGTAACCAATTACTGTTAATGTAGAACTGGCATAATTTTAAATAATTTATAAAGCAAACAAACTTGATATGCTAATATGGTAAACATTTTAGAATTAATCTGAGAAATTCTGGGGATATTAATATGTAAGTAAAATAAGAGACAAAGGTAGGTATTGGTGCTCCTTTGGAACTTTTTTCCAGGGACCAGCTTTAAACCTTTCTCTGCTATTTGCCAACTGTGTAAGCAAGGATTTTAATTCTCTGTATTCTTACAGCTCTGTATTGTACCTGAGATTATGCTGAAGTAAACCAATGCCTAGGACATGAAGGCAGCAAAATGAAATTCTGAGATTTGTATGGAATATTTTGCATGAAATTAGTAAAAGGGTCATTTCAGCAAGATAAAGTAATTCAAAACAATCTAAACCAAACCAATGTTTGTGCTTCACTTTGCTTTGCTTTATTCCTGTTTGGCAGCCAGATGGAGAAATGTGTTATTTGCATAGGCCAATCTGGTGACAGTAACTCTCTGCAGCCACATGGAAACAAAATCCAAATTAAAATTCCAGTTCTCTTCTAGCATGTCCACAATTCTTCTTTGCACCATAGTGCATGAAGTAGCCCAGCTAAGCAGTACAGCATGGGAATATGAAGGTATTTGTGACAAGGAGTAATGCAGATCTTTTTTTCTTTTACACAGCTTCCTGTGAATGATCAGCTAAAGTCTAGCTGCTGCTTGGCTATGGCAGATTGAAACATCAGATAATGCCGAAATGTGAGATGTATTCCTTCACCATACCACTAGCTGAATTCCTAAACTCAGGTGATTTTGAAAAAGAATCCAGAAACAACTTTTTTTTCCACTTGAGGTTCACATTTTATCTCTTCTGCCCTACCTTTGATAGCTTTTTTATTCTTCTTCTGTCCGAGTATCTGATGTTTAATTCTGATATAAACAGCATTCAGTGGGAAAGAGCTATTTTCAATTTAGTTTTTTTTTTAATCTACACTGTTCTTACCTTTTTTTAATCTACACTGCTAGACAAAATTTAGAGTCTTGTAGATAATTTTAATTCAAAAGAGAAATCGGTGTCCAATATTGAATGCAACAGCATTTGGATTTCCCCACCCCCCTGCACCTCAGAAAATTACAATAGCCTGCCTTCTTAAACATAGCAGACATCAGTCTAGAAGAGATTGTTTTCTGGCCTACAGCTATGAGCTTCTTTTAGTCACCATCAATCAAAAGTAATCAAGAGTGATAACTGACATATTTTGGGATGCCCTTCTGTCTTAGTGTTTTCGTGTGCTGCTTTTCCCAACTTGGCCCACTCTTTCCTAGCAGCACCTATCAAAGCCACATTGTCAAGAGTTCTCTATTCCTGAGCAACTTGATATTTCCCTTTCATTTTCGGGAAAGTGAGAAGGAAATATTTGATGGACTATTACAGCTATACTAAATAAAGACCGGTACTTAAACCCCCAAGCTCTGCACCATTAAGAAATAAACTAGCTGTGGGAAACTGACTCTCTGCAATAACAGTTCCCATATTGATTTCACAGTTTGCGTGCGTCGGCCCAGCACATCTGATCCCATCTCCCAAAAGAAAGAGATCCTTACCACCTATGGAGGGCTCCAAGCAGCACCTGAAATAGGAGGAACAGTTCAACCACTTACGTTGGTGCGCTGATTGCCAATACCACCCAGGGTATCCAGGGAAGGGTACCACCCAGCCATTGCACACCGCCCCTACATGGAGCAAGTGGACTGCACTGATTGCCCAGTGAATGCTCCTGGGAAGCAAAGTATGCCCAGCACAGGTAGAATAAATTATTAATTGTTTTGAGGAAGGAGAACTATGAACCAAACGCCTGGCCAAACACAGCCACCAAAGCACCACCTCATAATGGACTCATATAGTGATCAAAAGTACACCCTCTTCACTGATGGTTCCTGCAGACTCCAAAGGAGGCAGAGGCTGTGGAAAGCAACGTTGCAGAGTCCCCTTGCTGCATAGCTAAATTTAGTAGAAGAGAAGTGCCCAGTCAATCTGCAGAAGCCAGAGCTATGCAGGTAGTGTTAGAAGGGGAGGAAGAGGAAAAGTGGCCTACAGGGCATAGCTATGCCTATTCCTGAATGGTAACTACAAAGCTGTGTAGGAATGGATAAAACAATTGAAAATAGCATTAAGATAATCACATCAGGGCAGCTGAGGTATGGCAGCTCATCAGATACAATGAAGACCCATGAAGTTCATCATGTGAATGCACCAATCCCAAAAAACAGAGCCACAGAACAGAAGAACACAGGGCCTGACAGTGTGCCAAGGGGAACAGCGCAGTCCTGGCTGCTCTCTCTCTAACTAGAGACTTAGACTGGGAGCAGAGAACTTGGTTTAGTTCATTTATGTATGATTTGTAGTGCCAACATGTGCTGATCACCAGCAAACTGCCGGAAAATGACTGTGGGAAGAATTTGTATTTTGGTGGAAATATAATGATACATGTATAACATGTATAACAAGCTATGGGCAAGCACTAAATGGCTAGCAGTGACTTCTGCTGAAGCCCAAATGTTGACCCTAGTTTGCTGTACTTGACCCTAGCACCTCCAGCACTGAAAACAGTATGAGTGTTACACATAAATGGCAAATGTAAGGAACTGATCTGTATGAACAGTGACAGGATTGTGTATAGATGAAGGGGCCGCCAGCATGGCTGGCAGCAGTGCTAGGATGTGAACCCCAGTTAGCCCCGCTGTAGAAGGGAGCAGCCCCATTACCAGAACTGCAAAGCACCTCACGTGCAATCAGCCACCACCGTGCCCCAAGCCATGGGTATTGGGTATTGCCTGCGGATCCAGTAACCGATGGGGTCGGCGTCACTCATGGTACATGGCACAGAGACCCCCAGATGTGGGGAGACATCCCAGTGTTATATGAGGGAGAGTCTATTTGGGAACCAGAGATATACCCAGGGCCCCCTCCTGGACTCTGCATCACATAGCTGGGACTGCTGCACTGACCTGCCTGACTCTTCTTCTGGACTGCACCATCTCTCCCAAAACTCAGGAAAGTCATGTAACTCATAAAATTGCATTTATCTGTGATTAAGGCATTTTGGTATCCAAAGCCATTTAATCTCCATACTGTCATTTGTTCTTAAACATCAACAGGCATGTAAATAAATAGTCGCTCGGGAAAGACAGTATGGATTTTGTCAGGAAAACCCTGACTTGTTGGCCTTCTGGAGTTATTTGAGTATATCAATAGGCATCTGGATAAAAAAAATCCAGCAGACATACTTCATATGGATTTTTAAAAAGCCTTTTATTATTAAAGAAAACAGTTGCCACAGGACTGGAGGAAAAAAAAATTCTTTCACAGCTTAAACAATATGAATCAAAACACAAGATTAATGAACATTTTTAGGATCAAGAGGAGTCAGCAGTCATGTTCCCCAGGGACTGATGCTGGTTACAGCTTCATTCAGCTTCTTTATCAATGATCTGAAGAAACTACTGTAATGTGAAAACAGCAAGCCTGCAGCCAACTCCACTCTTCGAGGTGATCAAAAGCCAAGTCATTGGCCAGGAATGCCAAAAAGACTTGACAAACTTGATAAGTGGGTAAAAAGGTGGCAGATGAGCTAGCTAAGAAGGCTACAGTTAGAGAAAACTACCCTAAAGCTTGCATACGTAGTGCTGAACTCATAAAAATTCAGTTATAATTAAGAAGGATTTTAGAGTCATCACTTGCAGTTCTTTGAGATCTTTGTGCAGCAGCAGCCCAAAAAAGCCAATAAAATGTTGGACATCGAGAGAAAGGTGTTGAGAGCAAGATAGAAGCATCACTTTTTGCCATTTTAAGAAACTTTGGCAGGCCCGCATTAGGACTGCTATGCCCAGTTCTGATCTCTGCATCTGAGGAAGAAGATAGAGCTAGTGAAGGTGCAAAGAAGGGCAACTAGATGATGAAGGGGCTAGAGAGATGCCTTATGAGGAGAGATGAGAAAGGTTGGGACTCTTCAGTATGGGGCTGAAGAGGCCTTACAGAATCATGAAGGCCATGGAAAAGCTGAGCACAGAACTGTTGTTCACCAAACCCTGCAATTAGAGAACTAGGTAGCGCTTGTTAAAACACTAGTAGGAAGCTGACTGAAAACAAACAAAATACTTCTTCACCAGTGGGTATTAAATTCATGGAAGACAGGAGATAGGAGAAGGAGATAGCATCATCACAAACAAAACCAGGTAGACAGACTCATGGACCACAAGGCTATACTAAAAAGAGAGGTCAGGGATGTACCTTCTAACATTCCTAATACAGTGATCTGGGGTGCTGGGACAGTAAAAGGGGAGTGAATGCTAAAAGTGAAAAACAAACTGAGTCTCCCTTGTGCTGTGCCAAGTAAAAGAAATATGAAATATAGCCAATCTTTTAGGGTCTTAAAGGTAGATCGTACAATATTAATCAACCAACAGATAAGACACTTGTCAAAAGTTGTAATACAAATTCCTCCTTCCCATCCCATTCCTTTTCTCCGTCAACTGTCTAGTGGCATCTGTCTCCATTTTGACACTGCTTATATGTACCCTGAACCCTTGACTGCTTTAGGGCTGGTAGTTTTTGGTCTACTACTAATAGAAAGGGAAATAAAAAACTCTTTAAAAGATATTTAAATAAATGACAACAGCACACAATAAGGTTGTCAATCCATTTTAACTCAGAAGAGTCAAATAGATGTCAGTAGAATGGGTTGGCATTTGCCCAACTCCAAATTGTCAGGAGGTGTTTAAGAGTGCCACACCATACTGAAGCTGACAAAATCTGAAGATTTCATCCCCAAAGATGTCAGCAAAGAGGAAAGAAACGGGAGCTGTTCAGAGTCCCAAACACAGAGTCAGAAGCACAGCCTTTTCAATTTCAGTCTCTTCTACACTACTGTAGAAATTCTTGTATACACAAGGTCCATTTCAACTCATCAGCTTAGTAATGTTTAAAATAGTTTGCTTAGAGTAGAGGAGTAAAGCACATGGAATGAGGTGAGAAATGCAGAACTTTGAGATTATAATGAGACCCTAGGGTACACCTTTGCTGACATTGGACTGTTGTTTCGAGCTTTACCATATGGCAGGCACAGAAACTTCACAGGACACCCGAATGCGTAATCCTTCCCATGCAGGCCTCTAGTTCTCTGTGGGAAGTCTAAAAAACAGTCACATACATGAAAATCGGATGTGTCAGTGAACACACAAGGCCCACAGCTACTCTGGTACCCATTAAAGCTGGTACATACAGCCACAGGTCTTCTGGTGGAGATGAGAAGAGAGATGGTTGGTTGCATAGACCCTGCCAAACTGTAACATGGCATACACAGTGGCAATAGAGACCAACTATTGTAAATTCATTTTCATTTCCCCCAATTAATAGAATAATTTTCCTTTTTTTTTGACATCTTCTTTTAGTCAGATGAAAGAAACAGATTCATTCTAACTGTTTTTGATTTTGGACTTTCTAAATTATGTTGCAGTTTTAAGCATGTACTGTCTGTTTTCAACACATGAATCCATTTTGATTAAAAATTATCTAAGTTCAGCAGAGAAGCCTGAATACCAATGAAAAATGGTGGAATTCAGCCTCCTGAGACAAGTCTTTTTTTAAGTGCTTTTATGTGTTAATAAATTAAGATTAAATTATCAATTGTTTTAGACATCACTGTCTAAAATGTTTAATTATGCTAAAATTTAAATGAAGGAAAATGTAAATGCACAGCAGCACAATCTCAACATACCTTTGAAAAAGTTTATGTTTGACACAGATTTTCAATTTAACTCATTTTTCTATTTAACTTTCTGCTGCAATGTCATGAAAACAAATAATAATAGTAAGGGGTTCATGTCTGAGAATCAAAAACGAGGTTGTTTTGAAATTCCCATCTTTATATTTTAATTTTCATACCAACGTTCATTAAGCAAACCACATACATGACTCAAGAAATGGTTTTTTTGTCCATTTCCTCATTTTTTTCATCTTTAAAATAATTTTGAAAATTTAACAGGCAAGATCTGTAAATATTTTTTTTTCCACAGACTGTATCTTTTTTAAGGCATCACCAGTTTTTTGATCTTCTAATCCATGTAAGCAAGTCTATCAAATGACTTCTTCTGTACAAGTCTGTTAAGAAAATATATATCACCGCTAGGGGATGCTGGTAGTAAACCAACAGAACTTTTTTACCTTCCTCTTATTATTTTCTGTGTAAAAACTTCAGTTTCAGATTAGAACTTCATCCCAAAAGACAAAAGGTCATAGGTATTTGGTCAAATTGGGTCCATGAAGTCCTGAAGAAAAATTATTAAAATATTCTATACATTTAAATTTAGGAGAACAAAGATGAGAAACAGAAGTTTCTTAAATGCTGGCATAATGCAGTGCATTTAGCACCGTTTCTCATAAATTCAGATTTACATTTATGTAGGTATCTGAAAAAGAAAAAGGTCTTCTATTAGTTCTAGGATCTTGGTGAGTGGGATGTGCAGAGAAGGAAGAAAAATGCAGAAACAGTTTGGGGAAAAAATGAAAAATTGAGCTTTATTTCTCCTGGCAATTTTAGTTTTGGAAGATCTTTAATACTAAAATTCGGTCAAAACCTAAATAATTGATATAACTGAAAGAGATAAAGTTAAGATATTGTCTTACTGCTAACACAAAAACTCATCCACAAGAATCAAGATGTAAAATTATTATCAAAAATCTAATTTCTGTTTAATCACCAGTGTGGTGATTGGTGACCTTTGGAGCCAGGTCCTGAGAATTGCTGAGTTGATGCTGGAACTAGCAAGTCCTCATGATTTGGCCAAATTACATTTTTCCATGGCTTCTTGAAAAGACGAGAGAAAATAACTTTAAACTTCTAACTGTAAATTAATGCTTTCACCTAGCAAACATGAAAACTGTCCATTGAAATTGAATGAGCATCATATGGTACAGTGAAAGCAGATCTCACAGCTGACCTGCACATTAACTCTCCTGCCCAGTGCCGGCGTGCAGAAGGCAGCAACGGTGTGGTGAGACACAGCCAAAAATAAGATTATTAACAAGACAAAAGCACTTCAAAATTATGCAAGACACAGCAGCTAGCCAAAGTTCAGATTATACACAAGCCCTTCCAGAAACAGGTAAAGACAGCACTGTCGTGGTTTAGGATTTATAGCTTTGTACCACACTAGGTATGTCACCTACCCTGTTTCACTTGGTACGACACCTGCTGAAATGGGAGTAATACCTTCCTGGGGAAAGGAGAGGGAGGTGGGTAGGATTTATTAATAACTGGCATGAGGGCTATATAAATATATGTGATCTGAATTATTTGGGTGTGTGGAAACAGACTAGTTTGGCCGCTCTGGCCATTTTTATTATGATTTGATAGCAGTGGATGGAAATGACTAAAAAATATTTTTAAAATATTAAAGTCATTTCTCTTCCCTGCTGCAATACAGTTTGGATGTGACGTTTATAATCTACAGGTCAGATCCTGAGGCTTACAGTCATACACTTTCAAGTATCTCATATCTGGCCACTTTACTGTATGTAGAAAGAGTCCAGTTCCGTAAGTCCTGTGAAGCTAAAGTCCCTGTTGGGAGTTCCTTGACAGTTGCTTTTAAGGATGTAAGGCATGCAAGTTAGATTGGGCTAGTCTTTCTCTCTTGTATGTTTGTAACTTCCCATGGAAAGAGAACTTAAGAGCTGTATCTAAAATATTGCACATTTCTAAAGCTACCATTCCATATTGATGTTTGTATGATATTCTTATATATGTGTCATATTCATATAGATTTGCATCAGACTGGTTCTCTTGACTAAAATCAATTGAACTGATTGAATTAACAGCCCAGAGAGATCAGCAGTGATTGAGAAGTTGCTATTCACAACTTAATCATCATTTCAGGCTGCTCAAAACAAAGCTACAAAATTTTGATGTCATCTAGCAGGATGGGAAATAGTAATGAATCTGATATTCTTATATGCAGAAGGATACAGAATGTACATATACACATACTCATACTCTTATTTATATGTGTGCATTGAAACTAAACATATAGCCTATAACTAAGATGCTGTTTTGATGGGCAACAACACTTGAATTTCTCATAATACTGATAACAGAACAGTACAATGATACCTTATGTAGCTTTTCACAGCTGATGTGTGTGGAAATAAAGGTCTTTCACTTTCCTTCCTCTCCTCTTTCAACCTGTCCTTTCCAGTCTGCCCCCATTCAGGAGGTATTACAAGGGCTACAAACTGTCTCCATTATCGCTTTAGGTTTGGGGACCTCTTACTCTGACACAGTCCCTTCCATTTCCCAGTCCCATACTGGGATTTGCAGGCTCCCAATATCCCCACATGTGCTGTAGTTCTGCTCCACTCTGCTCCAGGTTTTTCTCGGGAAGGCGTAGGAGTGTGTTGGCCAAAGAGGAGGCAAAGGGGGATACAGCCCCATAACTCCCTCCTCCACACTGCTGCTCCAGCAGCAATTGGGGGTGAGAAGGAGGGAAGAAGGGGATGCTGGACAGAAGCAAAAGCATACAGGGTTTTGTAGAGCTGTGTGGAGTAGTACTGATAATGTCAACGTTAATAATACTGGCATCTCTTCAATATAATCTACATTGGGAACAATGAAACTACATACTGAGCATCAACAGAATAATGTAGTTTTATATATCCACACATGAGGAAATCCAGAAATTTAAATCACCCCTTTTTTCTCATTCCAATACATTTCCATGTATAAAATTTATGCTGTGTATACTTCTGTACCACTCTTGAGAAGGTATAGGGGACAACTGCAAAATGAATAAAGAAAACATACTCTCCATGTATAATAGGCCTGACTGTAAACATTATTTCTTTTGCTTCATCCCATAAATAAATGGGATTCCAAACAGATCCCTTTAGCGTAATTCTGTTTTTCAATACATACATATGCCTCCTAAGGAAGGACATATTTCACCATCTCTTTAGGCTGTTTCCTTCAGCCTATCAATGTTTCCCACTTACATCTCAGTTCAGTCTCAGACAGGCAAGTCTCAATTTAGTCAATATTCTGTTAGTTCTTTAATTTTTTTTTTTTTAATTTGTAGGGTGAAATAGAAGCATAAGCGATATTGTTTGTGTAATTCAACCAAAAGCAAAATAAAACAGAATATTCTTATTCTAGATACATGACAATTTCTTGTACAGTTGTATTAAATTAAAGAGTAAGTAACATAATTTAGTTTCCAGGATGCATATCTATGTGACTTTTTCTGATTCTTTCTTCTAGGGCTTGTTATATCCACAACAGTGATATGGGAGTGACACAGCAACAAGAATAATTCTCCTTACCTGGTGAGTAACATGTACAGTTCAGGCCATGCTAAGCAAAAAAATCACATTGACTTCAGCCTGTTTCTGTCTCCAAAGCAGGGTCAACACAATTTTCAGGAGAAAGACTTACTAATTTCCTTCTTCTTTGTAAACTAAAATACAGCCAGAAATGAGCTCCTTGATTTCCACCAATAAACTACTACAGGTGTAGCCAGATTACTGAAAATACTTCCAAACCACAGCCTGATCCAGCTGACCTGAATTATCCATAACTGCCTTAGAGGGACATGTCAGAAAGACATCTTGAGAAAAGCAAGTCAGAAAACCTGAAAGAGAAAAATTTATTAAAAAACAAAAAAGAAATGCCAACCAACCAAACAAACCCAAAAACCCAAAACCAGCTTGAGACAGAATCTTGGCTGGGACCTCAGCTGTGAACAATGTGGTATAGGTGGCCATGTTTAGGTTCATACACATAGGCTAGTTCCCCAGTCACACCTGCGCACCACAGACTCCTCCAGATTCTGAAATTGAATTCCTTCTTACGAAAACAAGGAGTCAAGTTGCCTGCATAGCCCCAGTCTCAGAAGGGCTTTTAGATCCTTCTGATTAGGACCAGGTTTTGTAGTTAGTCTTAATGAGTGGGGAGCATAATCCTTGACTGTCTGCCAGAACAAGAAAATTAAGATGTATCGTGAGAAGTTTTCATTTTAAATTATTAATGTGAGTCTAATTAAACAATTAAGGATCATTTTAGGGATAGAGATTTAAAATGAAGTGTGAAAAAGAATTAAAGTTGGGAAGGTCACATGTGTGAAACCTAAAGATCCTGACAGAAATGAAGGAAAAATGAAACAGTGGGAAAATTTGTACTGGTAATAGCTGCCAGACCTTGCAAACACATGGAATTTCACAACAAAATCACTACATCTTACCTAGAAGGTAGTCTTTTTCTTTGAGCTACTGTTCATACATGACGGTCTTGTAAGAAGAGCTCTTTGATTTTTGAATCAAAGAACTCTTACCTTGACTGTCTGACAGCTTCAGGATACTACACCTAAATTATACCTATCCCAATGCAACTTTCATCCTTCTCCAACTTGCTAAATTTACCCCAAATTCAGGTATCTTATTAAACCATCACACCTGGAGATTTAAGTGAATAAAAACTACTTGCAGTATGTGAATAGTTTTATTCCTTGTGGCTCTACCTTGCCAGAGGCAGCAAGGCACAGTTATGTAAAGAGTGCTCTCAAGTGTGAAATGATGTCCTCAGCCAGGTTATTAGTCCTGGACCCAGTTCAGGCTGCACCTAAGCAGCAGTCTCCCAGAGTTATAGTACCATGGCTAAACTGGTGAAAACGGACTAGATACTCATCCACACAGAAACTTTTTGAAACTGAAAAATGCAACTGCAAATAAAAAAGGCATAAATTGCTTTCTGATGAAATGCTTTTGAAGTTAATGGAGATTTTTTTTCCCAGCAGCCAAGGACTGGAAAGATAGTCCTAAATCTTTTTTTTTTTCTTGGTCCTTATTCTTGCTAGCTTTTTACAGAGACGACAAGAAAATATAGAAGTATTTCCAATAATGAATTTAACTTCCTTTTGTTAATACAGTTTCTATAAACAGCTAATATCCTTGAACATATTCATTTAATTAAATGTATTTATTACTTTAATTTACTCAACAGAAGCTGGCAAGAATTATTTCATTTAATCTCTAGGCTGCACACCCACACAAACTTTGCTACAAGAATTTTAGATTTAATGTTTGAAACCTGAGATCTTTTTAATTGCAGAAGGTCATGAATATTGTTTCTCCCTTTTAAATCATCAAAGGAGTGTTGAGGGAAGCAGCTGGGACTGGGAATCTCTCAGGAAAAGAAAAGTAGTACTAGAGAATTATAGTAAATTTACATCTCTGTGTGGTAATACAGACCTTCTTAGGAAGCTGCACCCACTTTAAGTTTGCATGCATACATAGCTGCATCCGGAATTTGATTTTTTAAATTGATTTTTTTATGTCGCAGTCATGAAAAATTTTGACTTCTACTGTTTAAAGACTCTGGCACAAGGACTGTTTCGCTATTCTGATCATTTCTTGCACAGATACTGTAAAGTCTGTCATTCACTGAAACATGAATTTTCTTTGTGCTCCTGAATATCATCTTTAGTCACTTAAAAAATGAACCAATCAAAGCTGTTCCACTTTGCAGTTTGCATATACATTTTGAGATTTTTTTAACATTGTTTATTAGCACTTTCTACAATGCGAGTGTTTATGATCATTAATTAATTAGTTTGACTCTGCCCATGCCATGGCATTTTAACAGCCTGTTTTGCAAAGCTGTGATGTTGCATTATTGCCTGATATTTCTAGCAGTTGTAGAAAACGTGCATGAATCCTCAGATAATTTTTAAATACACATGATAAAATCCTTCATTTATTTGTAATTTAGAGGACTGATTTGCAGCTGACAATAAGAAAGGGCAGGTACCTGCAAATGCCTAATAAATATGCTTATGGCTCCCAGTGATAGATCCTTTATCAACGAACCTTAAGAAGGAACATTCAAAGGGCACTGACGGTGACCTAGGATGGACCTCACCAGGCTGCACTCGGTTAGTGCATGAGCAGAGCTGCTCCTGGGAGGCTGTGGAGTAACCTTGACAGAGAAGTAAAAATAGAAGCATCAATTTTTCTTTTCCCATGGGGACTCATAATGGCCTATCAAATCAAAGTGCCTAAAGAAAGTCCATAGGACTGCTGCTTCTTATGTGAGGAACGAAGGCAATGAAGGGGTTACCACATCATTTTTTTTCCCAATTGCTATAAATGTGGCTGGCTAAGGATTCAGGAAATCTTTGCTATAGTTCTATGCCAGCACCTGATTGTGAAAGTCTGATTAGATTGAATTACTGAATGTATTGTCTGGTTTGCATAACAGAACAAAGAAAGGACACACCCTTCTCCTAATCCTATACAGGGTTCTGGTACAGTGCTGCAATTCCACACTGAACAGATTTTTAGTTTTTCTACTTTCATTTTCTACCCTTATTGGGTGTAAATATAGATTGTACTTTAAAAGTGTGTCACCATGTTTTAGGCATGACTCTTGCTTTAGTGCTGTCTTCTTCTAGCCAATCCTAGGGTTATCTACCCCCAAGCTAGCATGTTTTTACACATCAATGCACAATTTTCCACTACATGGTACTTGTTAACTTCTATCAACAGTGTAGAACATCATTCTCCCAGCCTAGACAAGCCCACAGCAATAGTCCAAGAACACCTAACTAAACCTCAGCCTGGATTTATTTTATGTGACCATATTAAATATAGCTCAATAAGGGATTTGAACTTTACCAAGTATGGCAAAGTCAGAAATAAACAGTGAAACATTCAAAAGACTTTACTTCCCCACTGGTTGCTTTGAGTCTTTCATTCTCTCTTGCGTGAGCACAGTTGGAACATGTTTTCACAGATGGGTTTTCTATTTGGATTCAGATACATGTGAAGGTATTGCACCAGTTATTACAGACACATCTCTCATGCCCTGGGGAGTTGGGCTATGGATTGAAAATGCTGCTCTTTGGGACATAAACCTATTGGCTATTTCATGAATATACTGAGCCTGTTAGTCCATCTTGTTGCAGTTGTTGCTGCAAAGTACAATACTACCTCAGTGGAGCTGCTACTTTTGTCCTTTTCATTTGTTTAATGTTTCTTGTTTCCTGTCTCATAAAGACAGAGCTGTGTCTGCTGTGATAACACAGATCAAACAGTTTTGAAACAATGAAGAAACCTAAATGTGTAATGATTTATTTTCAATATATGTGATTCATAATCAGAACATTAGGAAGTGGCAGGTACAAGTGTTAAACTGTAAGATTTGAAGTGTGCTCTGCTTTATGTATGTTGAATGCAAATGACAAATGAAACTGGGAAGCTCCAGCATCCTGGAGTAAGTACCACAGAGCCAGTCATTTATAGAAGACAGCAGCAAAAAGCATGAGTGGGTGGAGACAGGAAGAAAATCCACTGATGTGAACAGATGAATGATGTGCTTTGGAGCACTGAGGTTATTTTATCAGTTCAACAGGACACAATCAAACCAGCTTGAAAAACCTTGCAGGAAAGTTGTCATAACTGTAAAAATAGGAGCTCCTATAACGAAGACTGATGTAGTCCAAAGGGAGGAAAGCAAATGGGATTGGTGTCATCTGCCATCAGTCAGCTCTACAACAGAATCAATAATTTGTTCTTTCAATTTTTTTTTTTTTTTTTTTATGGACTGCAATTTAAAACAACCGCAGAGGGGATGACATCCTTAGAGATAATATAGATGTACTCTATGGTCATAATTGCTCAGTTACCATATAACACTAATTTCTAAAGTCCAAACCAGTAACTTTCAGGATAAGCAGCTTCTAACATCCTGTTGCAAAGCTTTAAGGGTACAGTAGTGTTCATGAGATCAGATTAAACAAACCTGGGAGGAATCACAGAATCATTCAGGTTGGAAACCTCTGAAAGTCCTCTAGTTCAACTCCCTGCTCAAAATAGGTCCACTTAAAGCAGTTTGCTCTTGTCTAGCTGAGTTTTCAATCTCTCAAAAAATGGAGATTCCACAGATGCTTTGGGCAACCTGTTTTAGTGTTTGACCACCCTCATGATTAAAAATAAATAAATACATTTCCTAAATCTAGAAGAAATTTCTCACATACGAACTTGTGCCTCTCATCAGATAACCATGCATCTCCAAGAGGAGTCTTACTCCATCTTCTCTACAGTCTCCCACTAGGTTGCTTTGGACAGCAATAAAAGCTCCCTCTTAGCATTTTCTTCTCAAAGCTTTCAGCTCAAAGCTGGATTTGTTCAAGCCCAGTCCTCTCAGCTTTTCCTCAAACATCTTGTGCTCCAGCCCCTTGAGCATCTCACTGGTGAGCCCAAAACGGGATGCAGTACCGCAGAATTGATTTCACAAGTGCCGGACAGGGGGAAAGAGCCTTATCCTTTGATTTGCTGGCTACAGTCGTGCTAATACAGCCCAGAATGCAGCCGGCCTTCTTCAGTGCAAAGACGCACTGCTGGCTGATGGTCAATTTGTTGTTCACCACAATTCCCAGGGCCTTTCCTCCAAAGCTGTATTTCAGCCAGTCAGCCCCAAACTATATCGGTGCATGGGGTTATTCCATCTCACACGCAGGACTCTGCACCTGACTGTGTGACTTCATGCAGTACCTGCAAGCCCATTTCTCCAGCCTGCCAAGAACCTTCTTAACAGTAGCCCTGCCTAATATCGTCTGCTGAGAGTACAGCAAATGTCCCATCTCTGTCTCGTCATTCAGTTCATTAAGACCGTGTTACACAGAATCAACCTTAGAACTGTCCCCCAAAGGACACAGTTAGTAAGCTGCTGCCAGATGGACTTTGTCCCATCGATCCCTCTGAGACCAGAATGGCATGCCTCAATGAAAAAATGGACAATTATGGCTGTTTAACTGCCTGCGACTTGTGAGAGCATATGATCGCATTGATGGTTTGTAACACTGACAGCAGCAGGCTGTCCCAGGGCAGGAGCTGCTGGGCAGTCCAAGTCCCCAGCTGTGGACGGGAATGAATCAGCCAAGAATGACAACACCCACACTAGTCATTCATATGAAGCCACACAATTAATTCAACAAAACTAGCCACAGTTGAAGCAATGAAGCTTTCTGCGAGCCATTTTCATCTCCCAGCTGAGACCCACTTCTGAGATATATCCTGTAATGCAGCCCTGGTAGCAGAAAGGGTGGTCGCCTCAGACCACAAGAGCGTGCACCAAAAGAGCACAGGAGCACTGTCATTTCAGTGGGATTCTGGGTGAGCTCTGGTGTGGCACCACTGACCGCAGGAAAAGGGATACATCAGTAACTGAGATATAGTGCCCTGAATACCCACATCTTAGGGGTACACGCAGTGAAAGCAGCCACGGTTTATACAAAATGGCCTTACAAGACCCTGGACAGAGGCCACCTAAGGAGGAGCTAGATGGTGCCTTGGTGTAACCGTTCCTTATTCACACTAGTCTCTTGCACTTTACTTGAGAGACGTGCTTGTGCACTGTAACACACTCACTCTGTCTTAACATAACAAAACACTGGATGGGCTGTGGGACCAAATCATTCATCGTATAAAGGAGGGAAGATTGTTTTGTTACAGCAAACCCACAAAACAGGAAATCTGGGTTCTGTTCCCAGTTTTACTTCCTATGTAACATTAACCAAGCCTCTTTTGAGCCATATACTCTGTTAAAACCTATCTAAAAATGCTATCATGACTTTACTGAGAATTTCAGAAAGTGAATTAGTAATAGAAAATAGGATTACTTCTTTCACTGCATGTTCTGCATTTATTAAATACTATTTATTCTTGTTAATAAACACTTACAAGTCTAACGGTATTT
The DNA here is from genome assembly GCA_013400755.1 of Pelecanoides urinatrix. Classification (NCBI taxonomy): domain Eukaryota; kingdom Metazoa; phylum Chordata; class Aves; order Procellariiformes; family Procellariidae; genus Pelecanoides; species Pelecanoides urinatrix. Next base: position 106,504 of record VZTQ01003297.1, read on the forward strand.
GTAAGGGTTTTGAGATATTTGGTGGAAAATGCAAAGTATTACCATTGTTTCTTAGTCAAGTACTGTGTCACTTCTTTCATAGTGTATTTAGATCCAGGCATTGACAAATCTCCAAACCAACTTCCTCCACACCCCAGCTCTTCCCCTGATCGTGCAGGGTTTACAGTGCTCCCATCGGCTAGGCGGATCCTCTCACCAATGGTACAAGTGAAGCCACCCAAAGTTTCACTTTGAAAAAGGAAATGCATTTTCCTGAATCTGTGCCAGATTCCGCTCCACCCCTAACTCTCTGCGCTGCTTGGTTACACATAGTTTAATGGCACGAAAGCTGCAGAATTAGTGATCCGTTACTACTCTGTCACTGCATTTTCAGTGACAACGACTCACTTTATTGCATTATAAAAGAAAGTATGACTGAGAAAGGGTGCAGTAGTGAACCGTGTACATAAATGAGCCCATGAATCTTAGGACATACTAGAAATTTCTGTTGCACCTGAAAAACAGAGAACCAATAGCAGAAATGAAATAGGCTGTGCTCTTAATATCAAGTATTTCAAATCATGTGTGGAAGAACCACAGAAAACATATTGTAAATATATATGTATATTAAAAGAGAGATAGTTATCTATGACAACAGTTTTGTATGCTCTACAACACTAGATTAGTACATACACCAAATAAGATGAAGAGCACTATATCCAAGGTAGTCCCTGTAAATGGCATAAAACAATGAAGTACTTATAAAAGATCCATGATAACATATAGTAAATATGAGAGACATAGCTACATCAGTTATAATTCCTCTATGTTAGTAGCCTTCAGAACAAAACTTGCAAGAATAAATCTGGAGGAGTCATCCAAAAAAATGGGAAGAATAGGTGGTAAAGGAAGTTAGCACCATTTCTGAATTGTGTTCTTGATAACCTAACATCTTAGCCAGAAGCTTTCTAAAAATATCAGTTACTTGTACAACAAGAGTAACCGTCAATAATGAATATTATTGATGACTACAATTCATTTTATTTCACATCAATCCAAAGTGCCTATTCATCCCCATTATTTCAGGATGATAGAAAAAAGAATACTTCCCTAAACATTTCATTGAATGTGTTATTCACCCTATTTACAAAGTAGTATCAAACTAAATTTCAAAATGAGATGGTGAAAAATTTAATTTGGAGAAGAGTGACATAAAATATTTTTATATTCTGAATTCCTCCCCCTCTGCCTCAGTGTTTTTCAGATAAAACTACACACCAGATTCCGAATTCCTGAAAATACAGCCAGAACTCTCGTACCATCTGGTTTTTGCCCCTCTTCTGAGGTATGCAAATTTATGTCAGCAAAGATGGTGTTAAGAAAAATGCTGAAAAATATAAAATGTAATTTTTCAGACATGCTAAGCCTTAAAAAAATTAGTAATAAGCATAAAATTTAAGTTAAAAGAGGTAGGTTGGATTTGAGCTCTCCATATAAATATAAAAACCTTATTATGGCAATATCCATCAGGTGCACTGTTGTGAAATTCCACTGGCTCGATGTTAGGCATATCACATTATGTGCAGCGTATTTCCTCATATAAGTAAGTTTTCTAAAGAATAATTGCAGGGGAAGAAAATGACAGAGTGATAGAATGACATTTTTAGTAAAATACCCTTTAACTAAGTTCACACCAAAAGGTTAGCTGTGTTTGTATCTTAGATATATTTTACATTACAAAAATGAATTCCAGATTTTCCTACCAATCGCTCATGATTTCAGAAAACTTGCTATTGACTGAAAACTATTATCTCTAGGGCTTATCACCAGATGTATAAACATCTCCTGTCTAAAGGCTATGTTTTCAGCAGGAATTGTGTGTAACATGCTTCACAGAAGTAATTAATAAATGATTAATTTTGTAATTCAAGACTTAAGCTCAATAATCCTTAATACAATAGTATCTAAAAGAAGGCACTTGAAAATGAATTCTTTGCTTAGAGGGCACCTGAATTTATTGCATTGTTCAGCATCAGTTTTTGTTGAAGAAAGACTAGGAGGTTTCATTTGAATTTTGTTGAGCACTTAGTTGTTCATTTTCATGCACAGAAGTTTTGCTCCTAACTTTAAGTCTCTAAAAGTGTCCTACAGCACAGGACTGGAGTTTTCAAGTGGTTTAACTTTCTTTAAGCTCCTGGACAAGACCCTGCTTTCAGTTATGTGGGCATGGATACAACAAAACTTCATTGATTCTCTCTTTCATTCAGAAGATACCAGGCTACTACTACCTATTTGGGTTTCCTCGGATGTGTCCATGTGAAATTTCAGGCATCTGGACATTCTTCCAGGATTTTTTTTTTTTGGCATCCAGGAATGCCATCATATCACATGTTTGAAAAATCATAGAATGTCCTTAGATGCACCCTGCCACAGTGAAAATTTGCCCACGTTTATATCTTTGGAAGTAGGCATTCTCAGTGATTCAGGTTACAGTTAACACAAATCAGCTCAGGACTGAAAGTACTAAAATTTTATGTACATGGCAGTGGGGTGCATGAGCTTTGCACAGACCTTGTATTTTCTAAACTTCATTTACGTAGGTTTGTATTATCTGTGCTTTTCTCTTGGGCACCAAAATCCTCCATTACCCAGAAAACTGAGAGTTAATTACAATTGGTTCTCAAAGGAGATTTGATTTTCAAGCTCACAGGCACAGCAGTGGCAGAGCACTGCCTTCATCTCCCAGAGCCTTCATCTCCTCTGACCCTCACATCCCAGGGATCCTAACTAAGCACCAATTTACCTAGACTTTTTCATCCCAAAACGACTTATAAATTTCATCTCAATGCTGCAAATTCTTGCACATTTAGATCATTTCACACCTCTTAATATGTTTAAGGAAATTCACAGCTGTGGTACCACATGTCCCTAGTAGCACAGAGAAGGCCTGAGTGATCCCAAGATCTAGCTACCGCAGGTATGGCGGCGACTCTGAAAGTAACTGAAAGCAGTAAGTTGCTTTGCAGACTACTGAATACCACAGCAGTTACTAATACAAAGATATAGCATGCGGTTTGCTATAACTGCAGGACTTCTGTCACATAAAAACATTTGCTCTTCTTCTCATGTCACCAATTACAGGAGATGTATATGGCAGCACTTACCACTTCTGGATGAGCGGACAGGTAAGCAGAGGGAAAGAGAAGAAAGAGAAGACATATCTCCCCAAAAATGTAGCTATGGAGGCAATGCCTGAAAGAGCTAGAACTAGAACGCTCTTCTTCCTCAGAATTTATCTTCTTTGCTTAGAAAAAAATAGTAGCAGCAAACAAAACTAAAATAACTTACAGCCAAGTTCTTTCCTTCTAGTTTTGCAGTTTTCCTCTTACCCTTCTGTATTTCTTATGAATAAAAGCTATTTTAAAACCCCAAGAAACACTAATCACAGTCTTTTATAGATGCAGTTATGAATTATAATGAATATTTATGAAGCACTCTAGATTTGAAGGTTTTATGCATACAGTCACAGCAGAATATCAACAAGGTCATTATTAAGGTCCTATTTCATTTGATGTTTTCAATAAGGACTTCAGAGCGAGACAGCAACCCATACTCATTTAGGGTTAACAAAAGGCCCACTTGGGAAAAGTGATCCAAACAGTAAAAATGACATTTCTTCCAAAGAAGGAGTGAGAATCTATTCTGCTGAGCAAATATAAGAGTTACCAAAACCTTCTGTGCCCCTTTCCTGATTTGAACCTCATCAAGTCATACCCCTCCTTAAAAGGCTGTCCCAAAGGCTGCCTGTGCAATCCTTGCAGTTCTCAAAACAGCTGCCATTATTAAGTATGGTAAGTCCATAACTTTCTCAGGTATTTTCTTTTCTTTGCATGGGACATACCCACTCTTGGAAACACTGTCAGTCTTCAACAAACATTAGGTATTTCAGCAAAGCTAGTCTTTTCTGAAAAGTAAAAATTGACAAATTAGTTTCAGCAAAACTAAATTGTTAAACCCAGAAATACCTCACTGTAAAAGGACTCTACACCTTCTAAATATATTATTTTAATTTCAGTAATAGTTTTAGGTACCAGAGATACTAGGGTTTAGTCATTGGATAGTGGCATGACATATGAGAGATGAGTATCCACATCCCCATGGTTAAAAATGATCACAAATTAAAAATCTCTCTGTAAAACAGTGACAGATCAAATCAGTATCCTAGTTATCAGGATAGAAAAAACACTTACATGTAGTCTTAAAGGAATTCAGTAGATTTTAGATGTGTTTGACTGACATGTGAGTGAAGACTTGAGAACCACCCAAATTGTGACAAAACTATATTTTCACTTGTTGGTTCTTTATCTGAGATGTAACACAAAGCTGATAATTTTTATGGATGCATCACATAAGACATGACTAGAAAACTAAAATTCAGGCATTCCTTTACAATCAGGGCAAAACTGCTCTTACTTGCCTGCTTAGGTAAATGAGTATACACAATTTACTTGAGATTCACCACCAGCCACCAGTAAATGCCCTAGCCACGAGCAAGTAAATACTGCAATGTTACTTTCATTGTGGATCTAGCTCAGTCTTCTATAGACGGTCTTTATTCATGTCTGAATTATAATCCACTTAGCACTAAAGTGAAGAAGATTACAATCTATTAAAATTTCTTAGTTTTGTATACTTCATTAAGCTATAATAATATTCTTTTCTTATAAAGAATAGGGTCAACTTACCTTCTTTCTGCTTGTTTCTCCCAGATTTTTAGTATTTGCATAGAGTCACATTAGGAACACATGGCACATTTTTCCCTAAACTTTATAGGGACAATTTAAGAATAAACACAAGTTTATGCTTCACCTTTGCCAAATCTTTTCCCTATGATGCCAATAAATGGTCAGAATATCAGTCCCATACTTTGTTCTGCCAGCATCCAGAGAATTTAATAATTAAGGGAAGAAGGCTAAAGGAGGTAGGGCTTAATCTTCTCTTTGATATAAAGGAAGTTTTATTCTGATTTTTCATTGTACTTAATTTAGCAAGTGAGATATTGTCTTGTTCAGCCACTTAATGCCAGGACTTGTCCCAATAAGCTTTCACAAAGCTTTAGGTGTGTCCCCTAAGTCTGGTTATTCTATTTCTGTGTACAGTGTATGAAGAACTTACACATTTCATTAATAATTTAACAATTCATTCTTAGCTGTCCCTTCAGACTTCCTGCCTGGTGGTACTCCTCTTCCTTCCACAGCCTGTGCTGGTGCAGTACCTCAAATTCTTTTAAGATATGTTTGTGAACTTTCAAAAAAAAAATTTCTTCTTCCCCAGAGAGCACTAGTTGTGTTATTGGTGTGTCAGCAGGTACTCGTTTGCTTCCCATCATCACCAGGGCAGGAGCCTGGCTAGCCTGTGGCTACTGCCACAGGCAGACTAGCTCCCAAAATCAACAAACAGTCAAGCTGATGGTTAGGGTCTGGTTTGGCTGGTTTTAGGCTGAGAGCAAAAAACTGAGTTGAGATTTAAATCAGAATTAGTAATAAAAAATGTAGAAGATAAAGGGGGATGGGAATAGACTCATATCTGGGGATTGTCATAATAGCTTTCATTCTATGATGTATTGAAAAGTATCAGGTCAGCTGATAAAAAGAAAATACATTCTAATCTTATTATTGTTGCTGAATATTGAAGTGGGAATAAACTAGGTAAGCCTGTCTCAACCTTCCCATTTTATGTTATCTTAATATGTCAAAGACAGAAGAATTAAAGGCTTGTCCTTGAATAAATTACCTTTTCTACACATACAGAAATGCTGTATAGGTTACTGTCTCTCTCATTTTCTCTTCCAACCATCCTTCACCACAATCACAAATCTATGGCTAATTGTCAAATGGCATTCTCCATGAGTAATTAAGTTTAACTATCAGTTAAACTAACTAACTAACTAGTTAGTTTAACTAACTAACATTCCCAGAAATAATGTTTGATGGGGTGTTTCCCTCTATCTCACATTCAAATAGCCTGTTATAAATTGATGATACCACAGCTGACTTTTTCTTCAAATGCCAAAGGCTTTCCTATGTAATAGCATGTGAATTCTAAGTAGAAAGACATTAACCTTTATGAACTGTTTCACTGCAACACCACAAATCACTCTTCTAAATGATTTCTCCATGTTACATGAGCAAAATGCTAAACCTATCAATCCCTCTTGCTTTATGACTCTTGGGACAGCACAAAGGCATGAAAGCTGAAAGAATTTATATTAATCCTTCTGAAAACTCAAGACTCAGCTAACGTAAAGAAGCAAGTATGCCTGACATTGCTCATTTGAAAGCCACAAAGTGAATAAGTCAAACGGGGAAGGTACTGCTGTCACATTATCAGAAGGAAACATAACAAATGGCAATCTACTGAGTGTATATCAGCAAAATCTGATAATGCTAGTAAATACATCTGTCTTCCTTAATATATTTAAATGGGTACTCTTGTTTTGCTTTTTCTACTAACTGGTAATTATACACTGCTCTCAGGCTCTACAGTATTTGCAAAAGATTATTAAATCAAGATTTTTTAAATGTGAAAATTATAGCAGTATTACTAAAATGTAAGTGATTATCCCATAAACTCCTTACTATAGCAAAATGATGATGATACAAATATTTGTTCACCTGACAATAACCTTTTATAGTGACTAGCCTCAAGGCTTCGGACCAAAAGATGGTTTCAGAGGTGAAGGAAGGAGATGGATATCCCACAACAGCACCTTTGCCTCAGTGGAGAATCCTGTCTGAACCTCTTGTTGGGGTTTCAGGGATACCCTTGGGATATTAGCTACACCAAAACCAAGTGTCAGTAAACTGACAGGAATCCAGACTTCTCAGCCAGCAACTGTTAATGGTTAGCATACTTTTATAATTTTTTAAGTATGTCCCTATCTTCCTCCACAGAGCACCCAAGGTTGAGTGAAAGGTTTTGCTTTTAAAAGATATTATCTTTAACATCCTAGGTGTGGAATCAGCATTTGGCTGACTGCCAACCAGCTTTATAGAGGAGTCCCACTGGCATGCACATCCGTGCTAGATGAATATGACATTTTCACACTTCTAACTTCTTTTAAAATTGAAAGAATCATGATCCTGGCACCACTTGCCTCAAAGAAATAGAAGACAGAGCTGACATCTAGTTTGATTGTGTTTCATTAAGTTTAATAAAATAATTAAATAGATAAATAAATAAAGCAATGCCATGTTGTTGAACACAGATTTCTCTTGGTACACCAGTAAGGCTAAACAGAGCACTCCACAGCCACATAAATGACTGACATCCTTGGGAAGGCAGCAGCTTTGTATGAATAGCTTAATTCCAAATCGTAAGGGTGATTCCATGTATCTACTGATCAATTGTGACCTGATGATCTGTTAAAGTATCTGTCCATATGATACTGCCTCCTTTGCCTCCGGAGCTATTCCAGCTGCTAAATTACATCATAAAAATAAATAGACTGTATTGTGAAATTTGCAAAAATACTCAGTGCTATTTTAATACCTCCGAAGGCAACATGCTTTTGATTTCAATGAAAGCAGAAGGTGAATTCTTTCCATATTGCTTTCCAAGAACACACAAAACTTATGATGTGGTGAAGCACTCAATTCAACTACAAAATAAGCTGCTTGTCAGATAGTTTCTAAACCAAAGTCTCAATTACTGTCTGCACCATGACAAATTTTGAAACCTCTAGTAAGGGACAAGATTGTCTCAGACTTTTTGGGGTTTAGGCTACTTCTTAGTTTTTCTTTTCAATAACCAGGAAAAACTAAAATGATAGACATAAATTTCATATCTTAAAATACAAAAATAAGTGTGTTGTTCATTTATTTGTGTTGCTTTTTTTTTCCACCAAATAAGTGTGTTGCTTTTTTTTTCATCTCCAGATCACCATTAAAATAATCATCAAGCTACTTAGAGAAATGAGAGTTTACAGAACCTAAGAGACAAGTAAGCCTAGCAATATGAAGAAAAGGATAATTGATATTTAAAGCTCTAAGTAAATCCAAGTTCCCTAAAACAAGTCAATAGCTACCAGCCTGGGAATGTTATTTTAGAAAAACCCTCACAATACAGACAAAAGTAGTTTCTTATACCCTCTGTCAAGTTAGCCTTTCTGTTTGGTTGGCAAAACCATTTGGCTTGATTCATTTCCTAGAAATGTCTCCATTACAGTTTGATGTCCATGGCTGAACAAATTTCTCCCTTGAGTAGAATACACAGATGAGCTACTATCAACATCCATAGAAGCATAATTGCCCTCAAAATCTTGACTAACAACAGCCTCTGAACTCTGCAGAGTCTCATCAATGTTTGACAGCTTATATTGGCTTGCTAAAACAATGTTGTAGTTTTTAGTAAATTTTTAGTTTGTATTTTTTAGTAAGTTTGTCATGATGTGAACTGCTCCTGATTTTCTAGCCAGAAAGGTGAAGTGGAACTGTTTGTCTATATTTATGGTTCAAATTAACTTTACTCGTATTTATATAATGCAAAAAAATAAGAGTATGTTGTTGTCACAGATCATGAATACTTTTTTTTTTTCCTTAAAGTTGGAATATGAAACGCAGGCCCAGAAGATACTATTGGCTAATTTAATTTACATGGAAAACCATAAAAAGTTCCACTCATTTACAGAGTTCTGGGAATCGTATTTTAAGTAATCTGCATTTCATATCATTTAGCCAAAACTTTAACTTTGGTAGTAAGCTACCCAGCTTCCATCTCTAAATGCAGCTGCCAGTAGAAGGCATGTCAGACTCCAGTTCTTGCCCTGGGTCTACTTAACACAAAAGCGATCCCTTGGAGTTTAGAACGAAACAAAAATTAAACAAGTCCCTTCATTTAATTCCAAGTAACTCTTCATTAACACACACAATGCAGAAATCCCTGCATGCACTCTATTTTACTGCTCCATATTGCACTTTCAAGGTATTTATTCATATACATATGTTATTACAGAAATTTCCAAGCAAAGTAAAGTAAAAAATTTGTCTACATATTACCATGTCACCTGTGATGGCATAAGAATAATTAACAAGTGCATTCACAGGGTCTTAAATGCTCCTTTGAACTGTCTAAACTTCTTCGGTGTCCTCTCTCACTCAGCCATAAGTGTGTGCACAACCATATATACACAGAAATGGACAGACATATTATGTGTTCAGATAAACAACTCCTTGGGATTATTCCTTTGAGTAGATTAACTACCTGAGCAGATTATGTGATCTGTTTGGAATCTGCATGCAGTCTATTGCTTGCTTCACCTCCATCCTCTCAAATTACTCACCTCAAAGCATAGTGCTTTGTATAAAATTTATTTTCCTTTCCCATCTGTTTTATCCAGTGATCTGTTCTTGTCCAGTTGTTCTGCCAAGTTTACTGAGGCTCAGAGAAATTAAACAACTGGTGCAAGGTCACATAAGTCTCAGCTCAGCCAAAATTAGCACCAAGAATTAAAAACAGATATATAAGTGCATACAAAACAGGGATAAAAAGGTGAAAGCTCATCACTTTGAGGGTTGCTGGGTTGTTTTTTTTTTGCTACAGATAAGTTTAGGTAAATTTTGCTCCTGTCAAGAAGAGGCTTTCTTCTCCACTTCCTCCTGCTAGATCCTTGATTGTGCCATACAGCTATCTTTTTGCATAGAAAGAACAAAGTTCATCACAGTTTTTCTCCTCTTGTACCAACCCTGAGGGACAGAGCATAGAAATGGGCAATGCTGTGTCTGATTTTTAAAAAGGGAGAGGCATAAGTAGCTGCTGGTAGCTACATTAAACACTCTGCTAGACGACAGAGACCCACTGTTTGTCATTTTCTTTCTTGGAAGCTGAGAAAAACAGGATGCCAGTCCTTTAAAGTGAAGAAAATTAGCTCATTTTTCTGTCCCGATTTTTAAACTTTCATGCTTTATGCCTGGAAATAACTGCATTTAAGTGAATTGTGTGACCTATAATAACAAGACAAAGGATTTTATGAGGTAATAAAATATTGTCTATATTAATATTACTGTTTGCCTAAGAAAAGAAGTAGATTTGAAAAAATGCAAGTAGGATCAGTGCGTGAGGCATATAAAAGCTTCAGGATGGCTGAAAAGGTGTTAAGATATAGTTCCAAAAATAAATCATACATTATTATTAAGAATATATGAGGATATAATAATATACTATCTTACTACTAAGGGTAGATGAGATTTTAATAATATATAACCTCTATATATTATATAAAGAGGGTAGATGAGATTTTAATAATATATAACCTCTATATATTATATAAAGGTTTTTAGTTCTTGTCATCCTTCCAGATGCATGCCAACTGCATCATGATTATTTAAAGTGTATATGTTTTTAAGTCTAAGATTTGAAACTTGTAAAAGGTCTGCAGAGGAGAAAAACTTCGAGTTCATCCTTTTTCTTCTGTATTTCCCCAGCCCCCCAAAATAATTTGTTTTTAAAATGAAACACTATCACCTCTTATCCAAAGAATAAGCATCTGTTTCCAACAGATCCCTAGCAAAAGGCAGGAATTTCAGCTGATTGCCACATTTTCACAATATCAGCCCTCTCAAATTAGAATCTGAGATTTTTTTTTTTTTAAATCTTTCTTTTACTACCTAAAAGATACCTGATTTTTCTTCCTGTAATACTATCAACAGGCTCAGTTGTAAATATGGAGCATTTTCAATTTCAACCTTAAAAGGCAACAGGTAATGCATAAGCATTTATGGTTCTACATGCATGAGACCCCAAATTTTCTTATACCTCCCAGTGTTGCAGATCCCTCTAATATCCTTTTAGAGTTAGGAAATCACTCATTATGCACTTAATTATTTTAATTACTTCCCACCATTTAAAAAAAATCTTTGGTCAAAACCCTTGGTGGTTTCCAGTTTCTTTCCTACAGAAAAAACTTACAGTATTTGACATGCCCTTCAGCTTTAGTACTTTTGGACTAAAATACATCTTCCCTTTGTTCGTTATCAAAATCTATTTATATATTTTCATTGGGAAGTATCTGAGACTCATAAAGCAATAAGAAGAAGCATTAATCCATTCATTAGCTGAGTATTTGATCTTTTCCAAAACCATCCAGGACAGAAAAATTAGACTTCACTATTTTTTTCCTACAGCAATGTAATCTTTAAGAGAAAAGTAAGAACCAAGAAAAAAAAAAAAAGCTGTTTTCTGATAGGTCTTTGAAAACATCATCTCTGAAAACCTCCAGAAGCAAGTTACAAAATGCCTCAAAGAGAAGAAATAGATATACAGGTGTCAACTTATGATGCTTAGACATTATTTACATGGGTAGCAAGATCAACAAACAAACTCAGACACACACAAGGAAAAAAAAAAGAAAAAAGGCAAAACCCCTGTAATGTAGTATTGATAGTTAATCTTTATCCAAGATGTTTCCAGCCCCTCTAGTGGTATTTCTTCTTTTTTTTACACGCATACAAAAACAGAAGGATGAATGATTTTTTTCTCATTTCCCCCAATTTTTTCTTCATTTTTCAAGATTTCAAGATTTACAATTTCTCACCCGACGTAAAAATGTAAGCACAGATATAGTCAGACCAAAGACCCTCACAGCTCAATATCGTGGCTGGTCCAGTTAGAATCCAATTCTGGAAAAGACGATCAGAATAGGAAAAGCATAAACAATCTGTCTTTCAGATGCCCTCCTCACCATCCTCCTCACCATTTAGCAGAACTACAAGTATTCCTAATGCATGAACTTACCATGTTCTTACCCACACACACATTCTTAGCACCTAAAACATCCTATGAAAAGGAGCTTCACACCTTAAGATCGGCTGTGTGAAGAAACTCCTTTCTTTTGAACCTGTCCCTCCTACTTCCACTGTTTTCCCCCTAGATCTTGTTTTGGGAAAGACAATGAATCATTGATTCCAGTTCACACTCAGCACATCGGCTCCCCGAAATAATTTCATTGCCCCTGGCCAGCAACCTGCATATTGCTTCAACAGTGGGCTGGTCACGGTGACCCTGAGTAGTTGCAGGTCATACCCAGGGCAGGCAGAACGTGATTAGCAGCATTGGCTATAAATGGAAGCTCATTTCTCTGCCATATTATTCTTATTCTTCTGATGACAACTCTTGGGAATGCCTGTCTTAAATCATGAAAAGCCTCAGGTGGACAATTTCTACAGAGGCTTCTAGAAGCAAATACTTTATCTACTCTAACTTTAGGATAACTTCCTTCAAGTTGTCAAGCAACAATCGTTACCGCATTGCTGAAACCAGAAGAAGACGTAACCCCGAGGCCTTGCACGGAGCCCCTTCGCAGGGCTGTGTCAATCCTGATGCAGCTGATGGCAGGTTCAGCACCAGCCAGCTGAACGGCATCCCTGGTGCTACTTCCTCCCTCTCTCCGATGCGAAGGGATAGAGGATATCTTTAAGTCACATTGCAGGTTTTAATATGAATATCCCATACGGCAAGCACGTCAGCGATGCTGCAAGGGCAGCTGGGGAAAATGACACTAAAACGAGTGGTTAAAGCTTTGGGAGATAATGAGTTGTAAATGATCAGGCTGGGTAAAGCGTGCAGCGGGAGAAGTGTCAGAACGAAGAGTTACGGTGCTGAAGAGAACCGCCACCACTACACACTCATATATTCCAAGTTAGGTATGCATGTGAAGAAGTGTCAACACCATAAGGCATAATTATTGGGGTTTTTTAAAGAAAATAATGATTTTCAAAACATAAGAGTTTTACTCATGTTAAAATGAGTTAAAGTTGAAGAGTTTGACTCTTCAAGTAGATTTCCTTACATCTAAAAACTATTTTTTATAACAGAGAACAAAAATACATAACAATATAATCTCTTTTCTTCAAGTTTTTCTTCTAGGAGCTCAGAGCTATTGTTTTTGTAACTATTTTGTTCCCTTGCATTGCATTGTACATCACATATTCTATACTACAAAATATTGACAGTTTTTGAAGCACAATATTGTTCCAATGACTGAACACACTACCTAAGATTTTAAAAAAGCAAATCTCTACCAAACAAACATCAATTTCCAAACTGAGCCTGTGCAAAATATAACTTTCACATTTCTGAAGTAGCAGAGCTGACAATGTTGGGAAAAAACTCATCCCCCCGCTCCCACAAAAAAAAACCTCTTAGACCCCACCACAAGTTTAATTCTGATATAATTAAATTTACATGAAGTAACCAAATAATTTGGGTATTAACTAGGAGCTATAACTTATCTAAAAATCAGTCTTTTTTGAGTAAGATTGTCATTGGTTCTTGGAGGGATAACTAATTAACTGCAAAGTTACTTGAAACTCAAATTCATTAAAAATTATATTTATATTTTCATAATATGTCACTTTTAGATGACAGCATCATTTGCTTGTGTATTAAACAAAGATGTTCTAGAATAATTTTTTGTCTTGAGCACTAATTTATTAGTACATAATATATGCCATTGACTCTAACTAGATCAGTCATACTTGAATAAATCGTAAGTGCTGATTATTTTGTTGCAGTTCTTTCATAAAACTTTTACATTCACAGTTTTGCATGGTGTTCATGTATAAAAGGAAGGATTTTGGTGTAGCTAGAGACAGGGATTTTCTTAAGACCATCTTTTTTTGTCACTGAACTCTGACATTAGCCATGATATTAGGGAGTTTCCATCTGATATCTCAGCATTTCAGTAGGACAACGCCAGTGAAGGTAATATTTAGTTCTTGTATCACATTACAGTTGGAAAGCCTTTTTATTATATTAGAATAAAGCAATGTACTAAATTCATATATTATTGGATTTTTAGAGAAAGAATGTAGTCTTTAATGATTATGACAGCAATTACTATTTCTGAAACAGAAGTCTTTCAGTCTAACATTCTGCTTCTTTACTATTCGTAGGAAACTGTCTGTTCTAGAATTCCAATTAAAATTAATTATACTTGAAAACTTATTGAGGTCAATGTTCATTTGAAGATGTCACAGTGCCATTTTTTTGTTTTGTTTTTTTTTTACATGTAAGGAAACGCTTTCCAAAATTAACAGGTTAAGGAAAAATAGAATTTAAATTCTGTTACCACTGTTAATTGGAGACAAGGTAACCATCTAATTATGAGAGGCTACAACTTTCATTCTAAGTATTCAATTATGTTCATAAGAAACTTGGATATACAGTAAATTAAGTACCAAAAAATGATGGTGAGGTTATCTTCACTTTCAGCATTATGTTAACCCACATGAGTAGTTAATTAGCTCCCAACTAAAATCATTCTTTGATGAACGCTTCCTAACATCTAACTGGTGTGAAGATGTTAATGATGTGAATATTAAATTTTACATAACAGCTTATAATCAGACCAAAAAATTTCCCACTGAAAATAGAGCAACAGTAACAATTTCCATCCTTCTATCATTTCTTTGGTTTGGATTCATCTATTGAAACTGAAAAGATACATGAAAAGAAAGAAAACATAAGGGGAAGTTAGAAAACTTTAAATTGGTCATTGATTGTCACAGATGAGTGACAAAAAGGAGCAAGTCCACCATGGACCTGTGCTTCAGTATCTTCCACCTTCAATACAGCCTAGAAAGACAGTTTCTCAGAACATTGCCAACCAGCAGCATACTATCTTTAGCAGCAAGATCCGAAAAAGAAGTCAAAAGCTAAAAGGAACTCACGTATGAGAGGTCATATTGCCCGTGGACTCTCTCAACACTGACAGAAAACACACCAGAAGTGGCCTTGCTGTGCCGCCTACCCTGTGCACCAACCCCTTTTTCGATCCCAGGAACGACAGGAGTTACATTCTTCTGTCTGGGATTTGAGAATTTCCCTAAGATCTTCTCCATTCAGGAGAACTAAGTGAAAGTTTTCGTCATGACAAGGTACACCACCTCAACAGGAATGGTTTTCATTGTGCTGGTGACCTCAGCCTTTGGTGTTCCCATGCTGAAGTTAAAAATAAAATCTATGAAAAGATAACGGGATGAATTTCACAGACTTTTGATTTTGCCAATCTAAACATTTTCCAAACTTCACTCTACACTCATAAGAACTACAGAGTGTCTTAGAATTTGTTGCACAATAAAGTCTTGAAGCGGAGACTTTTAGAGGTTTCAGCTTCATAAGACTGACTGAAAACACTACTCACACAAAACAGTTCAGGTAACTTTTCCATTAGCTCAAAATGGGACTGTTTAAACCAGAAACAGTTTCACTTCAGACAAGATCAGGTTTGAGGAAGGTTAGAACATTCACGAATTTTATTTTCTTCTTGGAGTGATACAGCGCAGACAACCAGGAAAGAGAGGTTCTGAAAGAAAATATGAAGTATGCTTTTCAGTGGAAACCCAAGTTTGTAGCAGTGGACACAGAAAACCTTTTGACAATCCAAAAAAACTCCAACCAGAAACTGAACAAGACAGCTGCTGTCTCCTGATGGAAGCAGAGGGCTGGAGCTGAGCTGGCGAGTTGAACGCGGGCTGTGGGAAAGCAACACTGCCAAAAAGCTCTCCAGCCCAGATACCCTCTTGGCTGATGTGACGTGGTCAAACACAGAAGCATCTAGTGACAGTCTGAGAAATTCAAGAGGCATTTTTCCTTTCTTGGTTGAAAGGTGTGTAACTGAAAAGACAACACGTCATTAAAAAATAAATATGATGTCAATCACATGATGATAGATGCCCTAGCTGTTTCATGAAGAATTCTGGAAAATACACTTGAATTACTTCCTCCAACTTTTTAAGCAATATTTCCTATTTGAATAGCTGGAACCAACAGGGCTTGCTTTTAAAAAATTGCCCTGCAGCAGGCTCAGACAAGAAGAACACGATGCCCCATCACAGAAAACTGGAAATGCAGCTAAAGTGTTTTGTGAATGAAAGTTCAGAAAATGAGACATTTTAAAGAACAGCTGAAGACACAACACACACTTAACATCAGACACAGTTGCTCCTAAGTTTTACAAAACTTGCGTTACCTTTGCTACAGCTCCTCTTCATTTCATGGCATGTTATCTTCCCTCCACAACACATAATTGCCCAAATGGCACTGGAGCTGCCAGTGTTAGGAGTGGTCCAGACTCAATCATGCATCCTTCCTCCGTGTGCATCCAAACTTACTTATTCTCACCCATCAAAAGTGAAACATGTCTTATTTATCTTTCCTTCCTCGTTCTATGCAAGGAAACATCCCTTTCTTTTTTAAGCCTGTTTCATGAGGGCTGGTGCCCTGCCTACCCCAACCCTCAGCAGCGCTATCTTCAAAGTTCGCACTTAAAGAGATTCCGTAGGCTACTGACAGCATGTGGCAAGCTGGCCTGGGAGAGTTGCAGACTCCTGGCTCAGGAGGCAGAACACCTCCTATTTCTGAGTCATTCCTCAAAACAAAACAAATAACCATTGTCTCCACTCCCTACAATATCCTTTTCCTACTTTACATCGTTTTGACAGTAACAGTAGGTATTACCTTACCAGAAAAGTCAAAGATGTGCATACTAATGTAGCAAGGGATGCTAAAATGCTCGGCTGAACCTTAGCCCTTGAAAATGAAAAAAACAGAAAAGCAGAGACTGCAAGCAAATTTTATGCACTGGAGGGAAGTGATCAAAAGTTGTTTCCTAAATATTAAGGATATCTATTAGATCTTACAGGTTTGTAATCTTTGAGGTCTTCTCTTAATTGCAGAGGATGACTTTAAGTTCATCAAGGAGAAGTGTAAGGTCTTGCACCTGAGAAAACATAATCCAGGAGTGCAGCACATGCTAGGATCTACCCAGCTGGTAGATCTACACAGCTCTGTGGAAAGGGACCTGGGGGTCCTGGTGGACAACAAGCTCAATGGAGCGAACAGTGTGCTGCTCCAACAAAGAAAGCCAACAGGATGCTGGGTTGCATCGACAAGGGCATCACCAGCAGAGATAAAGAAGTCATTATCCCACTCTACTCAGAACTCACCAGGCCACACCTGGAATACTGTGTTCAGTTTTGGTCCCCACTATGCAAAAAAGACGTGGACAGGCTGGAGGGGGTCCAGAGAAGGGCCACGAAGGTGATCAAAGGACTGGGAAGCCTGACGTATGAGGAAAGGCTGAGAGAACTGGGTTTGTTCAGCCTTGAGAAAGGAAGACTTAGGGGAGACCTGAACACCATGTTCCAGCATCTAAAGGGTGGCTACAAAGAAGATGGAGACTGCCTTTTTACAAGGAGTCACATGGAAAAGATGAGAGGTAATGGGTACAAGCTACTCCTGGGGAGATTCTGATTGGACACAAAAGAAAAACTTTTCACAACGAGAACAATCAGCCATTGGCATAATCTCCCCAGGGAAGTGGTGGATTCCCCAACATTGGACACTTAAAAATCAGCTGCACAGGGTGCTGGGCCATCTTGTCTAGACCATGCTTTTGCCAAGAATGGTTGCACCAGATGATCCTTGAGGTCCCTTNAGGATCTACCCAGCTGGTAGATCTACACAGCTCTGTGGAAAGGGACCTGGGGGTCCTGGTGGACAACAAGCTCAATGGAGCGAACAGTGTGCTGCTCCAACAAAGAAAGCCAACAGGATGCTGGGTTGCATCGACAAGGGCATCACCAGCAGAGATAAAGAAGTCATTATCCCACTCTACTCAGAACTCACCAGGCCACACCTGGAATACTGTGTTCAGTTTTGGTCCCCACTATGCAAAAAAGACGTGGACAGGCTGGAGGGGGTCCAGAGAAGGGCCACGAAGGTGATCAAAGGACTGGGAAGCCTGACGTATGAGGAAAGGCTGAGAGAACTGGGTTTGTTCAGCCTTGAGAAAGGAAGACTTAGGGGAGACCTGAACACCATGTTCCAGCATCTAAAGGGTGGCTACAAAGAAGATGGAGACTGCCTTTTTACAAGGAGTCACATGGAAAAGATGAGAGGTAATGGGTACAAGCTACTCCTGGGGAGATTCTGATTGGACACAAAAGAAAAACTTTTCACAACGAGAACAATCAGCCATTGGCATAATCTCCCCAGGGAAGTGGTGGATTCCCCAACATTGGACACTTAAAAATCAGCTGCACAGGGTGCTGGGCCATCTTGTCTAGACCATGCTTTTGCCAAGAATGGTTGCACCAGATGATCCTTGAGGTCCCTTCCAACCTGGTATTCTATGATTCTATGACTTAATTCACCTCCCCACCCCAAGCCCTGCCTTTCTGTCTTGGTACAAAGGTTACGTTATCAGACATACAGCAAGCTTTCTGTATCTGGCAGTGTCTTAGCATTTCTCTTCCACTCCTATAGCTATGAAGCTGACGGAATGCAAGGCAGAAATATTTAGGATGACAGGCATCTTGACTATAAACATTTCAGCCCTGCCTGAAACATGCTAGGCAGCTGTAAATTTAACTTTTACTCACCTTTCACCACTTACCAACAAAACATTGGAGGGTAAGTTTATTTCTCGCCAAATTTTCTGGAGTGAATAGAACGAACGTAGAGAAGAGCATCATGCAGACTTAACAACAAAACCCCAGCAAGATCCCCTGTAAACCACACACCGTACTGAGCATGCAAGACTAGCCCCAGCAGTAGGCAGTAGAAGGCAGTTTTCTCTTAAATGGCAAAAACTATGAATTGTTTCTGGTTACTATTTTAGGAATTTAGTTACAGAACACATAGAAATATTTGTATCAGCTGTGGACAATATGAACAGTAATTACTCCCTACCAAGGTTGGTTTGTTTGTTTTAAAAAAAAAAACAAAACCAAACAGTTATAACCAAGACCTAAGGAGCAGGTGGTATTTCCTTGAATTTGCACAGTGAGTCTGTAAGTCACACCTACATGAAAACGCGAACAATTGCGCATACCTTTTGTAAAATAGAAATTGTTTATCCTTGATCTTCTGGTTTATTTGTGTAATTTCCCAGGGTTTAAAATGCTATGCCCTTTTTAAAGTTAATCTATGACAGCATCAAGTGAATATATGAAGATCAACACTGTATATAATTTTTTACTTTGGAACTAAATAAGAACTACTTGCTTGCTTGGAAGCCAAGAGATGGTATATTACCTTTGAAATGGAGACTTTTGTTATGAATTCTGTAATTTTTTAAGGAAGAAAACAACAGAAGTTATCAAAAAATTAACTTACGGTATGCATGCAGACCTTTTAAAAATCATATTCTAGTTAAGTTCTGGCAATTTTTCTTCTTGCTTTGAAAATTAGGAATTAATACAATCAGTGTATAGAAATGTTTTGAAAAGTCAACTAGCAGGGATAAAAAAAAAGAACAGTTTAAATTATAACTATTAAAATGTAAATGTTTAAGTCAGATGCCCAAATTTTATTATGTCTTTAAATTTTTTTGTTTTAGAACATCATTAAGATATAGAACACTTCACAAATCTTTTTGTGAATGAAATTTTTATTTACACACTGTATCCAGAAGCAGATACATAAATCCTTATACAATTATTTTTCAAAAATGTGCAAGAAATTACTATAATTTTGTTTACAAACCAAAACACATTAAAATCAATGGACTTTGGATAATTCACTCTGTGGCGTGCTTAGTACAAATAGTGCACACCAGGTCTGAAACAGAGAAAAGTGTAAACTACAGCAATCTGGATTGCAAGTATTAACTTCATGGCACTCCATCATCACTATAAAAATTCTTCAACCCAACATGTATTGATACAAAATTCTTTAAGAATTTTTCATTACCTGTGTAGAATTCAGAACGCTCTCCAGATACAACAATGCCATATTTCCCTTATTACGAACTACCACCTAGCCCATTTTTTATTTATAAAGAATGCTTGCCATTTTTATTCTTTGCAGTTGTAAAAAGATTTTAAGAAATGAAATTGGCAATCATCAATTTATCCATAGCTTAGCTCAGAATTTGGAAGTTCAGTAACAGAGAAATACTTCTCATCAGAATCATAGCCCATATATTGCTGGTATGGTGTTTTAAATTTATAATTCCAGTATTCACATAGATGAAATGCATCAAAACAAAAACTGCACAGATTTCACTTAGCCCAGCAGTCAATATTCACAGAAAGAAATTGGCTTTAACAACATGTAAAGTCAGCTCATCTGAGAACAAAGAGTTTAATTAATAATTGCATTTCTGATCCTTCTGACAGAAAAACATTTTGATAAAAAGATGGCATTCACTATGTCAACAGCAGGATAAGTGCTATATCCTTCAAATAGATCAAAGAATACAAATCACTTTCAGTTGTTTATAACACTGGCTTACAAAAAAAAAAAAAAAAACACCACATAGGAAATTGTGCAAATTTATTTTTCCATTTCCAAATACAAGGTGTTGTTTTACTCCAACTGGTAAAACAGAGAGTGTTATCAATAACTTCAATTATTTCAGATGCTCAAAAAAGGAGTTTTATTTCAAAGTCTCATTTTCAAAACATTTTTCCACAATTCAATTGCATGAAAAGCATGCCTTTTGAACCCTTAAACTGTTGTGCTGAATAAATAGCCATATTTCTCTCTATAAGGATCATAGTCAGTTAGCTTCTATTCCTAGTGTATCTACTTCCAAAGGTCCCCAAACTATCCTCATTTTCCTTTTATATGTCAAGGACACTTTGTTCCTCTAATTTTCATGAAGCAGAAGTCAACACAATTTTCGTGGTTACTCCAAGTACTTCTAAATTGTGTCATAATTAAATGTTACTGTGTTTCTTTTATATTAATCTTTATTATAAGAAACTGTAAGTATCTTTAATGTTTTCAAAGTCATTTTTCTGGGTTCCTTCTTCTGGCTGGCCAGTTACCTCAGCATGAAAAAATACTATGAGGTTCTGATTAATGAAATCTGTAAAAATAAGTGTTTGTGTCTACTTCCTTCTACTTACTACTGATTTAAAGTATTTTGAGCTTAGTAGAAATATCACCACCATTTTTTACTTAGAATCAAAGTGCTATATGATTCTCACATCCTAGGCCTCAACCACTTTACAGTGTTCCTTTTGTGGAAGCTTTATGGTGGCAGGGGGAGGAACGACAAAGTTAACTTGACCTGATTACGTTTGCAGATGAAGAACACAGCAAGGAAGGCAATTCAAAAACTGGATAGCTGAACCAAAGTTAAAAAAAAGCATCAACACATATGAATGAACAAACTGAAATTTATAAAGGCATGGGCAAGAAATTTAGCATGTGTGTTCTTGCACGTTTTTCAATTCAGCAATAAGACCAGGATATTACAGCTTCAACTATTTAAGTTTCAATGCAATGACTGCTAAATTAATGCATGTGGCATAGTATAAACATATGTTTAATGCATTCAATAGTGGTATTAAATGGCAAAGAAAATATTTAGTATACTATAATCTTTCAAAGATTCTGTAGAATGTATAGGCCCTCTAGCTTGTATGGGGAAAGAATTTTTAAAGTGAAGAAAATGCCAGAGGTTTTCTTCCAAAAGTATGCGTCTGAAATCCATAAAAATGATTTTCTTTTTCCTCCCCACAGACAGAATCAGAACACTGTACCATACAATAGGTTATTGTGCCTTTTTGAATAAAGTTAGTGATCCTGATTCAGGGGAGGGGGGGAAGTCAGTAGAGGAAAAAAAGAAAACAGAATTCACACTTGCATACATATATCTCAATGGCAGAGCCAACAAAGTACGCATATAGACTGCTCTAGATTTTTTAAGTTTAGAACTTTCTCAGACTAAAGAAGAAATCCCTACTCTCCCTCCCTTAAAAGCAAAGGCAGCCTTTATCTACCTTTGATTTTCTTTTTTTTTATTTTAGTTAAACATTATGGTCAAAAAATAAATTAAAAAAATATAAATTTAGTCTATCAATTCAGGCAACCCAAGATGTAGTGCTATTGCACCACCTTGCAGCAATACTGTATTAATTACTAAAGACTCATTTCAGGGGACAAAAGGCTAGGTTAAACAAGGAGAAGGAAATGACCTAAACAAGAAAGCTGTATCAAAGACGAACAGCCTTTTCTAAGCTGATGTTTACCAACTAGCAACTCCTACTAGAGATGGGGAAAATGACATTCTAAAATACAAAACAGGGGGGCAGAGGCAGGCTAAGCAAGCCTCCCTCCCAAGCCACCCGTGACCCCTTTAACAAGTAACTCATAAAAGTGATAGAACCATGGGGGAAAAAAAACTGAAACAAAACAGGAAAATGCCACGGATTAACCTTGCATAACAGAAATACTACAGTGTAGAACCTGTACTCCCCACTGAAAGTCTTTTTTTCCCTACAGAAGGTTAGAATAACTGTAAGCTTTTCAAATGCCAGAATCTTTGACAGATATCATAAACATTTACTTAATTGATTCAATATTTCATATGTCAAAACGTATTTCATGACAGTAAACTGAAACATTTTCTGCAGTCAATGTATACCCAAACCTCTTTCCCCCATAATTTCAAAGGCTATGAGAACAGAGCTTTAGAGATGCCTTTTAAGTATCCTCCATCCAAGATGTTATCAGTCCTGTTCCTTCCTCCCCAAAGGATATCCAAAAAAAGGGGAAAACTATCCAAAGGACTTTAGTGTACATTACTGCATTTCTGAAGTGAAAAAAATGCAGAAAATTATAAAATTTCAAGTAGTTTGAACATATATTGTAGAAATCATCCTATCACAAGTTTTACTCCATCCCTAAAATGGCTTATCAGTTTATGTTCCCATAATAACAATTCCTAGAGTCTTCCTATAAATCCAGGAAATTCTCCCCCCACGCCCCAGGTGGAGGTAGGAGGGAAGAGGACAGAAAGAGGGGACCCGGTAGGTGTTCATTTATTTAACTGATGGCAAGATTTTAAAAAGTAATATTTGACAAGGCCCCAATACCACAATTTCCTTATAGGTACTACACATCAACTCACAGACTTCTTTTTTTTTAAAGGCCATTTTTAGAAGGACAAAATACTGAGACAAAAAGAAAGCTGAACCAACCTTCTCAAACACGAAATAGTGTACAGACAATACAAGGCTTAGGAGAAAGGAGTTTTTTTTCCAAAGATATGCTGCATAACCATGTTCTTATCACACAGCTCTGTTTATAAGTTCTACATCAGGGCATATCTCTATAGAAATTTATAATTAAGATACTAGGAAATTGTTTTTAACATAGATGTAAATTCTGTGATTTAGAATACCAATATTTTTTTTATCCACGATAATTTTTTTTTTCAAACAGGCTATTTCAAAGGAAAAAAAAAATTCCATTCAACAAGTTTCATTTGACTTTTACTTATGGTTGAATACACATGAAATGTGCTTTCAATGCATAAAAATCACAGTGGATAGCAGCAAAGGACTTGGGGGAAATTAAGGAGAATTTGATCATTCACATTGTGATTAATCTGCACATTGATGAAAGATAGCTATTTCACACTTCTAAAAATAAACTTGAGATCATTCTTTCCAAAAAAAAAAAAAAAACAAAAAAAAACCCAAAATACACAAAACCCCCCAAACCAAACATAAATCCAAATGCATTACTTTTCTTTTACACACAAAAATGAAGTATTTTTATGGCAGCAAAAGATTTTGATAATAATGAAAGTCTGTAAACGGTAATTCAATCTCTTTTTTTGTTGTTGTTCCCAAAGTGCAAGATGCAAGATTCCCATAAGCTTTCAGTAGTGCTTTTCCTGTAAATAATCCTTCATTTTGTTTGGCAAAGGCAGTTTCTGAATCAGGTCTATTCTGGTGTACTGACGTATTACAAAACGACACAGGTATTGTAAAGAACGCACCTGCATAAACCGAGATACTGGATTTGTCAGTCTCACTGGGTAAGTTGCAGATCCAGGCAGTCGGGATCTTGAATAGCAGAAAGCTCCATTTTCAGAGTCCCTGATTGAATGTTCAATTAAGTCAACTATAGATGTATGCCCCTCCACATCTGGTTGTTCATAAAAGCTAAACCTACCATTTGAGTGTTCAATTCTAGTGTGAAGAGTTTTTCCATGGGAACGAAAACTCAAACTTAAAAGATAACGATCATCTGAACTATCTCGAACGAGAAAGGAGCCATCAGGCACATTAGCTAATTTTCCCTCTGCCTCCCAACGTGTAATGGGGCCCCAGTACCATCCTTGTTTTGCAAGTTTTTTCAGTTCTTCTGTGAGACTTGTCACAACCATAGGGCCACTGTTCTGTACAGAATCATAAACTCTTCCAACTCCAGGGGCAGTGTTAGGATCAAAAT
Organism: Pelecanoides urinatrix; assembly: GCA_013400755.1. Lineage (NCBI taxonomy): Eukaryota > Metazoa > Chordata > Aves > Procellariiformes > Procellariidae > Pelecanoides > Pelecanoides urinatrix. The sequence goes on from VZTQ01003297.1 coordinate 130,738, forward strand.
TCAAATGGCAGCGCATACTTTCAGCCACGTGGGCATCTGTGCCATTCAATCCATTGAAGTTCCTTTGGATTTGATTATTCTGCATTGGAGGTAGCAAAGGTGAGAGTGGAGGGACATCGCTGTGATTAACTCTTGGGCTTTGCAACATAACTCCTGTGGTACCAATCAACAAACCATTCACCGTCTGGTCCACAAAGATATCCGGTGCAACGACTACATCCTGATCCACTTGGCTCTCTTCTTCATGGAAAGCATTTCCCCCCACTTGAGAAGAAACAGTTGAAACTTCCATGGGTGAGGAACTATCCAGACAGTAACTTCGTGATCCTTCCAAAGGATACATTCCCTCATCTAAAGGCACAGTATACTGAATGTAGTCCTGAGGCATTAATCCAATAACTACAGGCACATGTTCATCAATATGAAGATGCAAGTCCCCATTCTGAGACTCTGTATTTTTTAATGCATTGTTTTGTTCCTGGAACACGTTGTCCGACTGCAAGTCATGGAAGTCCTTTCGAACGCCATTCAGTGCTGGGCTTGGATTAGAGGAATGGACCAAGGCCTTGACTTTCACTTCCATTTTGATGCAAGTCTCTTCTGAATTTGTAGGTCGAAGGGGCCACGGAGTTGGACTGTAATGGTGATTACGGAGGGAAGTGGATCTCAGAGGTCTTTGAGCTCGCACATCTTTGAAAGTTATTGGAGCAGATGAAGAAGAAAAGGTGTCATCATCTGCAGAGCTTACAGATGGTGTGCTGCCTTTGCCTTTCTGTTTTTGTTTTGCTGAAAGCCTCCTTTTTAGCGTACCCATTAAGCTTTCACTTTTTGATCTATTTTTGCCTCCTTTTTCATCTTCACTATTGACTTCACAGCTAGCCAAATCTTTACCATAGCAGCTGCCAAACAAGGAGTCATCTTTTCCAAATTCACTTAACGATGGCTGCTGAACCACTACAAAGTCGCTTTCATCTTTACTTTTATTTAAGTTAAAGGACTTGCGAATTGTTTTGAGACTAATTTTCTTCATTATGACAAGTTACCACGTCTGGCTGATCAGCAGTGCTTGTGGTGATATAGCCCTAACACATGCAGAGCAGCTTCTGCTTCATTTATGTGTTTTATCCAGCCTCATTTAACTTCCAGAGCCATTTCCTGGAAACAAATAAAAAACAATTAACTTCACAAAAGAAATATTTTTAAAATTATCCATAAGGGTTTCCCCCTCACCAAACAAAACAGAAATTGCAGTTCTTAAGTAATGGGCATTAAATAAAAGTAAATATAGAGATCTGATTTGGAAACCAATCAGGATAAAAAAATGAATCTGCTACATCTGCCTTGGAGATTTCCACAACTTTTTTCTGCTTTTAGCATTCTATTTTTTAAATATACACACATTACATCACACTCATAGGCATATATATTTAATGCACATACATAAAATTTTCAAGCACAGAAACATCCCTCTCTTTCAGAAGGTTCCTAAAAAAATCCCAACAAAAATAACTATAGAAGATAAAACTATAGAAGACGTTCTATCCAACAGGATTCCTACATACCAGTTAAACTGTGATTAGACCTAAAAACATGGTCTTACAAGGTCATACTTTCTTTACAAGGGAAGTCGAGCAATATTCAAATAGTTACATAATTACACGAAAACTAACTCCAGTCAAAAAATAGAGAGAAATTAACAGCAAAGTAACATCTGTCTAGAGCAAAGCATAGAAGTCCTCTCCTGAACTTCTATGAAAGAAAACTCATTTCCAAACTGTGTTTTAGGTATAGAGGAGGTCACATCACAGGCTGTCCTTGCCTAGTACTATTAGAGCTTTTCTTCCTCCAGTACTGCTGCCAAGACTAAGTGGACACATCTGCTCAAGTCCCCATCAACTCCTCCCACCTGGCATCTTCCAGAATCATGTACCCATCCCCTCCATAAATGTGACTTTTCAGCTTGGTTTTTTTGTTTGTTTTTGTTTGGGGTTTGGTTTTTTGAGTTTGTTTTTTGGGTTTTTGGGGGTTGGTTTGTTTGTTTTTGATTTTTTATGTCAGTTAGACCTTCCAAAGCAAGCAGCTCTGCAGAGAGGGGAAGAACAAGAAGGGAAAGAGAACAGAGTGAAGTTGCTGCTGCCACAGAAGTAGGTACTACGAGTAGTACTAGACTTTTTTTACATACCTCCAAATATGTGTTATGTTAGCAGCACAAACTGCAGCAGCAAGCCTGGCTCCAGGCTAAACAAGGCAAGCTGGAGGAGTCTAGGAATCTTTCAAGAAATCCTTGAAAGTTTGGGGGACTGAGGGGAAAGTAAAACAGCCCTTATGTACGCCCTTCCCACTTTTTTCCCATGGTATCACAATACAAGCAACTGAGAAAAATAGTACAATGAACTGAAATAAGTTTTATCAACTAAACAATATGATTTTCTTAAATAATCATTCAAAAACTGCATAAAAGCATGTAAGGAGAATGATTACTATAACCAAACAGCAGTCCATTGACTATTACTCTTGTCCAGCCCAACTTTTGTGGTCCTCAAGTACACAAAGGCTGAAGAACCTTATCCAAAGCAAACTAAAAGACAATGCACGACATCTAAGGATTTAGAACTTAAAAATACCTTGAAAAATTTTAAGTAAAGCCGTGCTGCTGGGGGGTTGAACACTCTTTTCAAACAGCAGAAGCACTAAAGCTTGATTTACTCGGATTTGTACCTTAGTCCTATCTTCAAATTCCCTGCAATATCTGCATCACCGTACCTTGAAGACCTCTTCTGTCTTTGCCAAAACCTCCGACATTTCCCAAGTCCATCTTTAGAGTATCTTCAGCTCTTTTTCTTAACTACCAAACTAAACAGCACTCTCCTTTCCTTTCTCTCAATGGGAAGAAGCTAAAAGGTTTCTCTTCTGCCTGTAAATTGATTTACTTGCCATCAGCAACGAACAAACATGCCCAAAAAACTTGTTTCCTAAACAAACAAAGAAAAGATGAAGAACCAACTCTTGTTATAAACAAATATTAAAACCTTAAAAAACAGGACCAGTATTTTATTAGAAGTTCACTGCTTACTTTCCACCTTTAACATGGCTCCTGTGGTACCTGGAGTCCTGACACCTTAAAAACCACATTCCACTTACACAAACTGAAGATGATACTGAGATATGCGTGTGTATTTTCAAAAGTTAGGACACTACTTTTATTTTCCTTATGACAGATACATGCAGAACCGTAAAATTTCCTGGTTTAAAAGACTGATATTTAATATGAGCTCCATATGTTTGGAATAATTGGGAAGTATGGAAGTACTGAAAACCAAACGTGAGGAGAATACATTTAGTGGGTTTTATATGCCTGAAATCTGATGTATCAGAGTAAGTGACAAAGTACAGTAATTAAGAAAAAGCTAGATACAGATAAAGGGAGAGTTACATGTAAATTAAAAGTAGACTCAAAATGCCTTGTTGACCTTTCTATTCCTAAACCATTTGGATTTTGCCATCTTACCAATTTACACTACTCTTTTTATCATATGTAACTAAATGAACCTACAAAATGAGTGAAAAATATAACTTCAGGATTCTATGCTGCTCCTAAACTGACAAAGACAGAGTATTTGTTCAGTTGATGAATTTAACTGTGCCTTTGTGCATGTAGTACCAGAAGCTTGGAAACCCTAACATTAGCCCCGCTTGTGAAACCCACAGTGCTCTCTCCCCAACTGCTTCTGACTGACATCTACAAGCTGATACTATTTGCACTTTACCAGATACATTTCCCCACCCTTGTAGGAAGTACATCATACTGTTTGCAATTCCGAACCCTAAAAAAGCAAGCATGAAAATAAAATCTGCCTTCTAAGCTAGGGAGAAAAATAAAAGAATATTATCACATTGCTGATTGGGGAGAGAACACGTATAGAGCCCCAAACTGTCTGGTTCACCTTTTGGGGTTTTTTATTGGTGTGTTTCAAAAGAATTAGTTACCTAAAATTTGACTCAAGGAACTATGTTTCTTCAGCTTCTCCATAACTAAAAGACTAAGCAAGTCACTCAAAAGAACAGGTTTTTATCACATGCTAGTCCTTCTGTATCAAAATGTGGGTTTTTTTAACAAAGGAAAATCCACAACCTAAAAATAATCTCAACAGATCAATCTCTATGCCAGCATATAGAGGAATCAAAATTTTGTACTTTCAGAGTGACTACTGAGCCCATTTGAGCAAAAACTGTTTTACATCTGTCAGCCTACCTTAGTAGCCAATATCTTTATCAAGCAAAATACATGATTGTCCAAATGCACAACTCATTACTTCTATCATTGTAACATTTCATATAAAGAAGTAATAAAGGTTTGAAGTCCAGGAAAAGATGATAAAATCTAGTGAATGACAGTCTGGGTCAAAGCTCTGATGTAAACTGAACACACCCACAGATGAGAGCAAGCCTCTAAACAAGTCTTCCACATGAGAATCGCTCTACTTTATAACATCTCTTACACATATTTTATCCAAGAAATGAGAAAGCAAATACACCCTGAAGTCAAATACCCTAATTGATCCAGATACTCTCCTTTCTTCGCACATACTTAAAAATACCAGTAATTCTGCACTGCATATTAATATGTTTAAAAGTGCTGTATGAACAACCCTTAATATAAGATACACTCATACACATGCAAGTGTAGAATTCTCCACTGTCTACATCTAGAAGAGCTGAAACAGAAGAGTCCAGCATGCAGCCCTTCCTGGAATACATTAAAATGAGCTACTCAACTTCTTCACAACCCTCAGCACTGCAACAGCTTCGCTAGTATTCTGTACGAATTATGGCATCACTTCAAGTCTCCCACTGATGTGCTCTTCCAGTGCCATCTGCTGTACAGTGCATTTAGACAGCCTAACTAGCAACACCTCCAGAAATTCTCTGGCAGGTACTTGCAACTATAAACAGACTCTGAACTATGCCAGTGTACTCCCAAAGCCTGGTGGCTACGTACGCAGAAATACCTGGAACACATAGATTGAAAATGGATTAATCGGACCCAGAAAGAGAATGAGATGTTAACACACAGAACAAAGAGTCAGAATGAAATTCTGACTTATGAACTTTCATCACAGATTCTGCATCTTGGAATCTTTAAGATTATGCAGGTTGACAAAACACAGGCCTCCTGACAAAAATTACCCGGACTACCAGATTACTACCCAGCAAACACCATGGTCCCCTTTGTGTTTATAAAAAACAATCAAAACTAAATTTGCACGCCTCATTTTAAAGTGAAGAACAACATGTATCAATCACATACAAATGTGAAATTATTAGTGAAGAGGTTTAAAGCTAAAACTTTACAGTCTGCTTCTCAGAAATCTGAAGAGCAGGTCATACAATCATATATTAATTGTTATTATGGTGGCCAGCACCCATTTATGAAAAACTATGAAAGCTTAAAAAAAGTTTGTGCAAATCTAGTTTGAATATTCAACACTTCAGAGTAGTTTCAATTTGATGCTGCAAATTGGTTTCAATGGACTATAATCACATAGCTATCTCAATGCAGTGTTTGCAAAAGTACACCACCAAAAAGTTTGATTATTTGTACTTACATGGCCTTTATTTGTTTCTTATCTTTTTCACACTTTTAGGTTAGGTGCACTCATTCCCAGAGACAAATACTATAAACAATGTTGCCAGAATACACTACTAGAGAAATAAAACAGCATTAACTTTGAAGAGTTGGGACAGAAACCATCATACTGGAAACACAGAGCAAAATACAACACATGGTTGAACAAAGAATTGGGTTTTAAAATTTTTTAATAAAAATACCATCACAAAAATGGCTTGGAACTATTAATCAATGCTGCTTAAGATAACAGACCTTCCTAAAATAAATGTTAAGCTGCTCATTTATTGCCACAAAGTGAAACAGTAAAGCATTAAACTTTTTTTTTTTTGAACCCACAGATGCATTTTTCCTGAGAAGCCTGGCTATCCATAAGAAATATATAATCTTTATTCTTATACTGAATCATAGTAAGACTTAAATCATTTACAAATTCAAGTTAAGCAGATCTTGCTTCAGAACGTTTGGCACAACTGTGCATGGAGCTAAACTGAAAAGAATATTGTAGACAGTTGAAGAACAATAGTGAAAAATATGTATCTGGAGATTTAGAAGTTCCAACATGACAACAAGAAAAAGCTTTTTCACCATGAGGACAGCTGGGCAGTAGAAGACGTTCCCCAGAGTAGTTGTGTAGTCTCCATCCTTGTAGGTTTCTAAGATCCAACAACATAGGGCCCCAAGAAAATCTGTCTGATCTCAGGGTTGAGAGAAGGTTGGACTTGAGACATGCTGAGGTCCTTTTCAAACTCAATTATTCTACAATTCTATGACTTTAAAAATTGTGAGCAGTCTTAAATTTAGTTAAACTTAATATTTTAGATTTATTTTTAATAAAAATTCATGTTTGAAAATATCTAGGAACTTAATTTCCAACTTCAATGCAGTGCTACAGATTTGTTAACTATTTCTACCATTGAGCAGAACATTCTGCTTATGAAGAAAATGTAAAAGCTAGAATTAACTGTAAATGTTGTACCACAGAGTGTTTTTCTTCCATGAAATCATAGCACATATACTTCAAATTTATTGTATTTTTAACATAATTACTTGTATTAAGAAAATAACTAAAAAAACCTTGAAACTGAGAAAAGTTTCTGCGTTCCTGGGGCATGACAAGCACCAGGTTTTCATTACAGTCAGATAATGAAGCCTAGTTTAATTATCTGCAGAAATATGAGGTGTTGTTCTCCTGCTGCCCCTGAACTCTTGCTGAAATATATTAATACATTACTTGGAAGGGTGTTTCAACAGCATCTTAAGATAACACAGATTTAAAGTGCTATATTTTGGAAATTCCTAAATATCTAAATTTATTCCAAAATTCCTAAATCTATTGATGTAAATTACTAAGAAGTTGTTCTCCATATCTGTTCCCATTAATTTTACTTTAATAATGAAGTCTGTATCACTAGAAGTTATTTCTTCAAATCAGGAACAGTAAATATTGACTCAAGATATTTACTTCTATGTACTTGTAGTTTCAGTCTATAAGAGCACAGAAATTACACATAAAATACTCATTAAGTAAAGAGAGAGTAAATACCTATTTCAAACACCATCAGTTTCTGATAAAACATATACACTACATGGCAGCTTTCTCACTATACATTCCATTAGAATAATGAAGATGGTGAGATTTTTCCCTTCCCTGAACTTCAAGTAAATTACTACATTGTATTACTCTGTAATATGAATAGTCTTTAAATGAAGTAATCTAAATTCCATTGCACACTCTTGTATCTTGAAAACAACAGAAAAGGTAGATGGTTTTAGTAGTGGCTTCTCGGTAACGGATGAACGTTGTTTTAATATAAGATTGTGAATTTTATAAAAGCCCATCCTCTCCTGCATACCTGCTTTTCTAGTGAGTGTGGAAAAGCTCAGACGCGCACATTCATATAAAATTGGAACAAGGTAAAAAGAAAAGAAAAGTTCATCTGACAGTACTTTGTACTCTTCAAGAGTACTTAAAGCTGCCTATTTTTAAGCTAAGTAATCAAAGACCTGAACACCAAGTAGATGTTATTCACCACAAATTTAAACTTCCACCCTCTAAGATCTGAACAGCTGAGGAAAGTACTGTCTAGAGACCAATATAATTTAATAGGTATTACACAGATTACAATTTAAAACAAACAAAAAACCCCAACAGTAAGTCATGTCATTTCTTCTGGGTTTTTTTTCCTCTTTTTACAGAGCTTAAAGGGAAAACAGTCTATGGGCACTAACGTTTTAACACCACACAGAGTAATCTTGATCACTATTAGCAACCTTTAGCAGAGCATAAGCAAGGTATACCTTTGGTAATAAGCAGAAAAGTGGGGTAAAATAATAATGAAAACTTGACACAAAGGGGTTTTTCTTCACCACCGTTAGTGGAATTAACTGTATGCAAAACCAGGAACAGAACCACTGACGAAGTCCGAAGACCTTGACTGCTCACCTCTGGCCTGCTGTTGAAAAAGAATGTACCTTAACAGCTGGATTTCCCTGACTTTTTTTTTTTCCTTCTTTCTCCTTTAAACACTGCAAGCAGCCATGGATTAAGTAGTAAGTCCTGTTCTTCTTTCCCATATTTGGTTGCAGGACAGAATATTTCTATCTGATTGGTAGTTTTCCTCTGGGGAGTAACTGAAGAGTGTTAAATGGCATCTTTGTATTACAGTTCATCTGTGTATATACAGTCTTGTAACTACAATAATCTCATCACTGCAATAGCCAAAACCAGTTACTAATGCTAACAGTCCTCACCCAAGATTACATCTCCCTTACACAAGGATGGCTGATCGGGATGCATGTCTCCTCCCGAGCTACCACAGACACACTAGCCTGGTATGTTAAACTCAAATCAGCTCCAGCTGATATCAGCATACAGTATCATCAGACCAGTATTGCTGCTGGAGTAGGAAACCCTGGGGGAGCTGGGTGGCTGACAGCCAGAACAGTAAGTGCTTCACCCACTCCTGCTACCTCTCTCACCGACTGGGAATCAACACCCGAACAGGGAACAAAGCAGACAGTACTTTTTATACATTTATTAAAATACTGGCACAAGTACCACCTTTCACCACTTTGTTATCAGATGTCTGCTTAAAAGAAAGTATACTGCTAACGAAATTTTTCAAGCCTGCTGAAAAACTACAGGGAAAAAGAATGCCACAACTTGGCTCTAAGACCCTGATGAACTGTGAGGGGAAAACGAGCAAACAAAAATAACCCAGCAGATCAATGTATGCCAAGTCACTGAAAAAGAAAAAAGTGAAACATTTGCTGAGTCAAATGAGGGAAGTCAAAGAAACCTGATGTGTGTAGTCCATGTGCATTTGTTTCATTGCAGGAAATCACATCCATTGAATGCAAATAAACCTTTGTTTTTCTTTTTTCACATATCTGTGTAGAAGCAGACAAAGAATGGGAATAATGCTCAGTCAGGCTCAGTTTTCATTTCTTGCTATTCTACAAGACTGCAGCAGCCAGCCTTGCAATAGGCTCCCTGTCAGCAAAAATTAAGTTTAGCTTCATAAGCAAAGGTTAGTTTTTCTGGGAGATGATGTATGAGAATTCCTTTCCGAATAAGAATTCATCCCACTTCTCCATCCTGACAGAAGATGGATACACCAAAACCTTTCTTCTCAGTTGTAAGGTATGGTGGTACCCTCAGCACAATAACAAGGAGGACTTTATGCTTATCTAAGATATTTACACAATCCTGTTAAACCTTAATACAGTTAAGTTAGGAGTCTGAGAAAAGCTGCAAGACTGAAATGCTCTACAAACCAACTTCTCATTTAGCAGTAAGAATCAACATCATGCTCCATAAAAAGGAATAATTTTTAAAACAATTTTGCTGTAAGATTTTTGTAGTTACCTGTACAAGCCAGTACACAATTTACAATAATAAACTGCCTTTGGCAAGGAACAGATTCTATGCCTACTTTTTTGAGAACAAAAGTGTCTGAAATGAATATAGTGAAAACAAAAGGAAGAACGGGAAAGACATTCAGTAAAAACAAAAAATTTGCATTTCTGTGCTTCTTTTTATGAAGAAGTATGCACAAATGCCTAAATTCTGGAACACACGTTGAAAAGAATATAACCTATCTAATTGTATAGATGCAGGCACCAAAACCCAATTCTAAACACAGCTTGTTTCTGAATCCCGATGCATTTCAAAAGGTAATTTTAGAAAAGCTGTCCATCCATTCAAAGCATACACCAGAAAGACAGAAATAATAAACTAGACCATTCTCTCAAAGCGATTTTTGTGGTCAGCAATAATCTGACCGTTCTTTTAATATTAGTGACTAAATAACATAATTGTGAGAAACAGTTTTCCAGCCCTTCCCAAAAAAGGAAAGAAAACATTTAGCAGACATGCAACAGCTGAATACTACCACTTCATATTGACTTATATTGATGTTGGTTTCGCTTTCAAAGTTTATGTTGGGCTACTTCAGGCTGGTATTTCTACAGCAGAGAAACGCTGTCACTGTGTGCAAAACATTACCACCACTAGCTGGAAAGGGCCTGCTGCCGACAGATATTTTTGATGAGGAGACATAACACAGGTACCATAAATGATCTTTCCTACAGCACTATCAGAGCAGATGTTCAGCTTCTCAGGCCAAACCTCCACCGCCGATCAAGCCCCCAGTATGCAGGGCATGTACCGAACAGGCAATTCAGAAATACACCACTCAGTTAACACATGTACGTGCTTGTCTGCATCCAGGAAAATAATGCTACAAAAGAAAGGAAGACACTGTGAAGGGAAAGAGGAAAATAGAGGAAAAGTAAGAGAAAGAGAAGCCTTGTACCGTATTTCTGCTGAAGATTATAAAAGGTTTTCACAGGATCCCCATAAACTTCACTATAAACATTTGGTATAAACGTTTGGGTTTTTTTAATGTTGTCATTCTCCCTAAATTATAAGTTGTTAATTTGTTATAATCATCACGTTTGCTTCTGCCTGTCCAATTCACCTGATGTGAAAATGAAAAGAGAGGAAGTAGTATTTACACACTGTAGCACCAAGCAAGTATGACTGTGCCCTGGTTTCGGCTGGGATAGAGTTGATTTTCCCCCTAGTAGCTGGGATAGTGCTTGGTTTTGGATTTAGTATGAGAATAATGTGATAACACAGCAATGTTTTAGTTGTTGCTAAGCAGTGCTTATACTAAGTCAAAGACTTTTCAGCTTCCCGTGCTCTGTCAGGGAGGAGGTGCACAAGAAGCGGGGAGGGGGCACAGCCAGGACAGCTGACCCAAACTGGCCAAAGGGATATTCCATACCGTATGACATCATGCTCAGTGTATGAGCTGGGGGGAGTTGGTGGGGGGGCAGCAATCGCTGCTCAGGGACTGGCTGGGCATCGGTCAGTGGGTGGCTAGCAGCTGCATCACCTGTTTTTCCTGGGCTTTGTTTCTCTCTCTTCTTGTTATTTTCCTTTCCATTACAATTTTTTATTATTATTCTTATTTTTACATTTCAATCATTAAACTGTTCTTATCTCAACCCACAAGTTTTCTTACTTTTGCCCTTCCAATTCTCTCCCCCATTCCATCAGTGGGGGGTGAGTGAGCGGCTGTGCAGTGCTTGGTTGCCAACCAGGGTTAAACCACGACAGACGCTTAATGATAATTACGCTTTCCTTCAGGTACAACATGGGATACTCTCTTCTTGAGGAGCAGAAATGAAAAACTTAAGCAACACATCAGGAGAACTATAAAGTCACATTCATAGGGAAAAAAAAACCAAACAAACAAACCCAAAGTTAAACGTAACTTTTATTTTAAATACCTCCCTAGCCACACTATCTAGCCAACAGGTGGCTTCATAGCGCATATTTGTAAAACTGGTATCTTGACCAGCAAGTTGTAAACTGCTCACCTTCCCACTTCCATTTATGCTTATCTGACAGACAACCAGAAACATATGTGATTGGCCTTTGTTCCTACAAATAACATTCACCTGGCATCAAAGGTATGCAAAAACAGAAAAAAAAATCTGCACAAATTATTTCAGGTAGTACAATTACTTTTAAAATATCCAGAAAGAAAAAAACCCACTTCTTTGTAAAAATACCCCAAAAACTTATTAAGAATGTGCTTTTCTTCAAGCAATAATCCAAATTTAGTTGTCTAATCTATTCCACTAGTAACAAAAGAAATATTGTTAAACTCTAAAAGAGAAATTTATTCCACACAGATTTGTCTAACACATGCACAAGCTGTAACAAAAGCAGCTGAAACAAGTTTTTAAAATAAATAGAGACTGGTTTGAAAATTCACTATCCAGAAAAAGCAGATTCTGCTTTTCTTCCATATCAAGCACAGTCATGTTCTACAATTGTAGGACCCATGCTTGAATTAAGATTCATTTTCCTATTTTTCAGCTTCTCTAGAAGGCCTGAACAAATGGCAATACACTGCAGTTTTATGCTGCTCTTGTACCTACCATTCTGCCTTGGATCTCACAACTGATGATGGCTGCACCTGTGGCTTCAAATTAACCTCAGCTGGGTTAATTTCTGACTGGGGCTGAATTCCCTTTAAATTCATATGACTAGGTAGGATCTCTGAGTCCTTTACAGCTATCACCCCCACCACTTCTACCATACCATTTTCAATAACAACAAAAGCTTTCTTTCATTAGAAGATAACACTCTATCCTCTCAGTTTAAGCTAAGATGCAACAATCCTTTATAATGCAGTTAACCCTCTACATAAATGTAAGGATTAAGTGGACTCATTTATGGTCTGAGGGGAAAGGGAGCACAGTGCCTTGATTAGAGAAATAAACGCAGAAAGATCTTTCCCACAGCTTCTCTACAGTGTTCGCACATGGGGAGAAATCTTCAAGCATGCCAAGGAGGAAGAAGCAGTTAATAAGGACATTCCTCAGAATGACGGAGAGGAAGGGACTGGTTTGGGACTTTCTTCAATAAATTATTAGAGAAAGAAATACAATGCATTTGCTACACGAACGCCACAAAGATCCTACCATTCTCCTCCAGATCATACAAAAAGGTTTAATGTCAATATTGCATAATACTTGCCTCATATCAAGGCATTCGGTTGCCGTACAACTCAAAGATATAATAAGTTTCAAACCCACAGAGACTCTACTTCCACGGCTTTCCTTTTTTATGCACATTATATCAGTTGGTACCTTTAATTTCTAATAGTGGAAAATTCTGACAGAATGCAAATACCGACAACTAATATTATCCTCATTCCCCAGGTGTGCAATGTGAAAGAAATCTCATTTTTGTGAAATGCACATAGATTTTGTTCATTTTTTTTATTAATGACAGTGACATTTTTCCAAAGTAATAACCAATTGTTTTACTACAAATGCACACCATTAACAGAAACATATGTATAATATGAAAGTATACGCACCCATTCAGTATAAGACCTTAAAGAGAAATAGGAGTTCAGTGAAATATGAAGTAACTGGGATGAAAAGGCATTGGTTACATGTAAATAATAATTACTTTTAGTCAGTCAAGAACTTTCCAATCCTTGAAATAATAACAAATAGATAAAATACTGTAATATAGTATGTTATATAAAGTACTACTCAAGAAACTGAGTTCCGTAGTCACTTCTCAAAAATTCAGAGTTAAACTCACATTCAAAGACTGTAGTTTGCTTTAGCATTACTTCCTATAGAAACAAAGCTCAACCAAGCAAGGCTCCTTCTGTCTGTATGCCCTGCAGCCCCTTCAGGGCTGTCCAATGAAGTTTTATCAAATAAGCAGATATCTACTTCCTTGTCAACTGAGGAAGCAGCCATAGCAAAAATTCATATATTCTTACATACAAAAAAATCGTTCCTCTTAAATTTATGTGGGGGGTTTACCTATCTGATTCAATCAATGTTTTGAAAAAAAGAAAAGAAAAATCTTTTTTCTCACTTTTAATCCCATCAGTTTGTTAAAATTGTTTTTGTTTTATTATTTTTTCAAATGAGTGAATGTACATTTCTAAATACAGGAAAAGCTTTCTCTGGAGCTCAAAAGTATCTCCAAAATCAAGGAGGAAAGTGGCATGAAACAACTCTATTCCTCAAAGACACGTTTCACAAAACTGTTTCATTGCAACAGAAAAAATGTTTACCTTCATGATATCACCTATGCTCATTAGAAGCAAAAGTGGTTTGTTACTGTGATTTGTTTTTAATTTCTGATTAGCAGTTAAGAAGAGAAAGGCTTAGGCAATACTATTTATATCATTGTGGTAAGAAATCATTAGCAAAAAATTATCAAAAATTAAAAACATTTTCTATGTATCACATTAATTCAAAATTTGAGAGCCCTTATTCCTGAAGTGATCAGTAAAATATAATCACTAAAATAATCATAGACAACTTCTATCAGCGAGTAAAATCCTTTGTTTTCCCTCTTGAACAACAGCATACTGAGAAATGTATGCTGTATGCATGTATACTGAGAAATGTATTTTATATCCTTTATCTGAACAATTAATATAGGAAACATAGTAGATAATTTCATTAAGTTTCGAAGTTCAAGAACTCAAAATTTGAGAAAAGCCAGAAGAGTTGCCTGAGCAATTCTCTTCTCTTTCTTGCCTCACATACAGGACAAAAATGTTTACATTAATTCTACTCTCCACCACTCTTTAAAAATGTATGGTCCCATCATTTACTTACAGTATACTAATTAAACTCCAAATTCCAGAACTCACAGACAGAATTACTGGCTTCATTAAGGAAATTTTTGCTGTCTCTGTATCTGACAGTTAAATGTTAATGCACAGGCATTCAATGCCATATTCAACACTTCATGAGCCAGAACACAGAGCTCAACTTCCACTTTTTTAGATGGATTCATAAGCTGAATAATATGCACCATCAGGCCAAATTACAGTCATTTAATTCTGAAACCTGAATTCTGAATTGTCATAATGTGGATGGAGGGGTGGGGGGGTTGACTTGTTGAGATTTTGATAAATACCTAAAGTCTGAAATCTCCCCCATCTCTCCATGTAAGTGTAAGATGGCAACAGAACCAAACGAGTGCGACTCCAGTAGTTGACTGCAAGAGCAAATTGTCACCCACTGAAGGGGATCAGTTAAAGCTTGTGGTCCCTTTCAGGGGTTTGCTGACAACAGAGGAATAAGCCAAACACAAGACCTTGGGTTTCATCATCCCGTGGAGACATAGCCAACCTTTTAGCATACCTTCTATCATTGTCCCCTATTTAGTCATGATTCAACTTCCTGACTTTCTTTAAAACTTTACAATTCAGCAGATATTTTACAAAGTCTTTTCAGCCCAACTGCTTCGTTTATCAAAGCAGTAAGCAAATGAATCACTCATCTTACAGTACAAAGAAACATCAGGTAGCCAGAAGATCCATCAGTGGTACACCTCTAAAGGAGTTAAAAAGATGCAGGAAGAAAAAAAAAACCCAAAGAGCAAGATACTAAAGACACAGAGGAGGGGAATTAAAAAAAACCAAACCAAATTCCACCCACCATTTAAAAACAAACAAACACACAAAACCAAACACCCTTCAAGGTTAGTTCGAAACCATTAATGCAAGTGCAACCTGCAGAGAAAGCAAAATCAGACTAACAGGCCAACAATATTTCTGTCCAGAGTTTAAGCTTTATATGACACAAACGCTGAGTCTGCTAAACCGGAGTCTCCAGTGAGGCATGGAATATTCTCACAACCCCTACCACATTCTGCTCGCAACACAACAGATCTGAGGCTGATGGCCTGCTTTCCAAAAATACAATTCAAAGCAAAGTACATTTTGACAAACTGCAAAGGTCAGAACTACAACCAGTCTTACCTAAAATAGAGATAAAACATCTGATTATTGTCCAAGTTCAGATTTTTTTTTTCAGTACCTAAGCATAAGCAACTCCTCCAAAAATCAACAGGAGTTGCAAGTACTCAGAGCATACCAGGAGAGTCAGGTTCCTTAAGACTCCACAGACATGGGGACCTTATGCTCAAAATGTTGTTCATCAAAATCCTTCTCCCCTTCACATACACAGAGCTGCTTAATCTAGGAAATACCAAAATTTCAGAGGGATTTTTTTTAAATTAAAAACTCCTCAGTAGCCCTTAGCCTTATTTTTGCATAAAAAAGCAGAAGTACTTGGTGCTAGCAGAACTGTATCAATGCCTACCTCATGGCTACATCTTCACCTACCTCCTTAGGCATGTTCTAAAACTGTCCATCATTACCTCACAGAATCATGCTGAATAAAATACTGTGGCAACCACTTATTTTTCTGGACATTGCGGGATGTGGATGAACAATCATAGTATCCCTCTGCATAACATAAAGAGCTTGCACTGAGGGAAATCAAACTACAAACTCTAGCAACTTGGATAGTGGTCCTAGCCATCATGGAAGGTAAATTCTCACTTAATTCTTGATTAAGACACCCTACTGTTCAGAAACAGCTTCAGATGCAAGATGAATTGGGCCAGAAAGTTAGGCCCAGGTTTTCCCTCTCCAAGGCAGTTGCTTACTCCACTGGGATGAGAAAACATACCATCTCTAGCCCTTTCTTTTTCAGCTCTGTTAATATTCTGTAGAAGAAAACAGAAGAAACTTCTGTAGAAGTTTCAAAAGAAGGAAGAGAAAACTTTTCGCACTATAGAGCAGCCAAAAGGCTGGTGTTCAGGGTAGTCCTCATACAGAAAGGATAGAAGTGGAGAATTAACTTGGCTATCTTGCATTCTGAATTCTCAATTCTAACAGCTACCAAGCTGTTACATCCTGTATTTTACATCACTGAGAAATGCAGCCTGTACTGCTTGCAGTCTGTGAAACCTGTACGTGCAAATGACACAGGAACTTTTAGCTATATACTTTTAATTTCATATTTCATTCATATTTTGTCCATCACATGGATGCTAGGCCCAATGTCCTCATTACATGGTCCCCCAATAAGTAACAGTGACAACAATATAGTTCACTCACACACACACTTGGGAATCCATTTTAAAGGAAAATGAGCATTTAATACATCAAGTGTAGGGAACCTACTCTTACATAGTTATATTTGCATATCATTTCTGTTCTGGAACACCTACGCTATTTAACAAGATGCAATTCAACTGAGACTAATATTGCTTCGGTCTAGGCTCTCATAGTACTTCATGGAAGGGAAAACTTAATCCAAAACAAAAAGTTTGCATAAATAATATTATTGGAAAAATGTTATTAACAACTTCTTTCCAAGTCAATATACTTCTCTCTGTCACTGTTAGTAGAAAGGCTTTATCCATACATAAGAGTTACCAAATAGATTTGTAACTCCATCTTCATCATGCCTTTAAGCACCTGTAGTTTAAGCCTCAAAGAACCACCTTGCCCAGAAAAATAAAAGTGTTCCATGCTGCTTAAGTACCTTACACAATCTCGTTGGGTATATGCAAATCGTAACATTAGCAGTAAGTACTCTAAAAGGATGCTTTTAAACCAAAGTCCAATTTTTTTTTTTCTGAAATAAATATTAAAACTTCAAGTGACTTAATACCTTGTACTGATGAAGAAAGCATACCATTTCCCATTGCTACTACATAAAACAATTTCATTTTTAAAGAGACAAAGCAATAAACACTGAAAGAGTCTCTCAATCAGCTGCAGTCAAAAGTTAGTACAACACAGAAGCAACTTAATCCACAAAGTTAAAAAAAATCACTTTAATCCAATTTTCTGAAAAACTAATAGTACATGGAAAGTGATTAATTAGGCTGGATTTATTTGGTATATTCTGAAGTGAGAAAAAAAAATCACTTCTGAAGGATACAAGACAGAATTTAAATGGCCTTTCAACAATTACTCTGAAAATAAATCCAAGTATTCCTTTTGTTTGAAAAGTCTATTCCCCCACCATTTGTACTTAAATAAGTGCTCATCATAAAACTACCAGCTTTGATAATATTTGATAAGTACACAAGCTCCCTATTGCCTTCATCTTCATTTTGTAAGTAGTCCAATCATTATTTTAAGCTCCTCTAAACACAATCAAATTTGGAGGGGCTGGGGTCCAGGGGGAGGCGCGGGGAAGTCTCACTCACTCTTCCAAAACTCTAAGCACTGAAAGCCAGATTATTTCAACAGAGTTAAACTCATGTGTTCACCTTGATGAACCGATACCTAAGTAAAACATTAATACAATATTTAAAGCTTCACTACTGATTTTGAAATCAATTTCAGACTCTTCAGAATTAGAAAATGTGTTTCATACAAGATGGCAATAGAAGGGTCACGTACTACCAGGTTTCTTAGGAGCACAGCATGCAAAAACAAGATTAAACAAGGCTCATAATTCTGTTCTCTTTTCCACCATTATGACTCCAAATTATTTTTATTGCAACCCTTATTTCAATATATTCTATTTCCAGCATCTCCAGCATTTTATTTCCTCCTTTGGACTCTACATAATTCATAAGCTAGCCTGTCAACTGCTAAACAAAGTTAAGACAGTTTTAAAGCTTTCTAAGGAGATAACTCCTTAAGAATGAGACATTTGAAAACTATCCTTCTAAACTGTTGTGATTCTTTTAAGTGAATATTCTACACTTAAAAAAAGTTGGTA
Source organism: Pelecanoides urinatrix (assembly GCA_013400755.1). Taxonomy (NCBI): domain Eukaryota; kingdom Metazoa; phylum Chordata; class Aves; order Procellariiformes; family Procellariidae; genus Pelecanoides; species Pelecanoides urinatrix. The sequence continues at coordinate 148,964 of VZTQ01003297.1, forward strand.
CCTGTATCAAACCACATACAGGACGATTAGGTTAGGATCACTATCAACCTCAAATCCAACCAATTTTATATATGGAATGTCAAATATTATCAGCTACTGAAGATCAGTCTTTCACGGTCAGTAAAACAGATCCAACCAGTGAAACAGAAAGCAGGGTTTATTTTACAGGCAAGCCAGAAGGGGGGTAAAGGAAAAAAAAAAAATAAAGAGGACTTCCTTCTTTCTGTTTAAAGATTGGAGGATCTTCAGTCAGCCCAAGAGGAAAGCTTCTTCCTCATGGAGTACCTCTTGTAATTAAGTGGCTGCCCCTGGAACACGCCCCGGCAGCAGCACCCGGATCAGCTGAGCAGAAGTCGCACCGCGCGCATGCCCGCTGGCCCCCACACGGACGGCCTGGCTGCTCCTCCAAGGTCTTGGGACCCACTGCAGAAAGTAATCCAAGCTCTGCGTTTGGGAAAGTGAGAATGTAAAACACAGCTTATTTAAAATATTTCCCTTCCCATTTTCACTGGCAGGAGGCCCAATAAGAACAAAGAGTAAACTAATTATCTTCTTTATGGTTCAGAGCCTATCCATGTGTGGGAAACAGAAGACATGGCTGTGCTCAAAGTACTGTCAAATACACAGGGCAAACACACCTGTACAGAGAGTATTATCTCCGTCTAATCTCACACAATTACTTTAACATTTTGTTTCCCTTAAAACAGAAGGTAAAACATTAAGTAGGTTTTCTAAACTGACAGTCCTTTTAAGTCCAAGGGGTGCTTTTAAGAAGGCATGTACATTAAGACTGCACAACCAGCGCAGACTGCACAACTGACCAGAATGGGAAGAGAACTTTGACTGCATGGACAAAGCTGCTTAGCCATCTTCTTGATGAAGTCCTGATTTGTCAGAATAAAACCTTTTTACAGTACTATACCAGTTCTGACAAAGCTTACTCTACATGCAAATTTTCTAATTTGGGGTCAAAACTAGAGAGACTCTCAATTATTCATGACTAAGATCAGAAAGTTTTTTTTTTTTCCTCCTACGCCTACGCTCTAATCACCTGCAGACAGAAACATCTCACTACCCCAACCAGCGAAGCTGATGGAGAATATTTTACTTAAAGTTTTTGGACAGACCCTGTTTTGTCCTGATGCACACTGGAAGATTTTTGGGTTTGTTTGTTTTTTTTTTTTCTTTTTAGTGGTGGTGTTTTGGTTTTTTTAATGTTCCACAGAAGCAGAAAATTATTCTCCACACAGAGCTAAACAATCTGATTTTGCTAATATTCAGTCCCAACCCAGCAAAGATTAATTAACTGTGAGCAGACATTTAAATCAATGGGATTGCTCATTGTACATTATGTTTAGCTTGCACATGGAGAATTGGGGCCTTACACTGAGCAACTTCACATTGGTGTATAAATTCTCCAATGCAGGATCAAAGACAAAATTTTCACTGTCTATATGAAGTAGTATGCTCTATAAGATTTACACAAACTCAAATCCCTCAAGATAGCTATCTCCAGAGCGAGGTCAAATTTCTGCAGAGCCAGGAGTATAGAAGCCGGGCTGCAAAAGCTAGCTAAGCTTGAAATTTCAAGCATTAAAAAAAAAAAAAAAAAAAAAAAAAATAAAAANAAAAAAAAAAAAAAGTCAAAAAGTCATTCACATGCACAGAGACTTTTTTCTCCAGTTCTCTCTGACATACATTTAAACTTACACACACTATAAATAAAACTAAAAAAATGTATTAGCCAAATTTTAAAAAAATGAGGATACATACTTTTCAATGCTGATACACGGAATTTCTGTTCCCATTTTCCATGTCAAACAACATTTAAAACACTCCAGATTCCAAAAAGCACTTCTTTTTGTAATATACAAGACATCTGAGTCAGTATTGATGCAAAAACTTCCCTTCACCATCTTCTTTTGACCATCACTGGATTAGACTGCAAATAAGACTAGTGTATTGGTCAGTATAGACTTTCTTTCATCCCTTCAGTAAGGGACTGCGGAATATTTATATTTAAGTATTTTCCCAAGTAACTAGATTTTTTGCACATAATCATGTCAAAGGCCTATGGCTAACCCTTTATTACTTCTCAACATTACCTACTACTAGCAAACAGCTCTCCTCCTTTCAAAAGCCAAGAAGAGGAGAAAAGTCAATGTTTCAGAGAGCATTGGATCAGCATTGGTTTTGCCTATTTTCCACTGAAGAGAGAACAGGGAGGAGAAGGGGAAAGAAAAGCCACCAGGCACCTACTTTACACTGACCCAGACTTAAGATCCTACACATAACCTAGCGACTTGTACCTCTGAATGCACAAACTAACTATTCTGGAGTCAGTCTCCTCGCGCTGACCAAAATTCCAGCCTGGAAAACTTCCCCAGCGCAGGTTTCACCCAAACCAGTATGCCTGCACAAACAGCTTCTGTCCAGTGAATATGGCGAGAATTCCTCACTCGCCCAGTTCCCACCAGCTCCTGAACGAAGAGAGTCAACCTGAAAAGCTGCCCACCCTGTTTTTGGAGTACAGCTTCCGCAAATCTCATCCTAGAAGGCGCACCTTCTGTAATCAAGAATCTTTGCCCTGATGCCACACATCTTAATTTCTCTATTTCAATTATTAAACCTCCTAATCTGATATCTGATTACCAACCAAAAGGGATTCCAAGTGTATTAAAACCCATTACTGATGCCAAAAACACACATTACAGCTTGTAACTGCCCAGTCTTGTAGCACTTACTGAGGCAAAGTCAGGGGAGATAAGATTCCCTAAATCAGAAGGAACAGAAAAGAAAGCAAGCTTGACCACTGTATCAGAGACATCTTGGGATCAAACAAACATGCTTTGGAAATGTTTGGAGTAGCCTACTAATTTGTTCTCAACTAATTTGAGGAATGCGGACTGCTTTAGAGAAGGAAAAACAATCACCTACCCAAGACTCCTACAAACTGCTGTTTCAGCACATTTACCAGAGAATGTCAAGATTAATTAAGCATAAAACTACTCAAGAAAAACAGAGATCACATGTTGTAAAACCAAGCCTGACTGGAACCTCGTTTCCAACAATTTTGTCATCAAGAGTAGCACTCTATGTATTGTTTTAAGTAATACGGAATATCCTTGAGGAACAATACCAAAGGTATTAAGTCTGCAATCTCAAATCCTAAATCAATTTCAAACCCTAATCAATTTATCTGCTAGCTGCATTCACCATATTAAGTCGAGACCACCAAAACTTTACACAAGTCCCCTTACAGATCAGTATCATATACCATCCAAGTTAAATAATACAAATACAGTTGCTGATTATACACTGCACTGGGAAGCAAGGAAAAATACCAAATATCTGTATGATTTACCTAACAATACACACAGGTTCATTTTCATTGTTTAAATTTTTTAACTAGGGACCACTTAATGAACTCTGGAAAAAAACCACTAGCATCTACTATTTACACCTTCACTGCCAGAGAAAATGGCTCTCATCCAAAACTGTTTTACAGCAGTTTACAGCAAAATTATTTGGTGTTTATTACAAAAAACCCACGTACTTCACAAACCTGAGATTTTTTAAAACTGCCAACTTGCACTTGGCAGATTACAAAAGAAAAGAATGTTTCACAGAAGACAGGAAGCCCTTGTGTTCTATGTGCCCTATATATACACAATAGGAAGCAATATTTGGAGAGCAGCACCTGGACAGAAATGCCTATATACGGCATCCTTAGTTTGGGGTTACCTGCAAGCAAGATTTTTTTTCCATATTCCTTCAATGGAGTTTTAAAACCGTAGGCAGAACAAGTCAGCCAATGTATCTACATCTATGCTAAACAAATAAAGACGTACATCTAACTTGCATAGTTTTCTTGGTGATGTAGCAACCAAGGAACAAATTTTTAGGTAACATGTGGCTTACATCCTTGTCATAAATAAAGCCAACTGAGTTCCTCAGAGTCCAAAGTGTTATGTGAATGCTTAAGGACACAGAAAAGGGCCAATAATTTGCAAAGTATTTTATCTTAATATTTTCCAGAAGAAAATTTCATGACAGATAATAGTTTAATTATTTTTTTTTTAAATAAAAATATCTAAAGATAGGTCCTTAAATCCACATTACAAACGTTAATGAATAGCAGTCAGATTTGCAAAGCCATACACCTCAAAACTTGCTGAAATTATCTGTAGTTGCAGATGCTTATTGTTTGCATGCCTGTACATGACAAAAGCAGGAGTCAGAAGACTATGAAAACTGGTAGAAGAAAAAATTTGGGGCAACTTTTATTTAAGTGAGCTTAAGAAATCAGAGAGCTAAATTTCTAACACTTTGATCTGAAAGTTTTAATTCTCACAATAAGCAGACTAAGTCAGACTCTGCATCATGTTGCCTTTTCAATTTCAGTTTGTATACGCTCCAGCAAAGCTTGTGTAACCTTCTTCATAGATTTGGTGTATCAGACAACACTTTACATACAGTCAGCTTTCCATTTTCATCCAGGGCAATAATTCAAGGCCAGCTTGTTTTGGTTTTGGTTTTAACCACCAGGAGCAGCTGAAGTAGGTGACATGGTTTTGTTTCAATAGCTTAAGATCATCAAGCTCCAGTGGGAAAAAAAACGACTGCAACAAAAAACCCAAAGCTACGAGTTTTTAAATGTTTCAAAACTAATGTAACTATTTTTAACACAGAAATTTATCCAACTTACATAGTACAGAATTTTAATTTAATTAAAAGAAATCAATTATTTCTAGAGGAAAAAGCAAAAATAACAATAAAAGAAGGAATCTTATCTGTGTCATGAATCTTTATCCTCTGCTGTCAGAAGTGTATTTGAGTGGTATGAAGCTGCTTTTTAAGCATGGACAATAAATATTCCATTACAAGCACAATCTTCTTGATTTCTAAAAAACTATACTGTTGTATGTAACTTGCCATCTTAAATTGTCAAGGAAAACTTTCAGGACAGATTTTTTTAAAGGATACTTACTTGTCTACTACTACTGCAAATTTATTGGGAGGCACTGGGACAGAGGCTAGAAGAATTTGGGAGCTTTGCATCAAGTATATCTATTTTCTTCTGAAGACTAATATGTATGTCCAGAAAAATAAGCGTACTCTAATATGAAATGAAATTAGATTTTGCACAAACATAAGGATAAGGAACATTACCAGAATCTGTTATTTCTCTTTAAAAAAAAAAAAAATTAAAAAGAGGAAACTCAGAGTTCTGTATTTCTTTTCAGTTTAATGCTTTACATTACAAAATATACAGTTAAGTTGCATAAGAAAACTCTATTCTGCTTTTCAATCCCAATCCTAGCCAATTTATACTCAATACATATTAGCATTTGCATTCCTAAATCAGATTACAGTTGCTTTTATACTACTTGTATCTTATTTTCCTCCTTGGAGCATCACAACTGCTTGAGCTACCCCCTCTAATTTCTTGCTAACACACATAAAATCACTACGAACAAAACGCCGAGACACCAGCAGAGAACAACCTCCTTTCCATCTACTTTATGTTATCACTCAACTTTATGTTATCGCTCACCTCCCTACAACACATTGTACTACCCAAACACTACCAAAATAGTGCTATGTAGGCCCAGGAGGGCAATAAAACAATAGCAAACAAGGCACTCGATCGAGTAAGCGATTACCCTGGACTGTGGCCTTAGTTTTGCCAGTACTAGTGTAGCAAACATGTGGTGAACTCAAGGCAATGCTACTAGATGAAGTCTTTCAAATGTTTATGTTCAAGTTACTGTATGACTATAGAATATTTCATAAGAGAAACAGCAGAAAGAATTAGTTTGCTTCCTAAGAATAACTCTTAAGTAAGAGTTCACTTTCCCACTCCACCACTTCATTGTGCTAAGGAGAGTTAGGATGTGTAATCTACATGCAGAACAATGCGGACCAGTTACCATTTCCTCAAACCGTCCCTCTCCAAGAGTAACCCAAGGTGTTTGATTGACCTACTTCACAATCTAGGATCAAAGAAGTTAACAGCATAGCATAAATTAATATACATCTTTTTTAGATTTCAGTATCTCAAGTTCTCAGGAAGTTTAGGATTATCCATCATGTCTCCTGAATCCACGCGAACACTTTGATGCTGCACATAAGCAGTGCGACAAAGTGACACTCACAAAAGCTCTGCAAACACCACTCTGCTTCTTCCTTACTACTCCATAGACTGGCAGCTTCCCAGGAAGACAGCAAATGCAGGTATCTCTATATGTGACCACTCATACTTTTAAGTATTAAGGCTTAATTTCATTGAATTTTAATTAAAAAAAAAAAATCTACTTAAATCTCAAAACTCAGGATATAGGGAATATGTGCCTGATTAACCATACAACAGGTGAACCTGCTTTAGTAAAAGCTCAGTTCCAAACACAGTGCACTGCCACAAAACCAAGAAATATATAATAGGAAGTGAAGACTTCATTCAAGTACTGCTTAACACTTCATGAAAATAAGCATTTTGAAAAAGCTGAAATTTGCTTTTCATAAGTTACATGTAAAGCTGTGAGCTACGAATCACTGCCGTACTGCAGAAGACTCCAAAAATACCTACATATTCTCCAGTGGTTAAAAGTCTTCCAGCCAAGCTAAGTAATTTATTTCATAACTATACTGAAGTTTTCATATTTTCTACAATCCAAGGATGTGTTTATTAACATGAAAAAACAGTGCTTTTTTTCCCACCCAGAGCAGAAATGCAGATGAATTATTCCTCAAGCACTTGTGCAGACAGCAGCTCTCTATGACAGAAGGCCTGCAGTGGGCATTTTTTAACTACAGGTGTCTTAAGAGGCTGGACACAGCGTACGCATTCCTGGCAGGTAGGGAAGAGGGGTTGGGACCTAATGGTAAAAGGGCACAAGAATTTAGAAGCTTTCCCTGACCGAAGCGTATTCTGCAACCAACTCTCTTTAACAGAGTAACCTACTCCACAGAAAAAACTGCAGTCCAAAATAACATGATTTTGAAAACATGGAGAGAAAGATGAAAGAATAAAGAAGACAGACACAGTCAAAGCACCTCACATCACAAAAGCATCTTCTGCACCTCCTAAAACCTCAGTGTTTTGGAAAAGCTTTTTTCTTAAGCGAACGGGTGGGCATGGGCCAGGACCAGTGGTTTTCTGAGAGTAGTGTCACTATGAGGGAAAAAGAATATAAAAAGCAGCTTGAAGGACAATGGAAGCCAGTAAAGTTTGGGGGTTTGGTGTTGTTTTCTTGTTAAAGTCAAGTTTTTAAGTGCCACCTGTCACGGAAAGCAGCCTTTCCCCCGCTCACCCCTTCGGGATCCCCTGGCGCACCCTCACCTCTCCTCACCACGACGCGACGCCCGGCGCCCCGGGGCTCCTCCGCCGCACTAGCACCCGCAGCGGCCGCCCAAACCGCCCCCCCGGACAAACCCCCTGCCGGAGACGGGGACCCCCCCCAGCCCAACACTGAGGGCGGGTGGGGGGGAAACAGCCTANGGCAGCGCCTCGGTGGCCCGGGGCCGGCGCTGCTCCCCGTCTGCCCGCCCGCCTTGCAGGCCGCGCCGCGGCCCCGGTGCCTCCGCAGGGCCTGGCGCCGCCGCGGGCTCGGGGAGCCGAGCAAACAAAGGGAGAGGAGGCCAGGGCCAGGGCCGCGGCTCGGGAGGAGGGCGGCGGGCAAGCCGCGAACCGCGCCGTCCCCATCCCCCGGCTCTCCCTCCGCCCCACCAGCCCTCCGCGGCCACTGGGGGAAGGGAGGGGGGAGACGGGCCGCGACGCGCCCGTTGCCGCGGGGACGCTCACCCAGCGGAGGCCGCGGTGTCCCGCTCCCGGCGCGGGCCTCTCCCCGGGCACCTCGGCGGCGCGGCCCGGCCTGTGCCGGCATCCGGGCTTGGCGGCGAGCAGCCTCCCGAGGCGGCGGAGCGGGACTCACCGAGGAGGAGGAGCTGGAGCTAAGGTTGCTGTTGCTCTTGCGGGGCCCGGCTCCGGCTCCCTCCTTCGCCGTGCCGCCGCCTCCCTGTTCCTGGCGCCGCGGCTGCTTCCTCCGCCTCCTCTGCCCCCACCCCTCCGTCCTCGGAGGGGCGCACGGGGGCGGCGAGCCCGCGATGGCCGCCGCCTGCCGCAGGCACGGCTCCGGCTGCGGCGCCCGCGCACAGCCCGGCGGGGGCAGCAGGGCCCGGGACGCCCCCGCTCCCTCCCTCCGCCTTCCTGGTTGCTCCGGCTGACCCCGCCGCCCGCCACCAGCCCTGCCGCGGCCGGACACCTTCCCTTCCCTGGGTCTGGGTGCCTTTCCCCGGGCTCGTCCCCGCTTGGCGGCCGCGGGAAACCCGTGGGGGGCGGCCGGGATTCGCGCCGGGATGGAGGAATAGGCCAGGGGCGAACAACGCCCGACCGCCGCCCCCCAGCCCGCGCCGGTCTTTGGCTGCTCCCCTTGGCTACAGAAGCTCATAAATAAAGTTCACAGGGAGCTGCTCCCCCCATTTGTTTTGGCGGGGGGCATCGCCTCGCTGGTACCACACCGCCGGAGCCACCCTCAGCCGCCCCCCGCCCCCAGCAGGGGTGGCGGGCCGGGCCTGCTGCTGCCTCGCCGGGAAGCGCCGGCGATGGGCGCTCCCCGGCAGGACCGCGCCGTGCTGGGCAGGGAGGTGGTCTCCCCTCCGCTTCGTCTTCGCTTACACCTCCCTTGGCCTGAGCCCGGTGCACCAGGAAAGGCGTTATTTTTGTGTTTAACTTCGCTTCCCAGATTGCCTCGAAAAAAGTGCCACTAAACTTCAGCCACGCCAGCTGTGCAACAGCAGCTTCAGCCAAGCAGGCTGCTTGCTTGCTTGCCAGTCGCTTTTTTAAAAATAAAATGCCAAATCAAGAGCAACAAAACAATTGTGTGAGACTGACAGAAGCAACTAGCAGAGGGCGAAGAATTAAAATATGGGTCTTAAAAGTTGTCGCAAGTCATATTTGCTGACTGATGTGGAGCTAGTAAAATACTATCTTAGTTTCCTGCTTGTAGTATATAACTGATGCAAATCAAGAGCCTGATTTGCAAATATATGTATAATTTGCTTACCTATGTTATCGCATGAGAGTCTGAGATTATTTGTATGACTCGTTGTGCAACTACTTAACTGATTTTAAGGTTAAAAAGAAATTTATAAAACTCACAAGGTTATGAGAATATTCACGTACATCCTGTCTGAATTCTTCTGCTGAGATCAAAGGTATTTGTGGGTTGAGGTCAGTGAATTGTTTGCCAAAGTTATTTGAGGTCAAAATGTGTCCTAATTGCATTTACATTTTTATATCTCAGGCATTTATTGAGAGTTAAAGGCTTTTCTTGAGTCTCATCCAAGAGTCGTATGCTTCTTTATGTGTCTGAGCGACCTCAGTTGCTGGCAGGCCAGGACCATTTCAGGAGTCGATGACTTTAATAAGAGTTGCAAAAGGAATTATTTTTTTCAAATACAAAGTTTGACTTTTTCAGATACAACATATCTAGAATGATTTATGTTTCTGTTAAGTGTTTTATATTAAAACTGTTTGTTCTACAATTATGATTACATGTTATCAGTGGTATAACAAACAAAGCTAAGAATAGCTCCAAGTGGATCATTTCAGAAACCTTATGGAGTGTAGCTCTGGCTTGTAAAACCAATCAATACTGTCCGTATGAAAAACACAAGTGACTTTCTAAGTTGGCAGTGGTGTTCAAAGAAAGAAAAAAAAATGCAATAAATAAATAACAAAAGACTAACCTTCTTTTCAACATAGTAGGCTCCTCCTTTCCTAGATAAACCGTGGGGGTTTAGCAACCTAATCCAAAAGGGGACCAAATGAGAGCCATGTAAGAAAGGAAGGCCCTGACCGGGAAAGTTTCGGTTTAATTCTCATACAGTTCTGTCAGTTTCTCAAACACGGGGCTTTTTTTGTGTTCTCACCTCCTTCTCAGGCTTCCTTTTCCTTTGGATACAATCATTTGAACAAGTAATTATTTGCAGGATCCAGCTGGTATTCTTGCTTGACGCATGTACCTAGTATTTAAGCAGTGTCTTCAGCAGCAGCTGTGGGACAATAGCAGTCGCATGTGAAGAAGCCAACTGGGCTAAAAATTATTTTCTGCCTTCAGCCATCTTTTACCATAGGCAACTTTTGCAGTAGACTATACTGTGTGTGAGACAAAACAAAAAATTGTTCTTAGGAATCTTATTTTATAACCTCCTACACTATTGAAAAAACATTGTGTCTGGATGATGAAGTTTTCCAGCCCATGCGTTGACCAAAGGTTTTCATGTGTCTGAAACTGCCCCCTTGTCACTCTGTTATGAATCAAAAGGCTTAGTTTTTTGCAGAAATGACACTGATAGACAACCCTACAGAGTTGAGGAAAATAATCCAAAAACCTTGGCAGCTTTCCCCCTGCCCTGTTTGTCTTCCACACCTTAACTTTTTTCTCACTAGGGATGATGCTAACTAAATATGGCTTAAATTAGGATCACTACTAAAAGTAGTGGCCTTCCTCATCTTGTTTCTGTGTCTCCTTCCCTCCTCCTGCCCATACACTCCTTTCATTTTTTTTATAGTGCCTCCAGTGCTCATTGGACCTCTCTAAGACAGCTCAGGTAGCTAAATCTCTTGAAGTTCATTTGCCTAACAATAAATCATGACATAAAGTAGAATAAGTGTCTTATTTTTCACTCCCATCATTTAGAAACTGTCATCTGTTGCTGGAAGAGTTCATAAGAACAGCGTTTTCAGATTGTTAGCATTAAGCAGTTTATGAGAAGTCAGGGTCTTTCAAGGCAGGCCCGCAAACCGAATAAGCAAAAACAAACAATACTTTCCAGCTGGATTAGTGACTGATGTAGTTCAACCTGTTACCAGGCGAGTATCACAGCCTACACAAACAGAAGAGGTAGCTTGCGCATTTGGAGTGGTGGTAGCGAGAAAGGGGGAGGAGGATCAAGGATTGTGATCTTCTCTATAGGCTACCAGTGTGCCATTGGCTTGTCTCAGCCTTTACATACAGCTTCATATTCGGATAGATTTTTTTCCATCCAAATGTGTCAGCAAACAGCTGTGTCCCAGTAAGAGCAAAGTTTATCACCATGGGTGAACTCACCCAAGTGTGCTAATGGCGTTGCAACTTGGATGGCAAACGAGGAGGATGTTAGCAGGATCGCTCAGATAAATTTGTTCTTGGCTTAAAAACACGTATCGAACCAAACTGGGCATTCAGACTTATTGTTTTAATGCTCTCTGCATATATCACCTATTAGACTGGCCTCACAGTTGCTAGCTTTTGTTCAAAATGATGAGGACTAGAAATTTGAGTTTAGTAATACAAAATTCAGATCGTTCTTATCCAATGTCCTTATATGCGTGAGTTTCTAAAATCAAGAGCTCCAGATCCAGTTCTAATTACTTTGACTTACATTTGAGGAAATGGCCTCAAGTTGGCCAAGGGAGGTTTAGGCTGGACATTAGGAAAAACTTCTTTACTGACAGAGTGGTCAGGCCTTGGAACAGGCTGCCCAGGGAAGTGATGGAATCACCATCCCTGGAGGTATTTAAAAGACGTATAGATGAGGTGCTTAGGGACATGGTTTAGTGGGTATGGGGGTGTTGGGTTGACAGTTGGACTCGATGACCTTAGAGGTCTTTTCCAACCTTAATGATTCTATGATTCTATGATTCTATGACTCAGGTCTGCATGTTGATCAGTTCCATATTTTTATATGCCTATGTCTTTTTTTCTCCTTTTTTGTACTCAAAAAGTGTGATTACAAATTATTTCATAACTTTTGAGTCTGATCTGTGTATATACAAATCTATAGTTCAGAGAGACAGGTCAGAAACCTAAATTATGAGTGTTCATTGACAACAAACCCACCATATCCACTTTTTATCTTTTTGCCGCTGCCTACCTGCCTCACATAGGTTACCATGATCTTGTAACAACTACTCTCCTCCTGGCTCTTTGGCCTGAATTGCAGTGGGAGGTTAAAGCCTTTGTCTTCTTACTGCTCTTTACAGACATGTAACTGTATGTGATTGAATTTTAAGGACACAAATGCCTTCTTTTCCACTTCTGTTAAGTATAATTCAAAAGGGCATTTGTCGTCATTTTATTAAAATTTTAACATTATTGTAATGCTCTACAGAAACTTGATCTTTTAGATGGTACATGTTCAAATGGCCTTGGAAAATCATAGACTTTTAAGGAAAGCAAAATACACAAAATCACTGTAGATTGCTGGTCATTTTTGGTAACTGTGGCCTAATTTTCTGATTTATTAATTCCTGTAGTCCTTTTTTTATTATATGTATTTTATTTATTCCTGTCTTTTTATTTTTATATAATATTGTATATTTATATTCCTACATTATTATATGTATTAGAAATGTTTATATTTCACATCATCACATACAGTTTTTGGACACTAGGTTGATTGTTTCACTTTGTTTTTTCATAGATTCTTGCAAATTTTCTGTTAGTAAATACCATTTCCATTATAGCAGTTAATTTATGCAAATATTTTCAAAGTTGGGGGTATTCCTTTTTGTTGGAGGGACTTCCCTTTACCCAGTTTAACAGTAGTGTTAAAAAAAAAGAACACCAAAACAATGTGAAGTATGCAGGAAGTTCTTTCACACCCCCACTTTGTCTCAGACAAGAGTTAAATTTGCATTGTTTAAGTGGCACTGCTGAAATCAGTTTAAGATATAAATGGCATTAAAACCTCGTTATAGCTATCAAGGATAAACTATCCATAACACGTACACGTAAATCATATGTCACATTTTAATCAGAGTAGTGCTATTGCCTCTACTTCATACTGTGGTTATGTTGTGATATTCTGTATCTTTATCTGTTATGCTTATGCCTAAAAAAAAACAGTGCTTATTTACTTAAAATTTTTCTAATTTACACCTATTTTTGAGTGCCACTCTCACCTGTTTCATGTAGTTTCAAGAGGAAACATACTTAAAAATGCTTGATGAGCACTTCTGAAATTAAGATTTTTAAATCCAATACAAAGTTTTCTGTTGATGATAGGGGTGTTCATTTTTAAGCAAGAGCACAGCTCAGTATTTTCTTAGATCAAAGTTCTCTAACAATTATATTATGGGAGTCAACAGGGTGTAGCAAAATGACATTTCTGATAACAGCACAAGAAGACTTAACTTCTAATCTGCTGAGTAATGGAGAAAGGGAGGAGTCATTTTAATTGTCTATGGACCAAAAGCTGAATAAAGTCAGGGTAAATGGGGCCTCACAAATGGATTTCTGTTGAAGTCAGGGAAATAATATATCACTTTTCTTGTTGTCGAAGACACATAATAAATCATGACAATAGTTGCTGTGGGTAGCTCTATACTGTTAGGTTAGCCTATGCATCTTATTCATTGATTGTCCATGTTGCCTGTACAGTTGCTTGTAAACTAGCTCAGGTCTGCAGTGAGCCATGTAGATTTGGAGATGCAGAAAGATAGGCAAGATGGAGAACTTGTCCCAGCTCAGATCTCATCTGTACGAGCACTGTTGACACAACCAGTCTGAATTTCGTGGCATAGTGGATTTTAACCTGGAGTAGGACGTAGCTAACAAAGACAATATATATAAAGTCTGTAGTCTCAAAGCAAGAGCACTGGAGTACACATAGGCTTGTTTCATCTGTTTCCTCATACTAGTTCATCAAAATAATACATATAGAAGGCTATGGTCACCTATTTTTCTGTAACAGAAGAGCAGACACCTCACAGTCTTCCTTCTTCAACATGTAAAGTTTATGCCCTTAAAAGGTGAAAGTGTATGTCCAGTAAGAATTTGTATGGGTACTGGTGTCATACCCTTCTTTAAAAAATATACATATATTTTTATTTGGAACATTATATTCTCCTCTGTAGCCAAATTAGTTCTATTTAAATTCTTTATTGTTCTTTACAATGCAGCTCATGGGCTTGCCTTTGTAACCCTTAAGTATTCACAACTGGCCCAAGGAGTATAGAGCTCACCATGAGGCAATCATTTTGGAGAGCAAGTGCCAAAGACAAACCAAAACAACTCCAGATGTCACTTTACAATACTTAAACATTCTGAACTTTTGGTTATGGTTTGCTATAGGTCTGGAGGATCAAATGAGATTTGTGTGATTTGACTGAGATTGTGGCAAGGGCATGTAAGGCTCAGTGTCTCTGATTTCTGGTTTCCCTGTCTGGAGGGTGAAACTGGTCAAGAAAATGTTGCACTTGAACTGTTTTTTCAGGGTACAGTTCATGACAAAAGCATGCCCAAAACTTCTCAAATATAAACCCAGTCATTTAAAAATAAACAATTCCATTTGTCAGAAGTTTATTGTTCTTAAGCAGGACTGCTTAAAAGGAAAAGAAGCAGTAGTTTATTTTGTCATCTTTAAGGGGGAATAGAGGATAGAATAAAAAAGTGAAAAGGAGTTAGAAGATGACTTACTCTTTACTTTTTCACAGGGAAAAATATTTTTGAAAACTCAGGAGGTAATACTATTTTTGCATTTTTTCTTCAGCCAGCACCTGTCAGAGTTATATGAGGACTAAGCACACAGCTGTAGCTAGAATTTTATTAAACTAACTGAAAACAAAAGTTGGTTAGACATCAAGAATCATACCTAGTTCATTAGACCACATAAAGGAGAGCAAAGTGAAGTGTAGGTATCAAGTCAGAATGTTCACTAGAAAGGATTATATTGTATTAAAAAATGTCTAAAACCGGTAGTAGCAGGTGTGCCTAGAAATTAATGTTGTTCTACTTTCTGTGTAACGACTAACTCTGGGCTTTAAGTGTTGCAGCCATTTCCTTAGTTATGAAAAAGGTCAAATGAGTTTTTTTCAGTCTTCTTAAGAACATGCTTTTAAAAACATGCATAAAAGCATTAAAAATACTCAATTCATGGACAGAAGCATATTAAAACAAAAAAAACCCCTACCCCCTAAAATGGATGTATGGTTGCAGGAAGTCAGCAGATTTCACAATGCCAGCTGAGCGGTTCTTGTCCAGCCTTGATCGTCGTTTCCTTCCAGTTTACAGAAAAGATCCACATTTACTTTACTTACCAGCACTGTAAGGCTGTGCCTGTAATGCCACGAGCAATTTCTCTTGATTTCTGAACTCCCACTGACTTCAGCTAGATCCAGGGCTGCTCCAGTGTTCTCATTTCTAAGGGGCTTATTGTTACGCAATGGACTTTCAGCTAGATCAAGAGATGCCCCAATACTCTTGTTTCTCAAGAGCTTATCATTAGAAGGTGTACATGCAGCTGCTAGTTTTAATTGAACAGTTTGAAAATAATTTTAACCCATATTTATTATAAAGCTCAAATTAAAAAAACAAAACAAAACAAAACAAAACTTTGGGCTATGTCAGTCAAGCAATACAGTTCACAGCCTTCTGGAATAAAATTTCCTATTATTGAAGAAAGAGTATTTAAATCTACATGGCTCACAGAGGTACATATGGAACTTTTCACATTTAGGTCACAAGTTCAAACATGGTCTTCATTATCTGCAAATTAAAACTATCAATAACTGACATCTGTTACATAGCCAATATACAATGACCCACTTTCTAAAGTGGATAGCACAGAAGACATAATCAGTGAGCTTGTTTCTAAATGTGCTCTAAACACACACATTTAAATATCTTTCTTTCCAAAAATGAAAAGTCTTGTCTCTCAAAAAGAAGTCAACAGTAGACTTACACAATTTTCCAAAACACTGTTTTATTACTGTTGTCCCAACAAGTAATAAAATATTGACATTAAAAGCTCTCTTGTACCTGAAACCTACTTTCTCATTGAAGTCTGAGCTTCCAGATACAGTTCCTCACGTGTGTGCTGATCTCTCAGTGGAGGTGAAGCTGACTGGCAAGGCAGGGTGGAAAAGCCCCTGGTGCTCACAGTACATCTTTTGAATAGGCCTCAGATTCAACTCAGATCACTCTAAGATCCTGAAATGGCATTGCATTCATTAGGAAATAGTCTACTGCGCCTCTGCATATAATTTTCAAAAACATCCTGATAATATTTATGAAGACATCTATGCAAGTACAGAGCCAAACTGAAATATAGTTTACATTTAAGTGTGACGAGGCTTCACAATCAGTTAATGAAATTTGGGTTGTTCTTCTGAAATAAGTTTGTCAAATTAATCACAAAAAGTATCGTGAACATTTAAAAAAAAACATAAAAGGAGAAGATGAAGTTTCACAGCTTCAGAAACAAAAAAGTGAAAAATCTTCAGATTATGATTGTGTTTGTAGGTTGTTTTTAGTATTCAAAACAACCAGGAAATATTCTGCCAGCTTCTCTGGCTGCTACTCAATGACCAAAGACAGAGTTGTAGTAGTAAGTGAGTGATCTTTTGTATAAGCCTTCCACAAAAGCTTTGCAGATCCCTTAAACTTGTATCTACTTTTTATTTATGAAACAGTAAATTTTGTCAAAGTGATTATAGCGTAGCAAAACTCTTTTTAATCATCTACTCTGCTCTGGATAGAAGTGACTGAAGGCATCTTTTGGAAGAAAAATAAAAGAAAGACTCAATGACTACAACCTGGACATGCTGAAGATCATATCACAGCTCTCATTCATTTCATCCAGGAACTTTATCAAAGCAAAGAGCAGCGCTGAATATGTAATGTGTTCTTCCAAAGCTGGAAGTACATTACTGATGTAAAATAACATTGCAGCGTCTTCTTCCCACTGCAAATGCAGTGGACTTGAATGTGCTCCTCAATATACTACTAGAATCTACATCAGTAAAGACAACACCAAGAATGATATAATCTTAAACCCCAGAACTTTCAGCTGAAACTGATAAATAAGGCTAGTCTTTTTAAAAAAGGAGGTTGATATGTTTCAAATGTGCTCACATAGTGAATACACAACCACAGTCTCTTTTGTGGGTAAAAATCAGTCTTTAGTTAGATTTAAAAATTTCCTCCAGAAAAGAAAATGCTTCCTTTGATGGAAGCAATGTCATTCTACTAAGTAGCATGCATTCAGGGTAGATTTTCAAAGATATGAAGGGCACTTAGATACATCAGTTAGGTGCCTCGTAGATCGTTATGCCTTTGAAAAAATATCCTCCTTTGCTCTGTTAGGATTTTCTTAACACAGAATTTCTTTTCTTTTATGACTCATCTCTATCATGTCTTTGGTGTAAATAAAACATTCTCTTGGTTTTATAAATATGTTCATAGGCAGCATGGAAAACATTAATCACTGTGAAGCTGAAGGATACTTAGCAAAAGTGAAGAGCATGAATTGAGGAAAGCTGATTTAAATAGTATTCAACAGCTAAAAAATGTTATGCAATCTCACTATGATTACATCAGAGAGGCTATTTTATCATACATGAAAAATAATAAAATCTCTATTTGTCTAATCTGAAACAAAAAGATAGTGAAACAAAGTTATTCAAAAACATTATGTAACCCTAATATTAAGTAGTTGTGGAACACATTGACGAATATTACTTTTTCATGATAGACATGTTTGATAAAAAGAAGAAAATGCTTAAAAAGCTTGTAATATGCAAGTATATACCTAGTGGGAGCAATGTGGACAACTAAAGGTAGATGCTTAATTATCAATGAACATTTAATTTTGTATAGTGGGTAGCTTGAAACAAAGTCTTTATTCCATTTAAATCCTTAGCAAAATTGCCGGTCACTTCAGGAGAACTGTGATTTCCTCACTCTTGCTTAAATACTAACTAGAATGGCTGGTATTATGTATACTACCAAATAGTAAACCCTTCCTGTAATAATCTAAAGATAAAACTAATGGAGTATAATTTTAAAACATTCCTGCTTCAGATTCAGAGGAAGTCAAACTACTTTTTTTATTAAAAACATAAGAATTAGCTAAATGGAACATCAAAGGCAAATTAATGTAAACAAAAGCGGCTATTTTTTGTTGTGTTAGAAGAGGCAATTGCTCTTGTAAAAATGCTCTATTTAATTAACGCTCTAATTTTTTTTTGAGAAATGTCTTACTATTATTGATCATTACATCAAATTATTGCTCTTAATAAATACTGATTGTTGTACAGTTCAGCTCCTTTGTACAGAGCATTCCAGTTTGTAAGTAATCTTACATTTCCCTGTGTTCTTGAAAAAAACATAAAAGCGCTGAACTACATTGTAAGTGGAAAACTGTCCTTAAATATATCACTTCAATGAGATTTTATCTACTCGTTATCACAACATTTTCCTTTATCTGTATTAAACCTTAATGAAAGACTTATTCAATAGTAAGGTGTCCTGGGATAGGGTTCAATTCAGCTGGGATAGGGTTAAATTTCTTCCTAGTGCTGTGTTTTGGATTTAGTATGAGAAGAATGTTGATAACACACTGATGTTTTCAGTTGTTGCTAAGTACCCTCCTAATCAAGGACAGCTCCCATGCCTGCTGACTGAGCTAGGTACACAGGATGGGAGGGAACATAATCAGGACAGCCAGCCCAGCTGGCCAACAGGGTACTCCATACCATGTGACATCATGCTCAGTATATGAATGGTAGGCGTGATCCAGGAAGTACTGATTGCTACTTGGTTATCGGTCAGCGTGGGTGGTGAGCAATTGCATTGTGCATCACTCATTTTGTATATTCTATCATTATTTATTATTATTTTCCCTTTTTCTGTTCTATTAAACTGTCTTTACCTCAACCTACAAGTTTTTCTCACTCTTACCCTTCCGATTCTCTCCCCGTCCCACTGGGGGTGTGGGGGGAGTGAGTGAGCGGCTGTGTGGTATTTGGCTGCCTGCCAGGTTAAACCACAACATAAGGTAAGTGCCAGCCTGTTGCATTAATACTATTTAACTTAGCAGACAAACTTTAGCCTCGCAAAAAGCTTGGTTAGTTTGACCAGACCCATTTCTCATAAGCTTATGATGTTTGGCAATTAATTATTTTTCTGTCTTTTAAGTCTTCATTATCAAAAACTATATCAGGCTAGTAATTTTCTAGACCTTTTCTTTTTCCAGTCTTACTGAATACTAAGAGAAACTTCATGGCTGATTACACTTAACATGTATGTGGGAGTGTGGTGGGAGGAAACTTTTCGGACTTACATTAGTGATGAAGGCAGCATTTTAGGATTATCTGTTTACATAAAACCAAACATAATTTTTATATCTTTGGCAAAGATACTACTGTAATTGTGCCTGTATGGTCTCTGTGAGGTGGGGTTTGCAGCTCTTCCTTGACCCTGTGCCTGTCAGGGAGGAGGGCACCCTTCAGGAGATGTGGTTAATTTAACTTCCTGCCGAATCTGTTCTCTGTGTAATACAAAACCAACACCCATAAGTAGGACTGTGATTTTGAAACCACTTACAACACTGTGTGTGATGTGTCATATTACATTTAAACTGGTCTAATCTGCAAACATCTCTTCGTTCCCCACTCCCAGCAAAGTGTCCCTGATGCTTCTGTGAACTGAGCCTGGAAATTGAGCGGCTGCAGGGGAGAATCGACTCAATACCTTAACCATACTCAGGGTCTGCCAGGGAAGGAGGCGAGTTAGTTTTCTGACAGATCAACACGCTGATCCAACTCACATTGATGTGTGATTGCTAGATCTGATATGAGGTCGGGCGAGAAAGGGAAGAGCAGGATCACCCTTTTATCAGCAGCCCACAGTCATGCCAGATGAGGTGTGAGCTGAAACCGCATCCTTAGGCTGAGATTTCTCAGTCTGCAACTCTGCTGCTGCCCTGCTGAGCAGCCCCGCACCTTATCCTGGGGCTGCTCTCTCCCAGACCTGCACAACCCCGTGGCTCTTCTAGGGCAATGGTTTATGCAGCTGCACAGGGAACAGGTTGAGGAAATAATCTATGTGGAAAAAATAAAAATAAAATTAAGAAACATTTTATTTTTTACTGAAGTCCTGTCCCCTGCAGACCACTTCTTCAGCCTGGTTCCCAGTGCAGCTGTACTGCTTGCAGCGTAGGAGGTGACACGGGGCGCACATGAGAGAAGAGGCAGCTGCTCGTTAAAACACAGTCTTATGTGTATTATAGGTAGTCCCACCTCTGCAACAGTAAGAGTTGGGTATTTGGGACTTCTCAGCCTGCTAGCCACTTCCTCTTACCACCTTCACTCTCACTTTGCAACAGTGGAAAGACCAGTTTCCCATTAGTTTGCCCTTCTTCATCTTCGACATGGGCTGCAACTCATCCCAATTCTATGGGCAAATGTCTGTCTTTTCTGCCTGTCTTCTCCTGGTCCATTATTGGACTTGTCCTTCTCTGCTTGTCCTAGAAGGCCATATTCCAGTGGCAGAAGGAGGAAGAGCAGGACAGAGATGGGCTAACTCAAGACGGAACAGACAGAGACTATTGCTGCTGTTACAGAGAAGAGAGAGAAGGAGCAGCACCTGCTGCTTGGGACAATGAAATTCAGGACATGAGCTGCAAACTGCACCATATCTCCTAGGAACAGCATCGTGGGATTTTTTTGGCCATCAAAGCTAGAGCTGGTCAAACATCTTAAAATGGGTTTTCAACAGTAATGATTTTTTTTAAAGAATTCTTTAAACAATTTTTTTACTAAAGAATAAAAAATGGTGGCACTTTTTAATCACTTTATAAATCATTTAATAAATCACTTAATAAAGTATCACTTTATACAGTGGGAAAAAAAACCCCACTTATTCTGCAAGTCTGTGAAGTGGGATTTCCTCTGCAAAAACTACACCCACAAACATAAATGGGAAAATATACTTTTAATGAAGCACACTGATGGAAACTGAACAGTGTAATTTTCTCTATATTTTCCACAAAGCAGAATGGTATTTTTGACCAATCCAGAAATTCTTCTAGAAATTTCTGGAGAATTACATTGTTATGGTATGGGCAGAACAAATGAGTCACAAGCACTTCACACCTGTGTGGGGTGATTCAAACTAGTGACTCCATCAGTTCTGAGCATTTCTGTCCTCGTACCTGTGCTCTGTCATTACTGGTAAGGAGCTGACTCCTAGAAGCTCTAACTGAGATTAAGATCTCGCTCTCTTGGGCCTTGAGTGCATGAAATCCCTGGTTTACAAATATTACAATGTGAATAGGCAAGACAACTAAAGGACTAGTGGAAGGCGTTGTGCTTTGACCAAGGTTCAACAGCATTTCAGCAGCAGCAGACACACAGCTTTTCAGAGTATTTTTTCAGCTAAGTACTGCTGTTCTGGTTCCTGAATTTCTTTTCCCTACCAGGTAAGAGCTCTAAAGCATTTATAGGAAAAATCCTATAAAGGATTTTAGAAGGAACCTCATTCATAAACACCAAAATAACTTTAACTACTCACTTTATGCCAGGAGAAGACTCTTCTGGGAATGCTCAGTGATTTCAGATTTTCCAGTCTGCTTGTGGAGGTATGGTAAGTGGCTGATCTTTGACGAAAATTGATTCATTTCAGTGAAATTACACTAATTAATACAGCGGAGAGTCTGCTTCTAGCCAATCATTTACTTATTGGTCACTGGTGGAATAGAAAGTGAATGTAAGCCTTGCCGTGTAAACTTTCAGGTTACTGGCACATAAGATAATCACTATGGTGACTTTATTTCTCTATAATAATCTATACTGCTTTACCTATCACTACCCTGTAAGTCACTAGATTCCTCCATACCATATTGTGACTATTTATATGCAGGTAGTTCTTACCAGCTTGCTAAGGACCCCCTTCATATCAAAGCTTAATTTGTATATGATAATTTACTGTTAGGTTTCTTAGCAAGATTGCCCTAAGCAAATAGGCAATGCATCTGAAAAGGGTCATTTTTCTTGAAGAATGGAATTTAATAGAGCATTACTTACACTTCAGCATTCATCTAATAATCAAAACGTATTTAATTCTTGTTATTTTTAGATGTCATTAATTCGCAGGGGAAACGTAGATGTTTCTCCAGTCTGTGACTCTTATGCAGATTCAAAAGACAAAAGCTGCACTGTGTGCTTCTAAGGAAAAACTGCTGGAGGCACTTCTTTTGGTTTTGTAATGAACACCATATGAAAACAGGCATAGAACAACTATTGACTTACATGCAGTGGTCTACTAGGGTCTCGTACATGGGCTATGTTCTTCGCCATGTCACCGAACATATTACATTGGTCAGTCTATTTACAAGACGACTTCTTTCCTTTTTTTTTTTTTTTTACTTTGACCTGACTTTTTAATGATGGTGCTCTGTGGAAGGGTGAATGAAACTGTTATGTATAGTTTACTAGACTTAAACATATCAAAGAGCAATAATATTTCATAGTTTTAAGTGTTATGAAGTCAGTCTTGCTCATTTCCTTATTTCAAAGTTCAGATTTACTGTTCAATAATACCACAATTTTTATTGTTCCTGGTGCTGGAAGTGTCTCATGGTTAAGGGAGATTTGGAGGGCATGTTGGAAGAGGAATGGATATTTTTATAGACCTTCCTGGATTAAACATCTATGGTTAGATGTGGTTTTGGTGATTGGGTACAATGATTTACAGATTTACAGATTACAGATTTGCTTTCCAGTCTAGCATTCCCCGCTGCATCGGATCCATACTAGGCAGTATATATTTTCCTGAGTCCACCAGCATAACAGCACTAGCCACGTTGTGAAATGTATCAGACCTTGGCCTCCACCATTCTGCTGCAAAATGGGGGGAAATAGTAGCTGTATTTATCCCTTTACATATCTATGCAGGTGCATACAATGAGTTGAATACAGTGCTATAAAGAACAGTATTTTTTTGCAAACAGAATACAAAATAACTTTGTACAAGTTATTTTCTTCTTTCTGCATCACTAATTTTCTTGTAGAAAATTTCATCTACTTGTTTTAATATGAATAACTTTGTTTTATAAGAGTAACTTCTAGAAAACTTTCAGCAGGTAAAATAGTTCACTGTAGTAAACCTTATTTGAGAAATAAGAATACATAGTCCAGGAGGGACAGGCTGAACAAAAGCAAAAGTGTAGAAAATTACTTGCAATTTTCCAGTTTCTCTCTGGAAGTTTCAGAACAACTAACTACCATCAGCTTGACATTACCAAGCTTGCTACTAAAGATATATATAGCTTTCATTCAGTGAAGAATGACCTGTAGAAAACTTGCATCAAAAGCCAATGAAGTGAGGCAATGATTTATTTATGTTCATCCCAGTATGAGAAAGTTACTTTCAAAGGTAAGAGAGGTGTTTTGAAAAAAATATTGCCTCTGCTTGAAAAAAAACTATGCTTTCTATTGAACACGATATATTAAAGTGAAATGGATAACAAATCTGAAAGTGATTGTGCAAATGTTCAGTTCAAAGAAATCATAGGTCACTGGTAGGATCTGATGTATTCAAGGGCTTTTTTCCTATGAAAAACTTGATAATTAAAAACACAGTTTGTACAGGATAAATAGCTGCAGTTATTTCCACTTAAATATAATTTGAGTTAAATATTTAGCTTCTGTTAAATAAAAATATTGAGATCCACCTAATACTATGAAATAAAAAATATTGCTTACATTGTTAGAAGAGCATTGGCAGGAAAAACATTACATGTAGAGTTATTTTAAGTCTTGCTTCTCCCTACTTACACCTATTCTGTCTGAGATTGTAAGTAATGGTGTGACATCTGGCAACCATACTACCTCAGGCTGTGACCTTGTCAGTTCTTGTAAAACTGTGGGAAAAGTTTAACAGTGTAAGCATCAGGTTTGGATTTTTTTTTTAACTGTCTAGAAGCACAGAATCAAATATAGATACAAGCTACTCAGCTTTTTTTGTTTCTAAATAGCTAAATCTGCTTTCCTCACAACAGAGTCTTTCAAGAGTTGCAGTTAGGCAAAGAAACTAAGTTGGGGGCTTGTGGTGGGGAGCAGTTCTTAAAGCTTACAGGAAGTCTACGTTATGTTCCCAATTAATTTATATCATCCATCTTGAAGAAATGTATAGCAAAAGAAAGCTGATACTGCAAAATTGTGAAGTATATTATTACAAAATTTTGTAGCCAGGAAACTTCTTGCAAAATTGTGCATTTTTGCTATCCGTTTGTAAAGGATGCTGATTTCATTGCTAAAGTGTTAATATTAAGAATTAAGTATGTTGTTATCTGACCAGGTTCAAGATCATATTTGTAGTTCTAATCATAAATATCCTCCCTTCCACCTGCTGTCAAGACAATAATAAAAAGAAGAGAAACAACGTCCTCAGCGTGCTTTCTGGCAGAGGTCACTTTCTGTTAGATGACACTGTGTTATAGAGCAAGTTGCTTTGTTCAGTCTCTGGGGAGTTTGTCAAAGTATTTTCTCATTGCATGGCAATGATCACCACAAAGCAGAGTTTTTCATTTCAGAGGTGATCATTTTGCATTAAGCATTGTGAGGATTGGCATCTGGAGAAAGCACATCAGTGTTAAGAGGAAAGCCAGGAGGAACATTAGCAATAGCATTAGGCATGAGTGTGAAATCGGCAGTATCACAGAATGGGAGAGAAATCTTGGCTGAGTTGGTAATCTCCAGTTACCCAGAGACCATCTGCATTCTCTTCTCATCAGTAGGCCATTTCATAGCATTTTTTCTTAACAAAACTTCTCATGGCTTCTTCAAATTGCCAGAGAAAATTGTTCTTCTACTGAAGAGACATACTGTCTGTCCATCCAGTATTAAAGATCTTACTAAATTTCTTTGGATATCTAAAAGCTTTTGCTAGATTTAAGAAATGGCAGCAAAGTTTGCTGTTCTTCCATTTTTTCAAAAAAAAAAAAGCAAGCATGAATTGTAGAGTTCTTCTGGTTGCCATATCACCTAATAACATAGGATAGGTGATGCTGAGCTTGCAAAATGAAACTACGTGTCATCACTTGGATAAATTCCAGTTGTGAATTAGCAGCTATCACATCTTCTGCTACCCTTATCTTGTAAAAGCATAGTATTTGGGAGAGTATTTAACAGTTATCTGTTATGGTCTGATGTTTGGCCACCAGGTCAGGCTGAGTGCTACCAGAAAGCAGAAGCTTCAGACACTCTTAGGTATCTACTCTTCTCCTCTGTCATTACAAAATACTTGAAAAAGTATTTTTCACTATCATGATATTAGCTTTCAAAAGCTTTCTTAATTTCTCATTTGCCACACTGATGAAGTGCCTAAGACATAAACTCAGGATAGAGTTTTGGAAGAATCCCAAGAGAGGAGCCATCAGCCAGACAGGAGAAATCCTGTACCTCTGAACAGTTTCTTCAGTATTGGGAATAAAACACCATGCTTTTTTCTTTTGAAAATTGGTATAAGTTATGACCTTATTTATCTATGTTTGTCCTTTATCAAAGAACTATCTAAATGTTTAATGCTTCTACTTGCATGATCACCCATTTTATTGAAAATTACTGCCACAAGCTGATACTTTCAGTGCCCTTCAGCTGCGCTTTTCTTTATGTAAATTGGGTGAGAATAAACAATGAAACAAATATAACAATTATCTTCTTCGTTTCTTATATAAGATATACATGGAAGATAGGTCTTCAACAGAATTTGCAATTCCCCCCCATTTGGAAAGCCCACAGTTACATCCAAGTATTCTTTTGATAATGATAATTGATGTTTGGAAACTAATAAAAAGTTTTCTGCATTTTTTGATATCTAAGATCCCATTTAAGCTCTGCATGCTACTTTAGCTGGCATCTTAGGACTGGGTTAAGAAGCTCTAAACATTATGAAAGGTGCAAGTTACTGAAATAATGTTCGTATTTTGGAAACATAACCCATTTTCTTGTAATGTTGAAAAAAAAATCAGAACTATGTGCATCTAGAAGTTGCATATTTCCTCGGAAGACATGTATCTTAGCGCAAAAGTTACTTATCTCGAGAAATCCTAAGCCATCCCTAGATCTATGGGAACTGATTGTACAAGACCTGCAAGAGAAATCTAGCACTGTGGCACTCCCAAAAGAAACCTACAATGGCAAAGTAATATCCAGCACTCTTGCAAGAAATAGTTCTTAAATGGTAGTTAATCAAATGAGTTACCATGGACACAACCTTCTTTGACTGCCTGTGGTGGGCTGGCTGGATGCTAGGTGCCCACCCAGCTGCTTTCTCACTCCCTCTCCTGATCAGGACAGGAGGAGAAAATAAGATGAAAAAGCTTGTGGGCTGAGATAAAGACAGGGAGATTGCTCACCAATTACTGTCATGGGCAAAAAAGACTCGACTTGGGCATGATTAATTTAATTTATTGCTTGTTAAGAATAGAGTACGATGATGAGAAACAAAGACAAAACTAAAAACATCTTCCCCTATCCCTTCCCCCTTCTTCCCAGGCTCAACTTCACCTCTTCGCTCCTGACTCCTCTATGTCCTCCCCTGTTGCCAGAGGGGAGGTCAGTCCATAGCAGCTCCTCTGCCGCTCCTTCTTCCTCACAGCCTTTCCCTGCTCCAGCATGGGGTCCCTCCCATGGGATACAGTCCTTCACGAACTGCTCCAGCGTGGGTCCTCTCCATGGAGTACAGTCCTTCAGGAACAGAGTGCTCCAGCGTGGGTCCCCCCACGGGCTACAGTTCTTGCCAGGAGCCTGCTCCTGTGTGGGCAATCCATGGGCTGCCGCTTCCTTCAGGGTATGTCCACCTTCTGCAGCGTGGTGTCCTCCACGGGCGGCAGGGGGACAACCTGCATCACCAGGGTCCTCTTGGACTGCAGGGAATCTCTGCTCCAGCACCTGGAGCACCTTCTCCCACCGCCTTCTTCTCTGGCCTGCATATCTGCAGGGCTGTTTCTCTCCCTTTTTCTCTACTCTCTCTCACACAGCTACTGTGCAGCTTTTTTATCCTTTTCTTCAATACACTTTCCCAGAGGTGCCACCATCTTGGCTGTGGGGTTCAGCTGTGCCCTGCGGTGCGTCCCTTGGAGCTGGCTGGAACCGGCTGTGTCCGGCTCGGGGCAGCCCCTGGTCTGTTCTCATAGAGGCCGCCCCTGCAGCCCTCCCGCTGCCAAAACCTTGACGCCTAAACCCAACGCACTGCCTCACCGGCCCGTTGGCTGAAACCCAGCGTCAGCTGGGGCCCGATGCGCAGAGGCATCAGTGGCCTTGCAGGAAGGCGCACGGGTGAGCAGCAGTTCAATGGAACGACTGAACCCTGGGCACCGCAGCCATTGCTGCTGTCAGCTCTACAAAGCTCAAACAGGGACACACAAAACTACGGTACTGGGTTTGTACTGTAGCTTTGTAAAACTTTTTAAATTTGTTTTTTCCTCAGTATTGATACAGTTTGATATTTATAGTTATTTCACTGACTATAATGTCCTCTGATGTCCAAATCTACAGTTCGGTAAACTGCAACTAGTTGGCTATGATTTGAGTTTCAAGGTTCCAGTTAATATCAATTCAAACTAAAAAATATTTTAACAAAGCCTGTCTGTAGAAACTGGACAGTCCTGTGCAGCTGTACTGTTAACACATTTGTTAGTTCTTTCAAAGGGCAATCTTACCTTTACTCCAATAATGAATTTATACCAATAAAAGTATACTCATTCAGTGAAAAAATACTTAATAATATTCCTTGAAGAAAAAAACCAAAACATTAATACCTCTGTAATGCTTTAATTTTAATTTTATCTTGGATAAATGACATCTTGCATTTTTTACTACTTTTAGCTTCTGAAAAAATAATTGAAATTTCCTATAACAATTTTGTCTTTTTTTTTTTTTTTATCTCAGCTGAGACAGAGATTCCAAGTTAGAGCAGATCTTGGTTGCAATTTGCACCAATGTAACCAAGTTTTGAGAAAATGGCTTGCAGAATAAACAAAGAAATAAAGAATCAAGTGTTTTCCATGTAACAGCAGTTTAACAATAGTTTCACTTTATGTGTAGAGCTTTTGTTTCTGGATCTGGGAACAGCATATGGGCAATTCCTCTTACCCTCAAAGGTCAGATTCCATTATATCTGACCTCCACATTACAAATTAGCAAACAAAGCCATTTGTGAGCCTTCACTGCTTGTCATTGTTATTCATGCAAATCTGCTGCAATGTGCCATTTAGGACAGTCATTGTTGTAACCCAACTACATGACAATGTATGCAAATAACCAATAGACTGAGATACAAAGAAAGAAACAAGAAGTTAGCATCAGTTTTCCCCAGTTGTCCACATCTGTTGGCATTAATAACAGGAATATCTAAAAATAAATGAGCCAGTCCTCAGTGGAGGAATGAGGGTCTTGCACCCAAGAAACAATGGAGAGAAGCCTGCAGAGAAAAAGGAAGAAAAGGTGTGAATCCAGTTTATCAGAGGGTTCAGAGCTGTTAAAACCCCAGGGAGGGGAAGAAAAAAAAAAAAGAAAAAAAATAAAGTTTACATTGAGAAGCAGGTTTATTTCAGTCCTTATAAGTGTTCTTAGATGTTTATTCATGTTTTATTTTCTCACAAGGCATATTTAAAGGGCATTAAATACGACTAAATTAACAGCATTGATTGATTTCAGTGTAGCATATCCTATAGAGTATTTTTGGTGCAGACAGTTGCTGTCAAATGTCAGGATCCTCAGAAAGGGTATGTGTTATCCCCTGAAGATGCCTGAAGAAGCTATATTAAATTATATTATGCCCTGAAGAAGCTATATTAAATTGGGGGAAGCAGGAAGGAGGACACTAGTCATTTTGGAGTTGACCTAAAATAGCAAAATATTTAGGCATGACAGTTAAATCTACTTAAATGCAAAATCTGTGGTAAGGGGAATTCAGACTACATTAACTGCTCTTTTTGATGATAACGAAGTGGACTGTACTGGAGAGTGTAAAGAACAATCCTGTAATGGCCAAGAGATGGGCTGTTTGATCTTATAAATTTGTTCTGTATATAATTTACATAATTTTTTGTGACTCGGCCGTTGTTTATAAAATAGGTTTGCATCATATAAAGCTTAATGAACTCTGAGCCAAACGTCTTTGTAGCATTTGTCCCTTGGAGTTTGACTTTCAATTACAGACATTTCCATGTAAAAAAAAAAAAATTAATCTATTTTATGTTGTTATTCATAAAGGAAAAAATTTTATAATACATTAATGTATGTATGTGAGACATGCAGCACTTTGGCATAACAAATGAGTTACATAATCTGTAAGGTAACGAATGAAGATAACTTCCTCTATTCCTGGCTCTTCCTGTTCCCATCTTTTATTGTCTCTTCACTACATGTGTATGGGAATTATTACATGTAACACATAGTTGAGGACAGGTAATAAGTCTCCACTGAAAGGCATATAACCAGTTTCCTTATTACCACTGTTTCTATGTCCTCTTCTTCGGCTTGAAAATAATTTGAAAATCACCAGGAACATTTTCCTCTGTCAGTTATATCAATGTAGTTAAATATAGTCATTAGGATTTTCTATTTAGGACCTTCCCATATGTTTAGGATTTCCAGCAGAGATTTTACAAGCCATGAAATCACATGGAATGCCATAGAGTAGAGTATTAATTTCTATTAAAAAATAGAAAAAAAAGCACAAATACTGGGATGTGAGATTTTTTTTTTATAATGTACAACGAATAATACAAGGGAGTGTATAATTCTGGGTATGATTGACCATATATCTCATTTTCCTGTTTCTTAGGTTTAATGGCCAGGCCAGGCCAGCCCTTCTAGTGTTTCGAGTCATAGTCCCATTGATTTCAGTGATGCATGGGGATAAACCCCTCCACACAATTATAAACAAACCTCAGTGCTTTGGTAAAATATAAATCCATAAAAGTGCTGAATTTTTTGCCTTTGTTGAAGGTCTCTACTCCAGCCAAAAGTCAGGCCTTCTTTAAAAATTTGACCTGCTCCTCTGTATGCAAATAAAGTAGCAGTTTAAGCGTAGACATTTTCTATCTGTTTTAGTTATGATTAGATAGATCATAATTCCTTAAAAGGGTATTTTATTTTTGCTTTCATAGTCATAATGTTCTAGCCAAACTAAAAGTTATAGTCCATAAAGATCATATATCTGGCAATCCAGAGTACCTTATTGTATCTATCTTTCCACATTTTACAAGAATTGTGTCCATGCCATTTGCCAGGAATAAGCACTAAAGTTCACTTCAACATCCTGAAATGCTGCACTGTTCATTGCAGCTGTTCTGATACACTGCTGAGCTGAACTATCTCTAATATCAATACCTTTTCTTTCCAAAACTAGTCATATCCGGGCACTTAAGAGTGTTTACTTCAGCTGGGCCAGTATCTCTTTTTGAAGTTATGAACAATTTTCTCAAACAAGGAAGTTCTATTAATATAAGTTTACAGGCAAGAAGCCCATGTCTGCGTTCTTCTCTGACTCATCTGTTATCAAAAGAATGAGTGTCGTCTTTAGAAAACTCTATTTTACAACTACAGCCTGAAACTTCAAAACTGTTTAGAATCTTTCAAAGTAAAAAATTTGCAATGTTAACATCTCAGATTAAACAAAGAGTAAGAGAGAGAAAAACACTAGCTTTATTTATGTCATGGAAAGATACAAAGACAGGATTTATCATACCTGATCAACATCTGAGTTAACATCCTATCCAAACCTGGTAACCTATTCAAAGCTTTGCCCAGCGTGGGATGCTTCATCTAAAGAGGAAGTCTCGCGACTCCCTGAAATACCAAGATAATTGTGTAATGCTGTTGAGAGCCTGGGAGATGCAACTACTTCCTAAATTGTCCAAATACTAAGCTGAGCCCCTAGGCTTCCTTAATGCACAGGACTCTGCCTGAGACCATAACCAGCATGTGGTGACCGGCTCCCTGGCATCCCCTCCTGTACTTCCTCCCTGTCAAATACATGTCTCAGTCGACAGCTGTATTTGACTCTTCTAGACCAACTTAAAGCAATGGGAACTATGAAAATAATTCCTTAAAAAAGTGAAAACTAGAGACAGGCAGTTTAATGAAAAGCCAGACTTAAGACTGGAGGATAAGCGGAAGGTTGCTACTAAAAAGCGGCTGTGACTCTATGTGTGTGTGCACCCTCACGCCTGCATGTTTTACTCAAATATCCTTCACACACGAGGACAGAGTCTCTTCTAGAAAAGGACATTTTAGTGCTGCTGGATGAGATAGCTTGCTGTGCTAACTATGAAAACTGTCACATCAATAACAAATAACTTGTGACGAAATATTAAATAACAGGATCTTGGATTTCTAGTGGCATTCTTTCACAGAGCACTCATGACTTCACAGCTTACAAAGTCAGTGGAATTTCTCTAGTAGTGAATTACTGCCCATTTTCTCAGAAAGAATTTTAAATGTAACTGTATATTTTACTGTAACATATTTTATCTTAGAAGCAGCAGAATACTTTGGGTTATCTCAGGGTCACCTTATTAAGCTCTGTATTTTTAAGCTGGTAATTGTCAAACAATTTCAGCACGAATGTTCATCATATAAGGCCTCAGATCTGGAAAACATTTTAAAAATTAGCTGTAAAATATTGCTTAAATAATCTCTGACTTGATCTGAATAAAATATAAACCAGAAATACTTTGGGACTGAATAGTGTTGAGGCTTGTTAAAGGACATTTTTCTCCCTCTGTTCTGAGTCCTAGTATTTTGATATTAGGATTTGACAGTTCTTTTTTTCAGAATGGCCAGCAAAATGTTTAAGAGGAAACCTAAGTTCTTAAAAGTAAAGAACTAGGTTCTTTTTGAAAAATAACCAACACACCTTAGGCTGGTCATTTGTCAATAATTTAAAAAAAATTAAAAAAAACCCTTTGACTTGACTACATTCTAAGTCAGTAAAAACCACCCATGACTTAACTGGGCTGAGGTTTCAACTTTTATGTGCAATTTGTAATGCTGTCAGTGGGGTTGCATTTTTATGTACTACAGCTTGTAAATCACATCGATTAATCCTGAATTTCTTTAGAAAAGGAAAAGCTTGTAGAAACAGATGTATTAAGAAAATGAATAAAAATTAGTATGTATAGAAATTGCATGGGGGAAGAAGGTTTGAGACAAACAACATGCTACCCACCGATAAATAGATAATGGGTATTAGAATCAGAGGGATTGTCTGTCAGGAATGAAAACGTAAGCATGTAAAATGGAATGCAGAAAAACAAGATTAATCTTTAGTCAAAAATACATAAAGTAAAAAAAAACGCGTTCAGAATAATTACACAAGTCAAAAGTAAGAAATCATTAGAAACAGTCAAAATAGGCTAAATAAAGCCTTCATAAATACTACACAGGACATTCTTCCCTTCAATGCAAAAATGAGCTGGAAGACTTTCTAGACTTTCTTTCATTTGTAATTTCTAGATGTGGATGTTGCAAAACTGCCTAGCAACACTGAGTGCTCCATTTCCTTATTGTTAACAGGAATGGGATATCTAGCTCTCTTAGCTGTTTATGAAAACTCTGAGTCCTAATCCATCCTTTGATGGTTAAAAAGATATTTTGTAAAAAATTGTCATGGTTTAACCNCTACAGCCTTTGAAGAGCTAAAGGATGGTTCTACCCTTTTTTTTGTTAGTGTTACAGGTCATGCATTGCTTTCTTTAGTAATTTGTCTTAAGACAGTTACTATACCAATGAAGTAATTTACTTCATTAAATTTTCCCTTAAAATCCCTCAAGGGGACATGAGGAGATCAGGTTTCTGTCTGACTGCCTACGGATCATGAGTAAATTCTACTCTGCTCTTTACCAGGTGTCCCAGGCTTTGCTACTTGCATCAGTGATAGCTGGGAGTAGAAAGAAAAGGAGGAATCCAACAAGCTCCAGAGTATTCATCAGGGATTTTGAAATGCTATTTTGAAAGGTTGCAGGATGAATTCATGATAATTGCTGGCTTAATATATGGGATCTCAAAAATACCTTTAAGTGATAATGACCAGCTTTTTTTTTGGTTTTTTTTCCTTCCCACTGAAGACACTCAATTGTGATAATATACCTAGTGGTCAAATAGAAGTTGATGAAGATTCCTCTGCTTCTGAGTATCTTCTGGTGTCACTGCTAAATCATGCTTCTATTATAGCATATCTCAGAGAGTTTCCCATTTTCCCATGCTTCTGCTGCACTTCAGTCCTCAAGGCAAAGAAAGGCAGTCTTGTCTGCATCACCAGTCCCTTGTATAGTGGCTCAGGGTGCCCAGAGGGGTGCCCTTCATCTCTCCATTTTTAGAACACTTCCTCTAAAAACAGAACCGACAAAAAATTAAGAAGATTTAATTAAACCCTTTTTCATTAGTTGTCATGCACCGTAAACAGCGTATCGAGTAGTGGGTGTCTATAAACACACAGCAGTGAAGCTGCAGCTGGTCTTCAGACAGCGATATGCTGCAGCTGAAGCAGAGCAGGATCATGTCTTTTTAGAGTGTACTACCTATTGGGCAGTAATTTGGGGCTAGATTGCAGTTTTGACCTCACGCTAGCGGTGAGGAAGATGAGCTGTACACTAATAACAGTTCCCAACGATGCTCCCTGTTGTGCTGGGAGTGCACACACAGCAGCTGCTGCTGCCCTTATGGAGGGCTGTGCACACCCTCTCCTGCACCACTCCAGCTCTGATGACATCTGTGTACAAACAGCATCATCACTTCAACAGTGTCAAGGCTACCGCCTACCACTAATAAGGTCTCTGTTATCACTTTCGACAGGTCTTGATGGAATATATGAAGTTCTGAAAAGATCAAAATAAGGAAACAGAAGAATATGCTATTCTTTGTCCTCATTCCTATGCATACACTTATGGAGAAATGCTAGCCAACAGCTTGTCATTTCATTGAGAGACATCTACATAGTGATACAGCTTTCAGATGGTTAAAAGGGTGGCTTGGAGCTAAAAGAGAAATCTGGGGAGGCACAATCTGGGACCAAACCTCTCATTTTGAAACATCACCAGCTAAATGCTGTTTAATCTGTACATAGCGAGGTGATATGAACCTGCACTCATCTTTCTACTGGCTTTCTGTCAGCCAGTAATAAACCCCTGACTTGAGAGAATGACAAGATTGAGATCTAACAAAGTGATTTGTCTTCATACTGGACAAATTATTATCTAGCAGTAGTAACAGGGAATCTACACGCTGCTTTCTGAAAGGGTCACACAGCTCAAACGGATTCCTAATGAAATGAGTTATTTTCTAATTGTAGAGCTAATTAAATTGTAAAGAGAGACCTGCTGGCACTGGAAACAGTATTCACATTCTTCAGATCCAAAAGAGCTGTTGAACTCCCTTAGGCTGTCTGGACCTCTGTTATAGCTGTCTAATCCAGGTTTCTTTCAGTACCTGTGGAGAACATTTGCTTAGTGCAAACTGAGAGATAATTTCAAGGAATGTTTTTATAATAAATTTCTTTCGTAGAGATAAGTATACATCTGCTTCCTTCAGGCAGTGAACAAAGCAATAGATAGATACTAGGGTACTATTTCCTCTGCCCCTGACATTAGCAATTGGAAGGTATATATGGCTAGGTGGCCCTTTTGCTATGGCCTACATTCAATATATAGAATTTAAATCACTTACAAAAAAAAAAAACCCACAACAAACTAAGAAACCCTTCAAAAATATCATTATGTTAGGAAACACAGAATTCTGTCCTGTAAACTGAAGAATAGAAACATTGTCGAACAAAACAGCGGTGGCTCTCCTAATGGCCACCATTATATTATTCATTAAAAAAAAACCACAGTGTATTTTTCTTTACTAAATATAGGGTTTTGGAATATTTAGATACTGCCTGTAAACAGAATGACTCTTCTATGAAAAAAAGAAAATCAAAACATCTCAGAATTTTTTCACTGCTACATCCAAATATGCATATATTGTATGAAATTTACTACTAGTTAGATTAAGACAAATGTGCGAACCAAGACGGTAAAGAATTCAGTACTGAATAAATATATTTTTAGCCTAGCATGTGTCATATATCTCGTATCTTTAAGATGCTATTAATAAAGTTTTCCTATATGAAACCAGAAAAAGGCATTGCCAGGGATTGCAAAAACATAATTTTTTGTCATTTATGCTTTGAAAACCAATTAAAATGACTCACTGATAATAGCAGAAAGCTTTCCAAATTGTCATGCTTATGAACACTTCAGATTATTAATGTTCCTTGAAAGTGCCTGCATTTGAAAATAAATCCTCAGATAACGCATGCCATCAAATAATTAACTCCTTTAGGCAGCCCTGGCAAAATCAGAGGTAAAAGAAGGTGGAAATCGGAGACAGGTGAAGAGAGACTTAGTAGAAATCTTCTCCTTGTATTACTTATACATATATGTATACATATATAAATATATGTATATCTCTAAACCTGTAGTGCTGAGTTTGTTTTGCCTTTTTAAGCAGCACTGACATCTAAGCTTCTGTGTTTTAACATATGACCTCTTCCTCACTGAGTGCGACTGAAGCTTCTGGGTTTTGTATTTAGCATGTTAACCAAATGAAATGATGGTCAGAAAAAATTGTGAAAATGACAGGTTGGCAGCTCTGCTGGGTGTCTCTCTGTCGATGTCTCATTTATCCTGTCAGGCTATACATGCCAGTACATGAACAGAGTGCATTCAGCTACCTGCAAATGAACCATGTCCCCTCTCCACCTATCATTCATTGCCTACCGCCACTGAAGACTGGAGAGACTCAGCCTTGCTGATAATCAGCCCTGTGGTTAATTCTGGAGGCAGACTATGGTCCATCTAACTCGCTGCTTGGCAGCTACTCTGACTTAGCAGGGTGACTTTAGCTAAAACTTATTTTTGTCAGTTCACTACGAGAATATGACTAGGTGAAGGCATACATATGGTTACATTTTCAAACTGACATCTGAAAAATGTTCTCAGGATATTTGGAAAAATGCCTGTTTTTAAAGACAGAACTGAAGTTTTGTACAGAAAATAGGTTTTCCGCATACACTGTATCTTTTACAAGTGCTACAGGTGAATTTGAGTATGATGCTTTCAAAAAAGTGCTTATGGGATCAAAAAAATATGTAGGAGTTGTCATTCAAAACATGCTAGCTGACAGTCTTCAATTTTTAGCAATTCAGAGGGAGATATGAGGCTGAGTAGGAAAACACAATAAGGAATACAACTGAATGACAATTATATAAAATAGTTTAGATAAATTTACAGATCAAATTATCAGAAAAAAATACCTTATCTTTAAGATCTGTAGTCATAAAAATACACATATTATTCCAAGACTGTTTAATTGTCTTAACAAGCTCTGAAAGCTTGCCAAAAACTGGGAGTCTCACATTGTTCACGTTACTGTCCAAGAACATTCAGGCAATTACAGCTCTTGCAGATGTCATGATGTCAGATTTTTGGGCAATGACAAGCCATGTGACTTTCTGCTGCCTTCACAAACAGCAACTGAGAAATATGCAGTATTAGAGTCTCTAAGAGTTACTGTGCCTATATAAAAGCACACAGTACCAAATGCAACAGCAATAGCAATATTTAGAGGACAAGGAATGGTATTGCAAGATACCTGGAGTCCAAGATTCAGTTTCAAAGTCTAGGAAAGTCACGTGAGAAACCAAGAAATTAGGTATGTGTTGGGGACAATCTACATAAAAAATTAAGTCTAAATCTGGAATTCACACATATACCACTTTGAAACATACAATTCCAATTGTATCTCAAGTCAAATCACTGCTGTACGAGTATCTCTATCTTTCTTTTTAGGAATTGTGCCCTACTCAAGCCAGGATGCAATTTACACTACAATACTTGACTCAGTAATTTTCTCCCTCTTTTCCGTTCTGCCTGATGTGAATATACCGTGTTTGGAGGATGCAAGCCCTGTGCATGAACAGCAGGTCTCCTCTTATTTGTGTGATGAGAACCGTAATTTTGAGGAACTTGGTGGATTCTTGAAAAGACAGAATGGAAGCAGAATCTCATTTCCTCTTTCTTTGGCACCGTTTTTGGTTAGTTAGTAATTCTAAGGGAAGGGTAACACTGGAGAAAAGTATTAAATGGGAGACATTCAACACTGGCTTCCTTTTTCTTCTGTAACTCAGAGACTCTGATGCAAGTGCAATGGTTAATTAATGGCCAGACTTGTGTACATGACTATGTGGCTGAGAAGCGTAGGGGTAATGACATGAGTTTGGAAAACTCACTTTCTGAGGCAAATAAACAGTATTACATAGCTTGCAGGTACTATTATTATTTATTAACAGTAATAATATTCAAAATTATATTCAGCTCTTTAAATGTCACCTGAAGTTTTTACAAATCCATAAATTAATGACACAAAATGATTACTCCATCAGTATTTTAAGAAGAATAATTTCCTGTTTTGACCTAGACTTGGTAATTTAATTACAGTTACATCAGAATAAAAACAAAAATGTCATAACGTTGGCTGAAATGGGAATATCTTCCAAGTCCAAGAACTGATTACTTAAATGTTTTTATCCTTTGCAATGATGTACAGCATTAGTATTAGCAGAAAAAAGTAACCCCTATGACAAGTTAACAGTTCTCAAGAATATGTTGTTTTGTAGAATTGTAGACCATCTTGAGATGTTTAATATAATCTAAGCAATAAACTACAGAAGAAGCTCCCTGTAGAATAAATCGTCTTTATGAAGTAAGTGCACTAAACAATGTGCTAAATTATCTAAAAGCAGTAAAGAAGTGTCTTGATACAAACTAAAATGCTAGATGTTTTAATAACAATCAAAGGTTTTATCAGAGTGGTTTATTAATTTTAAATGATATAATGAGAATTTATTTATAAAAGGGAAAATATATGTGGTAATTGTGCATCCTGAGCCAGAAATCGTGTGTAATGCACTGTGCCCTCAAAGCAAACTAATTACGTACGTTAGGCATTGCCTTGGCAGCTCTTTCTGTGAAGTGGATGCAGATACAATTTATGGCAGTTTAATCCAGCCTTTTCATTTTGGCAAAAAACCTCATGCCAACGTTCTGGCTTTGTATTTCTGAGGGAAGAAGATGCCTACTACCTGTGAAAAAGTCATTAAAAATCTGTGGGCTATATCTCTCTTTTGAAGGGTTTAGAATGTGACAAATGCTAAAAGCAGGAGGCTCTTTTCAGAGTTGTAAATGCTAATAATCTTACTTGTCTGCATTCCCAAAGTTGAATTCCCTTTCTCTTCCTGGTGTGTTTCCTTTGATGGGATCTAAATTCACACACCAGATGAGATGGGGGAGAGCTGCTTTCCCCTGTCCGTCTGCCCCATCCTGCCCAGAGACCAACACTGCTGCCTTGGAAGGTCGGTGGGCGCATCCCTGCCCATGCCTCTAGTGTCTACGGGCCTGTTCTCCATTAATTTGCCTAAGCTTTTTTGGGTTTACTGCTAATGCCTGCGTTGACAACCTCCTGTGCCAACAAATTCCATAAGTTCATTACCTGTGGTATAAAAATGTGCTTCTATATGTTTTAAACAAACATCATGGAAGAAAGATTTGCTCACTTAGGTTTTTTAAAGTCCTTTTGTTTTGCAGTTTCATGGTAGACATTTATATTGATACTGCCTGACTCACCAAATACAATAATCTGTATGAAATTAAATTGTCTAGCTATTATTTAGATGCAGGTGTTTTTTCTGCATCACTCTATAAGGCGGTTGCATATCTGTATATGGAATTTAGCATAGAAGATAGATCCAGTTAAATGGAAAATAAGGAAAACAGAGAAATTAGAAAGTCCCACTAGGGAAGAAATATAAACAATAAATTAATAATATCATAAATGAGCTTCCAAATTTGCATCTGCACTGCTGCAAACATAAACATTTGTAACATGCACTTAGGTTGGGTATTATGTACCTGATTTGGAAGCAGTAAAATTCATGAATTTACATCAAAGCATTTGTTGAGATCCCGTCACAAGCTTTAAGATAATGCAATAATAAAATGCTTTTCTTGGCCACAGAAAGCACAAAGGAAAGGGTTTTTATACATGCAGCTCCACTGATGTTTACAGAAAACCTTTACAAGTCTGCTATCACCCTACTGGTTTTGAAGACTAATTTCAGGAATCTGGTAGTCACTTAAAGCAATAAACACACAGCTACTGCATATGCCCATGTTGTCTTTACAGTGCATATGCAGTAGGTCCAGTATGGACTGCATATATAGGTAACAAACAGGGTTTTTTGTTGTTTGTTTGTTTGTTTTTAATTTTAGATACCAGCATACTCTTTTTACCAATAGCAAATAGTGAACAGAGAAGGATGAGAAAGCTGGGGGTGACAGGAAGCAAGGAAGGTCTTCAGAACAGGAAAGGATACTTTTAAGTGGACTCTGAAATGAATAGAGAGGCAGATTAACAGGATAGTTAACATACAGAGATAACTTTCTCAGCTGGGGAACTCGTCATCTAAACTCTCTTGGCCATTTCTCCTTCCATTCCCAATGTTCTCATTCTCTTTGCTTTCTTTCCTTCCTCTCTGCAATCTTCTTTCAGCCTGTAAGTCATCATGTTCATTTTAACTACAGCAGTCAGTGAGGTTTGGGCATCACAGTCCCTAATTGGCGTTCCCTTCAGAGAGGCACCTGGAATTCATGTTTTTTCGTCCCACGTGGCCTGATATTTCTTCATAAGATTGCTGCTCTTTGACATATGTGAAGAGCTAGACAGCGGGAAATTCATGGAGAATCAGAAGTTGCAACAGTTAAGCTCAGAAGTACAGTAAGGATACTATAAAAAATGGAATCAAGACCCTGTCAGATAGAGTCTTTGATATGGTGAACTTCAGAGAACTTTAGGAACGTAAAAGGACAAAACTCAAAAGCCGTAAGGAAAGGAAAAGAAAAATTGTTTTGAATAGACAGCTTTGAAAAAAGAATGCAGAGATAATAAGACTTCATCCTGCATTGAATGAATCACAGAAATGATAAATAAAAGGACACACTGAAAACTCTTTAAGAAAGACTCAGAAAAAGTTTTTTCAAGTTCATCTCTCTCTACATGTAACTGAAGGGAAATTTCAAAATTATAGAGCATCCCTTATTAAAAGTGCTAAAAGATGCACTTTTTTTGTCAAAAAATCTTCACAAAACCGTGAAGATCACAAGGCCATCTTCACTTGTGCAACTGCAGTTCCATGCAAAAACTTCATGAGCGTATACACACAACAATGTCCACTACTTGTCCACCTATCATCAATTTATTGGGATAGAACCCAACTGATACAGAAGAGATTGAAAAAAGTTATTGGAATTATAGAAACCAAGCTTGTGAGAAGACAGGAGTAAGCAGCTCTTTAAAGTTCACCTTACATAGAGTGCAGTAAGGAAGCAACAAGGGACAATGTAAATGAGATTCCGTGATTAATTTCCCCAGTGGTGGAACTCCCACACATTTTGACTGTAGATCAGTAAGAATATACATGGTGGAAGAGCCATCCACGTTAAATAATACCAATGGAGAGGAAAAAGTCATACCGTTTTCAGAAGCAGCTATGGGAAGCTGCAAGCTAATGGGAACAAGCAGATAGGAG
This sequence comes from Pelecanoides urinatrix, assembly GCA_013400755.1. Classification (NCBI taxonomy): domain Eukaryota; kingdom Metazoa; phylum Chordata; class Aves; order Procellariiformes; family Procellariidae; genus Pelecanoides; species Pelecanoides urinatrix. Next base: position 189,430 of record VZTQ01003297.1, read on the forward strand.
GGAAAGCAGAGGCTCTAGAGGGAGCCCAAAACAGGAGACACAGACACTGAGGGAATCAGCACTCCCACTAATGCGAAACTAGTCTTCTCCTGTTTAGGTTGTCTCACAATGCCCACAATAATTATTTTCATTTTGAATATCCAGTAAATGTGTTTTTTTCATTTTTCTTGAGATACACACTTTGCCCTTAACATATCACTCCTCTATCTGTAACAATGAGAATTTGATTACTGTTGATCATCTTGAATACCAGTCTTGAGCCATGATGGCATATTGCACCAGCTGACACAGCATGCTCCCAGATTACTGGTTTGGGTACACAACCACCCCTTTTCTGGTCTAGAACAGGAGCAGCAAAATTGAAGCTGCTCTTGAAGGTTAGGAATATTTTTTGGAGTTGAAGTTAATTAGGCCTTTGGTTAAGAAAATCTGAATGAAATACCCACGCTTACAGTGCAGAGGAATATATTAGCAATAGAGACTGCACTGTGTCACCTCTGTGTTAGCAACAACTCTATGAATTGTTTGTGTAGCTACTAATTCAGACACTGAAGACAGTGTAAGAAAACATTTGTTTTTCTGATGCAATATAGATTGACCATATGTAAAGAGGTGAGAAGAACCTAGATTGAACACTTCTATAAATGTGAATGATACATCTCTTCCTCTTGAAGAAATGTTTTTATTTAGTCTATTTTGGGAAATGACTGCTTCGGCAATTCCTCCTCCTTGCTGGACAAATGAGATACAAATACATTCCATTATTATCGTGAGTCTCATGTGGGGTCTCATAAAGTTCCCAGCGGTCCTACTGGGGGAAATGTGAACAGCCCTGTGCTCATCTGATTAGAGCTCTTCATACTTCATTACATGAGCATATCGTGCACAGCTAAAAGGAATTTTTACTTAGTCAGTGATGCTCCTTTTGTAATTGCTCTTGAAAAGCACTGATAGATCCAGGTGAGTTCAGCCTCCTGTGGAAAAAAAACTCATTGCAGCAATCATAGTATATTTATAATTAATTTAATAATTAATAATAACTTTTGTTTTATTGCTCTACAGATAGAAATATTGTCTTGCAAAACAACAGACAGTTCTGTGGTGTGATTAAGAATTTAGTACAGCCTTGATATAGCAGATAGAATCATAGAATCGTTTAGGTTGGAAAAGACCTTTAAGATCATCAAGCCCAACCGTAGACCTAACACTTCCTAGTCCACCACTAAACCATGTACCTAAATGCCACATCTACACGTCTTTCAAATACTTCCAGGGATGGTGACTCAACCACTTCCCTGGGCAGCCTGTTCCAATGCTTGACAACCCTTTTGGTGAAGAAGTTTTTCCTAATATCCAAACTAAACCTCCCTTGGCGCAACTTGAGGCCATTTTCTTTTGTCCTATCACTTGTTACTTGGGAAACGAGACCAACATCCACCTCACTACAACCTCCTTTCAGGTAGTTGTAGAGAGCGGCAAGTTCTCCCCTCAGCCTCCTTTTCTCCAGGGTAAACAACCCCAGTTCCCTCAGCCGCTCCTCATAAGACTTGTGCTCCAGGCCCTTCACCAGCTTCGTTGCCCTTCTCTGGACACGCTCCAGCACCTCCATGTCCTTCTTGTAGTGAGGGGCCCAAAACTGAACACAGGATTCGAGGTGCGGCCTCACCAGTGCCGAGTACAGGGGCACGATCACCTCCCTGCTCCTGCTGGCCNGCATGTCTAAGTGATGTACCAGGTCACTAAACATTTCCCCTTGGATTATGGGGGCTTCATTCTGCTCCCCATCCCTGTCTTCCAGCTCAGGGGGCTGGGTACCCAGAGAACAACTGCTCTTACTATCCAAGACTGAGGCAAAGAAGGCATTAAGTGCCTCAGCCTTTTCCTTATCCTTTGTATCACTATGTTTCCCCCCGCATCCAATAAAGGATGGAGATTCTCCTTAGCCCTCCTTTTGTTGCTAAGGTATTTATAGAGACATTTTTTATTGTCTTTTATGGCAGTAGCCAGATTAAATTCTAGTTGGGCTTTGGCCCTTCTAATTTTCTCCCTGCATAACCTCATGACATCCTTGTAGTCCTCCTGAGTTGCCTGACCCTTCTTCCAAAGGTCATAAACTCTCCTTTTTTTCCTGAGTTCCAGCCAAAGCTCTCTGTTCAGAAAGGCCGGTCTTCTCCCCCGCTGGCTTGTCTTTCGGCACATGGGGATGGTCTGCTCCTGTGCCTTTAAGATTTCCTTCTTGAAGAATGGAGGACGTTAATGTGAATTTACTGTAAAAGAATAGCACAGTGATGGAGACCAGGATGGAAAAACAATTGGACATAAACTGAGACAGCAGTGACATACATCCCTTTGGAGCTCATTTGTGTATACTGTACTGCACTTCTCACATTTTTGTTGGTGCTGATAAAATGTACTTTCTTATGCAATACATGACATAAAAAATACACCATGACTATTACAAGGCCGTCTTCCTTTGTGCACCTGCAGGTACATGCAAAAACTTCATAAGCATATGCACACAACAATGTCTACCACTTGTCCACGTATCATCTCTTTAGTTTTTCCAATTATGATGGTAAGCACAACCTTCCAAAAATAAGATCAGCCTTCTGGCTAGACAACCTATGGATGTAGTATGCGTCTTCACTACACTTTTAAGAAACTCTGCTTTATGAAATCGCCTTGCATTATAAACAAAGCAATGTAATTCTGGATTCTAGGTTACATAAAAAAGAAAACCCAACCCCCCTCATGATTCACCTCCTACTTCATCCCCTCATCCATTTGCTTTACATGAGTCAGTAAGAGCTATTTCCAGAGTGCTTGTCAGACACAGCAAAGAAACATTAGCAAATACTCAGTTATTACTAAAAATATAAATAATTCTCTGGCTTCCAAACTGGGGCCATGTGGGTACTAGAGGATGAAGATACACACCCTTTCCTTTTTAATTTCATGTCTGGACTCAAACAACAAAGAAAATCCAGTCTTTGCAGAAGACGATATTGCAAATACGCATCAAAGAATGATGACAGAACTTAAGATATGAAAAGCCATCGTCCTACAGGTATGTGCAGAGCTCGTATTCAAGCTACAAGAAGAACTCCGAGGTGGCAGCTGCCTTCCAGGCAAAGAACAGGAATTGCTATTGAAATGCTTACTGTTCTGAATGCTGCTAGATGGGTAGCTCATTTGGTTTTGGTAGAATCATCCTCAGGACCACCACTGCATTACCCAGGTATGGCACTCCAAGCTGTAAGGCTGGGAATACACAGATTTTCAAATTGTATGGTTGGGTTTCTGCATTGCACAGAATACCAATGGAAAGGGCTTGCGCTTGTAGGGCATGCGTAATTAACATCAAAAAGCACGACAGTAATTGTGTGTATCCACCTGAAGCTTCTCCGATTATTCTGAAGGATGAAACCACACGTCTGTTTCCACTGAATTTTTTAATTCTCTCAGGTGCGGTTACTGAAATGCAAACCCATTTGCAACCGCTCATTTCCTATCAGGAAACCATTGCTCTAAATTTTTGACATTTTACAACGACTTCTGAGTTACTCATTCGGTTCATTAAGCTCCCCCCTCCCGCCCCGGAATCGTTTGGAGAAGCCTAAGGAAAAAAGATACCGAGGAGATCTATTTCTGGCAAGAAAGCCTGACTAAGCCCGACAGCGCTTCTTCCCATCAGGATCCCACAAATCCCCTGCCGGCGGCACGGCTTCCCAGGCGGTGCGCTCTGCCCTGGGGAATGCAGGGCGCGCCGCCGCCGAGGAGAGGACCCCTGGGCGGCGCCAGGCCCTGGGCCTCCCCCGGGGCCCGCACTGGGAAACGGCTCCAGTCCATGTGTCCCTGCGAAGAGGAGGACAACAGCACCCGCGCCACCACCGGCCGGCTTATCGCTGCCACCGCGGCCCAGGGGCGCGCCCAGGCGAAGCCCCTCCGCACTCGCCCAGCCCCGGCGGCGGCCGCACAACCGCAAAACCGCCTCGCCCGTCGGCTCCCGTAGCGGGGCGAGAGAGCTCGGCGCGGGGCTGTATGGGAGTTGTAGTTGCTTGTGCGCTCGCCGGCGCGCTCCGGCGTTCGGCAGGGGGATGACAGCTCCCAGCGTGCTTTGCGCGCAGCAGAGGGCGGTCGGGGAAGCGTCGGGCCAAAGGGGGCAGGGAGGCGGACTACGTTTCCCAAGGTGCACCGCGGCAGCCGTTGGCCAGGCGGGGCGGGTTGGCGGCGGAACCGGCGCGGCGGTTGAATGCCGGCGGGGCGAGGGGCGCGATGGAGTTGTCACCGCTCGTCAGGAAGCTGGGTAACGGCTCCCCTCGCCCTCCCGGGGCAGCGGGCCCAGCTGCCGAGGGGCGCCGCGGCTGCCCCGGCCCCTCCAGGGGGCTGTGTGCAGGGGGGCGGCGACGGGCCTGCCCCCGCCCGCCTGCAGCGCTGCGGGGGTTTCATCTGCGGAACGGGCCCGTCGGCTGCGTGTGGGAGCCCGGCCGCTGGCCTGGGAGGGAGGGAACGGGGGGCTGCTTCCTTCCTCGGCACTGGCGGGGCGCGGCAGTCCCTGCCCGACCTCCGCTTCCACACGGCCGCCCCCCGGGCCCCTCGGCGCTTTCCCGCCTTGTGCTTTCCCACTCCTCTCCCCGCTGCAGAGGTGGAGGGGACAGTGGCACACGGTGATGCTTCTTCCCTAGGAAATGCCGAAGGCTGTCCCCTTTAGATATGGTGTCTTTCGATTCGATAGGCTTGGGTAGGTTTTTGTCCCATTGGTGAGTCTGAGGCAGCTCTCGGTATCCACAATGTATTGTGGTAGAGGTTTTCAGAATTTCGTTGTGTGCTTCAAGAAAAAGGCCATCCTCATGTTTTACATTTGGCACCATATTATATCGCTGTATTTTGTAATAACTCAGCTTTTACACCGTGCATACTTGATTAACTTACTGCTGGTGAATGCAATCATATTTGTCTTCCTGGTAAGCATAATACTGACAGCATAAAAGCTAGCTTTTTCACAGATCTTTGTCAGTATTCTGTTTGTCAAACTAAGAAATAAGTTGTGTCAGATGATTTTATGGGGGTTTTAATCCTTTTTTTGGGGGCAGGTCACGAACTGGCAGAGATAAGAGAACGATCTCTGAAGACTATTCTATTTAAATTAGATCATAACTTGATTTCATATGCCGATCTGGTCCATGAAAAAGTGCTTTTCCTTAATCTTTTGGAGTGGTTCAATTTTCCAGTCGTACCAATGAAAGAGGAAGTACTAAATTTTGTGAACAGTTTGATCAAGGTATGACATACTTACATTTATTTATATTTAAACTATATGTCTTTAGCATGCTAAAGCTAGTTAAAACTGGATGTTATTTGATTTTGTAGCTCCATTTAATGAGATGGTAGAGTGTTTTGTAAAGACATGAATAATAAAGCCACATGTGTGTAGACAGAAATGAAAGCAAATTAAGTGACTTGCAATAGATCAGAGGGATAGCTGAAAAGAATCATTCTTTTCTGGGTTTCTACTTTAGTTCCTCTGCTTCTTTAGTTTCTCATTTAGTGTTTAATTTCTTCTTTGGAACATGATTTCAGTTAAGCACTTGCACTGTTCCTGGAAAGTGAAGATTTGAACAACGGTACAACTTATTTTTAAAAAGTTGAGAAAACGTTGCAGAAATTTCAGAGATCTCAGATTCTTACATTCTTGTGTTTTAATCACTAAACAGCATCTATGCAGAGAAAAAAAAAAATCCCATGCTTGATAGTGATGGATGGTCTAAACAAATAAAAGCAAAATCTAACTTAAGTTTTGATTACAATTCTTTCCTTTCTTCCCCCTCCCCCCCGACACCGCCCTCCAAAAGACCTTGAGACTCTTCAGACTAACTTTGTCAGTTATTTGTCCTAATGTAGCATCCACCTGCTGCTCAGAAAATGATTGGAATTGGTGCAGTGGAATTCTTCTCTCAGCTTCGCCCCAATGTGGATCCAAACTTGCAGGCTATAATTGATGGGATTGTGGATGGACTGTTCTTCCTTCCTGCTGGACTTCCTTCTAGTTCTTTATCAGTATGTTATGAAACTCAGCCTCAGCCGTCAGTAGATCAACGAGGTAAATTACATATTTTGAAGTATAATTTTTTAAAAATGAAAATAAAGTAAATGAAAAGCTTCTAGGCTATGAAAAGTTGAGGTTTTCAGGCACAGTAGGCCGTTTATTCCTGAGAGATCAGTGAAGTGTATGGTAAGCAGATTCTGCCAGAGGAAGTGTGATCTTGGCTAAATCAGGTAGTGCCATTCCTTCAGTGGAATTCTCTGCACAAGAACAATCCTGTTGTTTGTAATCAGACCTTCTCTGTCCATTTCTTCAGTGTTAAATAGCTGCTTGCTATAATGTAAAAAGGGCATGAAACAGGACATGAACTGCCAAAGACTGCTCTATGGTAGCAAGTGTAGCAACTTTCAACAAATCTGTAATTAAACCAGTATGCTTTGCTACTCTTCTTTACATAGTAGACTTTAACTTTGAGAGCAATTCAAATCTTAAAAAGGAGAAGCAGTAAGTGATCCTAGCAGAATGATTTTTAAAACTACATTAGTGTTGTATGCACTGTCTGCTTAGTTTTGGGTATTTGTCATAGAACAATATGTAAACTTTGTTTAAAATTTCTTGTTATGTGTGAAGTGCTTCACATATGTGAAGTGCTATTACTTGCTTCTGTTATCTAGCTTATTATATATCTGTTACAAGGATTTACAGTGCCTCTTAGATGTAGTCAAAAAGTAAACCCATGTGGTTCTCTTCCGCCTTAAAAAATTTAGCACAAAGCATAGAGGAGAAAATTACATACTGTGGAGGTTCTTACTTCATCCTCCTGGTTCTTGTGGGAAATACACTGCTGTTACACTGCATGGTATAGTAATGGTGACACCTCTGTCACTCATACTGTGCAATCTCAGAGATAAAAGTAATTTTCTGGTGTTTTTTGCAGCCTGTCTAATGCTTGGAGTTTTAGTTTGCTAGAACTATGTGGTGGCTGTTGATAATTTTTTTTTTCCTTCTTTTTTCCTTCCTGTGCCCACATAAGGGTTTAGCTAGATTTTTACCTAAGATTGCCACTGCATGAGGTATAATACAATAATCTTTTACATATACATTCTTAAACTACATCTTTTTGAAACTACCCAATTGACGTATTGTACATAATTCCTACTTATGCTGTAAATTGTATACACGTGTGGATTAAATAATCTTAATGCTTAGTAACAGAAGTGGTGTATTTTTCTTTCAACTTGAATTACTGGGGAAAAATTGTAAACTAATAATCTGAGCATTATCTAGTTTGATCCTTTGAACCAAATATTATCTTCTGGAGAGATTACTTTTAATGTTACATACCTTCTGTATATTTTGTTATACAGTTTGTGTATTAATTGTGTATTTAATAATACACATATTATATACAAGGGGACAACTTGTCAGCTGCTGAAAAGACAGCAGTTTTGGTAGAAAAAGGTTTTAAATAGTTAATTTAAATAATTAATTTTATTACTATATAGGTAGATTAGAGGAAAACATTTTTTTGGCTCCCAGTTCTCAATCAGGCAATACATTTTGTGTAATTGTTTTTCCTATTGCTTGTATGGTATGAGAGGTAGTGTAAGAAAATGGAAAAAAACTTTACAGTTGCAGAATATGATTGTAAAAAATAGACATCAACATGCTCTTTTTACTCTGCTTTCCTGATCATCTGAGACTATTTTAAATCTGTTTCCTTACCAGGTTAAAACTCAAGGGCAAAAGGGCAGCAGTTCAGGAAAAGCATGAAGATAAATTGAGTTTTGGTTTTGGTTGTTTTTTTTTTTTTTTTAGTGTACATTTTTTAAACTTACCCTTTATTTGTTTTAGTTCTACCTCAAGCGGAATTATTCACTGGATATTTTTGTCAAGGTAGAAGTCATCTGCCGCAGTTAGAAATACCTCCCAAAAGAACAGTTGGTATGTGTAGTGATAAAATAAGAATATGCTAATTACAGAAAGTGCTTAGAATTGTAATTTAGATTAAATTCCATTACAAATATTATTATTGGCTATTCTTTTTCCTGTTTTTATTCTAGTGAAATCTAGTATCACAGAAACTACTACTAGAAATCTTTACCCTGTATCTGAATTAAAATCAGTGTTATGCTTTTATTTTTTTGTTAGTAAAATGATATGAAATGTTTCACTGACAAACACAGACCAATATTATTTTGGCAATTCTGCCTGTACCAATATACTAGTAGCAGTTCATAGGAGAGTGTCATGTTTAACATATAATACGGTGCTGAGAACTAGATTTTAAAATATAACTTCGGAGTTACTGTATGTAAATCACCAGATTACTTTTTTTAGCAGAGTATCAGCTATCTTTAGAATTGCACAGTAATTATTACAAACTTTAAGTTAAAAATAGCTTTAAAGTTATGTTAGTTAAAAAGTTATTATGTGTCATAATTTAGTAACAACTATAATTTCTACTGCTTTAAGAGTAAAAGCATAAGGTCAATTTTCCATTTTTAGAGATCATGCTAATAAATATTCTTTAGTAGCAGAACAAAATTATAATTTGATTGAAAGCATGATGTGGGGGATCGAGTACTCTTCCACTAATGCTGTGTTTTCTATTTGCTAAAACTTTCTTCAATAAACGTATTTCATTTTTATTTGAGGTGACCTTAATATTTTTTTGGTATTGCTGAAAACTCTCATTAGAAGCACTTGTGTTTGTATAAGTCTGTATTTAGTAAAAGGTATTTCTATTTCAGATAGTATATAGTTCATAATTTTTTGGCTTTGCCATGGAAATATATAGTGTAATACTTCTATAAAATATACTCCATAATATCTGCTCTCTTGTTTTACAGTGAAATGCTTGAAATTTTCCACATTTCCTTGGCTAACACTGACTTCAACAGATAGACATGTTCTTTCATCAAATGAAAGGTACAGTAATAGAAACATGACAATTTGCTTGTAGTTTTTCTTTTTCTTGGCTAAGAGTGGTTTTGAATTTCTGTCCTTCTGCATCATTAGACTGTTCCTGTAAAGAACCTAATGAGTTAATTTTTGATAAATGATCGTAAAAGCTGCACTGAAGTTGGGCAGAGAAGATAAACAATGAGTTGTAATAGGACAGTTCTTCTGTTAATGTTGCTCTCCATTCTTTGTGTTTAATTCAGAGTATCCTTTTTTTTTTTTGTTCATGACACTTCAGTCTGTCTTCTGAATTTCTCAAGTGGATCAAAGATTTCATTCAGTTAATTTTAGAACAAGCTGGAATAAAATCATTATTTATTTTACCCCCACGGCCGCTTGGCAGAGAAATCCATATTTTCAGTAGTAGCTTAACTAGGTTTAGGCCAGTAAGTTTAGGTACAATGCCTTATCCAGGCATTGAGTCGTGCAGATCATCTTTCTGCAGTGATTTTTTTTTGGTGGGGTTTTTTTGTTTGTTTAGGACTTACATTTAGAAAAACAGTATTTGAAGTGGCCCAAGGAAAAGTTCTGTAGTTGGGATTCCTTATGAGTTGACACAGAGCTGTGATAGATTTCTAGCATAGCCAGCAATGCAGTATCATGGACTGGACTATTTAACAAGTCTACTCTAACTGTAAGCTTTCTTGTAATAGGTTGGGGTTTTTTTGTGTTTTTCTTTTTTTCCCCTTGCAAAAGATCTCTGAAGCTGGAAATCCTCTTTAATATTTAATTTTCTTTATGCCTGAGTCTGGAAGAAGAACACAGGTCCTTAAAACTGGACATGTTTGATTGTTTTACAGTGGTTTCAGAACAGTGATTTCTGAAACAATGACAATAGAAAAAAGAAAAGTGAAGTAGAATACCCAAAAGGTTCTTATTATTTACTAATATACATGTTAGAGAATAGCTAATAAATTTCTTCCTTTACGTAACTTCCTACATATGTAATTCAAGTGCTTTTAAGTTATACATGAACTTTGGTAATGAAAAAAACTTTCTTATTGGTAAGAGTTAGATTACTTGCTGTATACCACTGAGATACTCACTAGCTTCACAGGGAATTTCCAGTCTTTCTTATCTTAATTTCAAATTCAGAATCAATAAAGTTATTTCTCCTCTGGGAACTTAATTTTGCATGTAGTTTGATAACAGCTGAAATTAAGTTTGTTCTTTATTGTATACATAATTAGCATAGCTAAGGAATAATTCAAGTTAAAAAATGGAATGCCAATAGAATTACAGTATTTTTTTCTTTAGATTCTTCAGTGTTGTGATTAGAACTTTCTTGTAAAGACTTGTTCAAGCTAATGATTACTGGTTGGGTTTTTTTAATTTTAATACATATTTAAATATCAACTGCATTTTTAGCTCTTTAAGAAGTAACGACCAAAGTTTAATTTGGAGTACGTGTGAGCTTCTTCAGGATGTGATTATGCAAGATTTTCCTGCTGAGATTTTCCTTCAAAGGCCAAAGATTGTACAGGCAAGAATTCACATAAAGTTTAAGGTTTTTTTTTGTGCTGTGGTATAAGTTTTGCCAAGTAAGAATTGATGTAAATGATACAATTTGTTTCTAAACAACATAGCTAAACAAAAGTTCCGTTATGTAAACTCTAGGTGCATAGAAAAGGGGACATTATATATTGTATTTAGAAAGTTATTTGGTTGTAATAACATATATTGCTAATCAGTAATGAAGTGTGTTGTGAAGTAATATTTTGTTTCTTCTGGATAAGATAAAATTGTGTCACTGTCATATGCACACCCCCTAATGGGCTCTAATAATGAAAATAGTGACTTTATTGGAAATATAATGTGGAACTCATTTTTTTCCTTAGGACTGATAACCTTCATTCAGTAGGAAAACAGTAGTTAAGCCTATTTATTCTTTGCTGTGATTTTCAAACACTTAAACATCTGTGAACTGTATTTAGTGCAAAACTCTTGCTGGCATGGTTGTTCGTGAAGGTGCATTGATGTTCAGCTACCAGTATTGATGGTTTTGTATTTGCAGAGTCTTTTGTCTCTGCTAAACCTGGCTTTTGGAGGAGATGGAAGACATCAGTTGGCTTTGCAGGCTTTGTCGTGCCTGCAACAGTTGTGCATCTTCTTGAGAAGCAGACTTAATTTTTACCGAGATCCAAGTTTTTCTTCCACGGAGCAAGGTAGGTATTTTTAAATGTTTGAAATACTATTGCGTTTTTACTACAGGTAAGATTGTCTAAAATGATTATTAAAAAAAAAAGCCAACCCACAGCTTTATAGCAAATGTAATCTTGTGAAACTGCTTTGCTAAATGATGGTACTATTCATGTAGGTAAATATTTTTAGAGTACTTGCATTATTTTAAAATACTTATTCATTTTTACAGTTTCCTGTGATTCTCCAGTCATTAACTTTTCCCAGTATCCAACTGTTTGTATGTCAGCAGGAAAGGGATTTTTAACTAAAACGAAATGAAATCTGTAAAATAAAAGTGGGCAGAGTTTCAGAAAAGTTTTCAAGCTATTAGTGCTTAACAATTTAGGTACTAATTTCATGAGATATGTTAATTTTCTTTTTTTATTGTAATGGCTGAAAATAGTTTAATCATTATTTTGGATTTTACAGTCATTAGGGCTATTTCACAATGTTCTTAATGCTTAAATTTTGTAGATTTAATAATGTAGATGAGTTATAATGATCTTTCTGATTCCATTTTGTCAGCTGAATTTAATCAACTTTGTTCTGTAAATTCGTAGTCTGGTTCTCTTCAGAAGATTGCCACTATATTTGGTGTCTTAATAAATGATATTGGCTGTTTCTTTGCTAATTCAGTTATAACATCAACAAATTCAATAGCCTTAGTCAGACACTAAGTTTGTATTTTTAAAACTCAGGATTTATGATTCAACTTTAAATTTCAGTGGTTTTGCCTAGCAATTGAGTTTCCAAACTCTGCTACTCTGCCAGTGATAGGTTGTCCTAGCTTGCCAATATTTACTTGGTGTTTTCCATATCCTACTTTAGTTACTTTTACCATGACTTCACTATGTAGTATCTTTCAGAATAATGGATTCCACTAATGGAAAACATATGATTTGTGTTACATAAAGGCATAGCTTCCCAGAATTCGTCTATATCTTGCTGTCAAGAAGCAAGAGGTCCTCCTTGTTCTCAGAATCCATCACCTGGAAGTAGTAGCCCTCGACCATCTGTGATTGGACGGACAGTTCAGCGTCCTAGAGGAGATGGTCAAGACTGGGATGCAGCATCTTCCAGGTGAATAAAATAGGAAAAAACTTACACTTCAATTAAAAAATTATTAATATAGGATTATATCATCAGCTCCTTGTCAGTGTGTGGGATGATGTAAAAGTTTTATTAATCTGTGAAAATTCAAACCATGTTTGTTTATGAATTCAACAGTGAGTTTCTTTAAGTGGTGTTCAGAATGCATAAGATCAGTTTTACCTGCCACATTCTGTACCCAACCTGCATTTTTAATGGAATCTCTTAGTATTAACTGTTATTGCTTGTGCATATATTTGTAAGATGCCGAAAAGCATTTATTCAGACTATTGCTGTAAAGTCAGGGATTTTTCTTTTTCTTCAACAGATGATCCCATAAGTTCTTATAAATTGAATGGCCATTCCATAGGTAACGGTGTACAGTACTGTCAAAAATGCTGTGCTGTATGAAGATTTCCACTGAAGTTTTAAACTTTATGGTTAAATCTGACAACAAATTTTAGTTGTGTATCATCTAAAAATTCAACTCCAATATGAAATTATGAATTATCTGTATACCCTCAAAATGTTAAGGTTATTGTTCCTGTGTGGTTATGCTACTCATCTTGACACAACGGACTTAAAGCTGCTGTTCAAGAACCAATGTCTTTTAGTATGTGGGAGTTTAGAAGTTCTTGTGAGTCCTTACTGTGTGCTTGTTGGTAGTTCTTTTGAGTCTCTGTGCTATATAGGTTTAGTGATTGAGTAACTCAGATATTCAAATAGACTGTGATATTACAGATGAGAATAGCTCACGTAGTTAATTGTAAATGCATCTTGAGAGTCGTTATATTAAAAGGTTACTTTTACTCATCTTAAGTCTAATATATTCATTTTTTATTGTGTAACTAATATGGCACTGTAAATGAACTCCAGGCTTTATGCATTTTAGGACCTCACCATTTTCCCCAGTTGAACAGTTAACAGTAGCTGGTGTATTCTGTGCAAGAGATAAGGATGGCCTGGTTATCACTGTAGTTAAGGAAACCTACATAAGAGTAAGCACCAGTTAAGGCTGTGAGGAGACATGTACAAACCAGGGAGTGGTAATTTATTGAAAGTCTAAGGCCATATTATGAGCTGTTCATGACGGTACACTTCTATCTTCTTACATCCTGTGTGCTGAAGTAGAGCTGCTCACTGCCCATGAATCCCATTTCTTAAAAGATATAATTTAGCCCAGAGACAGCATAATGAAAAACATGATGTTGAATAGAAAATATGATAGAGGGAAATGGCTATAGTGTTGCTCTGACATTGCTGATTTTGATATGGAAGAGCTGCTTTTAGTGAATCTTGTCGTCTTCAACATAATTGTAATATAAATTATTTGTTTATTGCCATTCTATATGTAACTCTTCTTTTTCCTTGTTCTTAAATCTTGAGACTCTTCAATCTATCTGTTTGTGTGTTTCAAATTCTGCCTGGAAACTTAACCTTTCCTCTTCTGAATTGTTTTTATGATTGATACCTCTCCTTCCTTACCCTCTGGTAAGTGCAGTCAGAACCACTATATATTGGTGAACTCTTCTATTTTGCTTATGGTCTTTTATCAACCTCTTAAAATCAGTTGGCTTTTAAATTCTTAATTGCTATTCTTTAGACATCTTTTACATTTAGTTAGACAATATAATGTAACACAGTGATGTCACAATTCAGTTTCTTCAGCTTGTTTAATAATAAAAAAGCAATCAAACAAAAAACAACTATATAAGTCATACAGGTTTTTAAAGCAATTCAAGATTGCTAGGTGTTGTTTAGGATAAGAAAAAACCATAAAAAACCCATTCATTTTGAGTTGTATTAATTATCTAATTCTTTTGGCTGTATTATTATTTTTGAAAGCACTTGGAAAATAATAAAATTATGGACTATATATAGAGTTCATAATTTTAAATAATTATTTACATAACATAATAACTATATGTATATTTTGTAATATATACTTGGTTGCACTTAAGGCATTCTTAAACATAAAATATTCTCTTGTCCTACAGTGGATGAAGAAGTCCTACAGGCTTAAACATAGGGCAGACTTACTTAATTTTCCTTCTAAGGATTCTTGTGGCTAGTCGCATAGAATGCTTTTAATGTAGTAGGTATAGTTCAGGCTGAAATTTGATTTAGTAAGTGGCCTTGCTTCAAGCAACTGATAGACTTTGTTCATCAAAAATAATATTTCAAGTCAACTGATTTTTCTCTTGCAATATCGTATTCACTGCATATGTATTTCATAGAATCATAGAATCACTAAGGTTGGAAAAGACCTCCAAGATCATAAAGTCCAACCGTCAACTCAACACCACCATGCCCACTAAACCATGTCCCTAAGCGCCTCATCTACACGTCTTTTAAATACTTCCTGGGATGCGGACTCCACCACTTCCCTGGGCAGCCTGTTCCAAGGCCTGACCACTCTTTCAGTAAAGAATTTTTTCCTAATGTCCAATCTAAGCCTCCCTTGGCACAACTTGAGGCCGTTTCCTCTCGTTCTATCGCTTGTTACTTGGGAGAAGAGACCAACCCTCACCTCACTACAACCTCCTTTCAGCCTCCTCTTCTCCAGACTAAGCAACCCCAGTTCCCTCAGCTGCTCCTCATAAGACTTGTGCTCCAGGCCCTTCACCAGCTTCATTGCCCTTCTCTGGACACGCTCCAGCACCTCAATGTCCTTCTTGTAGTGAGGGGCCCAAAACTGAACACAGGATTCGAGGTGCGGCCTCACCAGCGCCGAGTACAGGGGCACGATCACCTCCCTACTCCTGCTGGCCACACTGTTTCGGATACAGGCCAGGATGCCGTTGGCCTTCTTGGCCACCTGGGCACACTGCCAGCTTATGTTCAGCCGGCTGTCGACCAGCACCTCCAGGTCCTTCTCCTCTGGGCAGCTTTCCAGCCACTCTTCCCCAGGCCTGTAGCGTTGCCTGGGGTTGTTGTGGCCAAAGTGCAGGACCCGGCACTTGGCCTTGAACCTCATGCAGCTGGCCTCGGCCCATCCATCCAGCCTGTCCAGGTCCCTCTGCAGTACACATTTCTAAGTGCATTTGAAGATGACTGCCAAAACAGTAGGCATTCACTTGTGATGCTACCAGTTCTGACATTTAAAAAAACCAACCAAACAAAATCCTCCTTTTCCTGCAACACTGGTGGATGGCAGAGAAAGATTGGGATGGAAAGAAGGTTATGCATTAAAGAAGAAAGACATTAAAATATTTAATGCTATTTTCAACATCTGTACATATATGGGTTTTCTCTTTGCAAGAGTTAACTATGTCTCTTTTTTTGTTTATTTTGTTTTGTTTGTGTGTTGTTTTAAGTGGAAACAGTACCCAAGCAAATGCAAACTCCAGAATCTCTCTGCATTCACCACTTGATGTACGACATACTGACCTACCAGATACTGAAAACGAGGACACTCTGGAATTACAGATGAAGCAGCTTAGCCTTCCTCAGTTCTGTGTTTCCATCTTGGAAAATGCAATACCTCTTCTAAGAACAGGTGGGAAAGTTTTCAATTAAGCATTTCACTTACGTATTCTTCCCATCTTTGGTACAAACCTCTTAAGAAGTTGGTATTATGAGGTGAGTAACTCAAATAAATAAGATACAGATGCTTACTGATATACTGTAGCTAGGTATAACAGTTCTTTTTTTAGGGACTTTGTTCAGGTCAAAAAGCTTGAATCTTCTCGTTGATTTCCAGAATTGCTGCAGAAGTTTCAAGTGCTTTATACTAATGGTGGAAAGTAGTGGTAGGAAGAAGTGGGTGTGTGGTGGAAAAATGGTGTGGATGAATAAAATGTCATTCAAGAAGATGAAAAAATAGCCACGTTTAACAAAACGTGTTCTGATCTCTTTGAACATAGGGTTTTCCTCCTGTTCAAGAAATAATAAACAAAAATTCTGGGAAGAGTTTTGTTTCTATTCTTATGAATGCAGTAACAGATTATAATTATGTATTAAGAAACAGAAGTAATGATAGTCTTAATTGCAACTAGTGATTTTTATTTTAACTTACAAAGGTTCTAAATTGCAAGGCGTTTTGAAGGACAGTCTTTTTGCTTTTAGGTTGTCTAAAATAGTATTTAATTGTAAAACAATGTCATTCAAAACAGGTATTGGTAAACGTGGTAGGGTTTTCAAATAGCTGGAAATCATAGAATCATAGAATAATTTGGGTTGGAAGAGACCTTTAAAGGTCATCTAGTCCAATCCTCCTGCCGTGGGCAGGGACATCTTCAAGTAGATCAGGTTGCTCAGAGCCCTGTCCAACCTGACCTTGAATGTTTCCAGGGATGAAGCTTCTACCACCTCTCTGGGCAACCTGTTCCAGTGTTTCACCACCTTCGTTGTAAAAAATGCCTTTCTTATATCTCGTCTAAATCTATCCTCTTTTAGTTTAGTCAGGTCACAACAGGCCTTGCTAAAAAGTCTGTCCCCATCTTTCTTATAAGCACCCTTTAAGTACTGATAGGCTGCAATAAGGTCTCCCCGAAGCCTTCTCTTCTCCAGGCTGAATAACCCCAACTCCCTCAGCCTTTCTTCATAAGAGAGGCGTTCCACCTCCCTGATCATTTTTGAGGCCCTCCTCTGGACCCACTCCAACAGGTCCATGTCTTTCTTGTGCTGAGGGTTCCAGAGCTGGATGCAGAACTTCAGGTGGGGTCTCACCAGAGTAGAGCAGACCAGAGGGGCAGAATCACCTCCCTCGATCTGCTGGCCACGCTTCTTTTGATGCAGCCCAGGATACGGTGGCCTTCTGGGCTGTGAGGGCACATTGCTGGCTCATGTCCGGCTTTTCATCCACCAGTACCCCCAAGTCCTTCTCTGCTGGTTTGCTCTCAATCCCTTCATCCCCCAGCCTGTATTGATGCTGGGGGTTGCCCTGACCCAGGTGCAGGACCTTGCACTTGCCCTTGTTGAACCTCATGAAGTTCACGCGGACCCATTTCTTGAGCTTGTCCAGGTCCCTCTGGATGGCATCCCATCCCTCAGGTGTGTCAACGCACCACTCAGCTTGGTGTTGTCTGCAAACTTGCTGAGGGTGCACTCGATCCCACTGTCTATGTCATTGATTAAGATATTAAATGGTACACAGA
Source organism: Pelecanoides urinatrix (assembly GCA_013400755.1). NCBI lineage: Eukaryota > Metazoa > Chordata > Aves > Procellariiformes > Procellariidae > Pelecanoides > Pelecanoides urinatrix. The sequence continues at coordinate 206,806 of VZTQ01003297.1, forward strand.
TGTGTATCTATCTATGACTAGAATACTAAAAGTTGTTTATTTAATATACTTGTCAACATTTCTTGAGCTGGGTAGAGACTTCAACTTATTGTATGAAATATATATGAAACTTCCATTTACTGTTGTTTTCATGATTGTTTATAATTTTTTATGACTATCTGTTCTGTCACAAAATACTAATTTACTTGTTTCATAGTAACATCAGCATTAATCTGTGTCCAAAGGAAAATTATTCAATCCTCATTTTTTTTTGTAATAAACCAAACTAAAATGAATAAAAGTTTGTTTTCCTCTTTCAGAATAGTGATATTTAAATATTAATTCTTCATAAGCACTTTCATGACTTCTGGCATCTTCTCTTTAATTTATAATGTAAAGCTGCAGAAAATGTATTTTTTATCTTTTCCATTTCTGGCGCATGTCACTTCAAATATGTAGAGTTAAAATATAGTAAATTTTTTCATCTTATCATAGAACTAAAATAGTTTCATTTTCAGATGAAGTTGATCTGTCTTTGTTTCTCTTGCCCTTAGTTTTTTCACACTTTTTAAACTCTACTAGATTATATTTCTTCTTTCTTCCACCGTGCTTTAATGAGACAGATTGCAAGCAAACTAATTTTTATCCTGTTCCCATTGATCTGAAATCCTGTGATCTGAAGGCACACCGTGATACTGTGAGACAGTGACACACAGTAACACACTGTTTCTCGTGTGGTTATATTTTCTGAATTGTTTTCTTCAGTAAAATCAACAGGCACTTTTACTAATAGTATTATCACCTTATATGGTAGATAGGATATAGTGTAGATTTTCTTTTTGGTTTAACTGTTTAAATTACTGAGCAAAGGAAAAACAGTAAGCTTACTGCAAAATTTGCTTCCTTGTATTTTACAGTATAATGTGTATTTCAATTAAGCTCAAATTCTGTTCCTTGTGGAGATGTTCATTGGAATTTTTCTTTCTTTGTGCTGACCTGTCTTGTGAGTGAAGTAATTTCAGAAATCAAAAGTGGTGTGGGTTGTGGGGTTTTTGGTTTGTTTTTGTTTGGTGTTTTGTTTTTATTTTTGTTTTCTGTGATCGGTTTTAAGCTACCGTACTTGTCTGAAGTTCAGTGTTAATACTACATGTCTTAAAGACTATTTAAATCTGAACAGCAGAAGATTTGTTTTACAGTTACTGATTATATCTGTCTTACTGTGCATTTAGTAGTAACGAACTCTTAGCACATACTAATTGCCACAGGTGTTGGGAAATGGATATTTGGTATTTACATATTCATGTAAAAGTATGGCAGAATGAACTTGCAGAATGGAAGATCTACTACTTGCTGTAGATCACAACAGCTACAGCAAGGTGTTGTTGCAGATATTAAGCCAATAACTAAAGATGACATTTCTGAAACTATAACTCGGATTAAAACCACCATTATTTAATACTTGCATTATAATGGAGTAATTTATTAAGTCACCTTTCAAATGTTTTAAACACAGAAATTTGATTAAGAATTTGCAAAATAATTGTGAAGAGAGAAAAAGTGCTTTTTGGAGTTTTCAGGCATTCACTCTTCAAATTGTCAATGTTTTGCCTAAAATAAATGGAAAACAGCACTTCTGTGAGATAGGAAAAAGCAAGCTTTCAAAAAATGCCATTTTCTGCCATATGCTCACTCAGAGAAGATTACTTAAGCTGCAAATTGCCTAGGCTGTGGTCATTGTCACTACATATACAGTCACACACGTACATACATATCTTTTTCCTCAAGTATATCAACAAGGCTTCTACAGTGTATAAAATCTACAAAAGATAGAAAAAGTGACAAAAAAATTAATGTTCAATAACAACAAGCAGTAGAGCTTGCTTTTCTTTTTTTAAAGAGATCTTGAAGGATTCAAAATTTTTGTGGTAGTTAAAAAATAAATTGGAAAGTCAATGGCGTTGTGTGAAATCCTTCCATGGTTTTAAATAGAAACATACCATCAACAAGTAACTAAGCCAAAAGTTGCACTAAATCGAGTATTTGGGGGGAAACTCTCACTGTATGGTTCCCTAGGATGCCAGATAGTTTTGGCATCCTCTGTTGTATGAGGTTGAAAATATTTGGTCTGGGTCCAGATATTCTGCCTTGTAATTCATGAAACCTTCTAGCCTTTGACTGCTTCTCTATTGTCTCATTATCTGGGGAGGTTTATATCTGTAGTAAATGTAGGCTGTAAATGTTTAAGCTTGGGCCAGGTTTCTTTGTGGCCCCGTGTTCAAACATAAAACTGCACAATCTGTAAAAGTCATTAATAGACAGACCAGATTAGCCTTGTTATTAAGAGATACTAAGTCGGAAGGAGCAATGAAAATGAATAAATACTAGCCTAAAAAAAAGGAGGGGAAATTGTTATGGGGAAAAGTACAACTGGATAAAGTTGTATTCATCTCCTTGCCATTAAAAAGAAGATCTCAAGCAAAATAACCTGGGAAGAAAGCCACTCCTGCTCTACCAAAAATGCAGATTAGNACACTGTTTCTCGTGTGGTTATATTTTCTGAATTGTTTTCTTCAGTAAAATCAACAGGCACTTTTACTAATAGTATTATCACCTTATATGGTAGATAGGATATAGTGTAGATTTTCTTTTTGGTTTAACTGTTTAAATTACTGAGCAAAGGAAAAACAGTAAGCTTACTGCAAAATTTGCTTCCTTGTATTTTACAGTATAATGTGTATTTCAATTAAGCTCAAATTCTGTTCCTTGTGGAGATGTTCATTGGAATTTTTCTTTCTTTGTGCTGACCTGTCTTGTGAGTGAAGTAATTTCAGAAATCAAAAGTGGTGTGGGTTGTGGGGTTTTTGGTTTGTTTTTGTTTGGTGTTTTGTTTTTATTTTTGTTTTCTGTGATCGGTTTTAAGCTACCGTACTTGTCTGAAGTTCAGTGTTAATACTACATGTCTTAAAGACTATTTAAATCTGAACAGCAGAAGATTTGTTTTACAGTTACTGATTATATCTGTCTTACTGTGCATTTAGTAGTAACGAACTCTTAGCACATACTAATTGCCACAGGTGTTGGGAAATGGATATTTGGTATTTACATATTCATGTAAAAGTATGGCAGAATGAACTTGCAGAATGGAAGATCTACTACTTGCTGTAGATCACAACAGCTACAGCAAGGTGTTGTTGCAGATATTAAGCCAATAACTAAAGATGACATTTCTGAAACTATAACTCGGATTAAAACCACCATTATTTAATACTTGCATTATAATGGAGTAATTTATTAAGTCACCTTTCAAATGTTTTAAACACAGAAATTTGATTAAGAATTTGCAAAATAATTGTGAAGAGAGAAAAAGTGCTTTTTGGAGTTTTCAGGCATTCACTCTTCAAATTGTCAATGTTTTGCCTAAAATAAATGGAAAACAGCACTTCTGTGAGATAGGAAAAAGCAAGCTTTCAAAAAATGCCATTTTCTGCCATATGCTCACTCAGAGAAGATTACTTAAGCTGCAAATTGCCTAGGCTGTGGTCATTGTCACTACATATACAGTCACACACGTACATACATATCTTTTTCCTCAAGTATATCAACAAGGCTTCTACAGTGTATAAAATCTACAAAAGATAGAAAAAGTGACAAAAAAATTAATGTTCAATAACAACAAGCAGTAGAGCTTGCTTTTCTTTTTTTAAAGAGATCTTGAAGGATTCAAAATTTTTGTGGTAGTTAAAAAATAAATTGGAAAGTCAATGGCGTTGTGTGAAATCCTTCCATGGTTTTAAATAGAAACATACCATCAACAAGTAACTAAGCCAAAAGTTGCACTAAATCGAGTATTTGGGGGGAAACTCTCACTGTATGGTTCCCTAGGATGCCAGATAGTTTTGGCATCCTCTGTTGTATGAGGTTGAAAATATTTGGTCTGGGTCCAGATATTCTGCCTTGTAATTCATGAAACCTTCTAGCCTTTGACTGCTTCTCTATTGTCTCATTATCTGGGGAGGTTTATATCTGTAGTAAATGTAGGCTGTAAATGTTTAAGCTTGGGCCAGGTTTCTTTGTGGCCCCGTGTTCAAACATAAAACTGCACAATCTGTAAAAGTCATTAATAGACAGACCAGATTAGCCTTGTTATTAAGAGATACTAAGTCGGAAGGAGCAATGAAAATGAATAAATACTAGCCTAAAAAAAAGGAGGGGAAATTGTTATGGGGAAAAGTACAACTGGATAAAGTTGTATTCATCTCCTTGCCATTAAAAAGAAGATCTCAAGCAAAATAACCTGGGAAGAAAGCCACTCCTGCTCTACCAAAAATGCAGATTAGCATTACCCCGGGAAGAGGTAATATATATGGAAGATCTGTAACCTAGCTGCCTGGGTGGGGGAAATAAGTGACTTTATTCTGAACTTGAAAGAAGTCCAGTAACTGGATTTACAGTTGTGATGAAGTTTATGTAGTACTATAGGATTTAAGGAAATGCAGTCTTTTTTCAAGTATATGATTGCTTTAATCTCTTCTATTGTGGTTTTGGCTAGTTGTTGTCTTCCATGATTCAGAGCTATTGGTGGTCGAGGGCAATTAGCATTAGTTTACTAGAAGTGTACAGAAAATTAAAATATCAGAATTTCAGATTTGGAATAATCCCTTGTTCAAGATGGTGTTTTTTGAATATCATATTATAACATTGTCCTGGTTTCAGCTGGGATAGAGTTAATTTTCTTCCTAGTAGCTGTGGTATAGTCCTGTGTTTTGGATTTAGTATGAGAGGAATGTTGATAACACACTGATGTTTTAGTTGTTGCTAAGGAGTGCTTACAGTAGTCAAGGACTTTTCAGCTTCCCCATGCTTTGCCAGGTGCACAAGAAGCTGGGAAGGAGCATAGTCAGGACATCTGACCCAAACTGTCCAAAGGGATATTCCATACTATATGACATCGTGCTCAGTGTATAAGCTGGGGGGAGTTGGCCAGCAGGCAGTGATCACTGCTCGGGGACTGTCTGGGCATTGGTCTGTGGGTGGTGAGCAATTGCATTGTGCATCACTTCCTTTGTATATTCTTTTATAATTATTATTATTATTATTACTACTACTGCTATTTTACTTTATTTCAATTATTAAACTGTTCTTATCTCAACCCATGGGTTTTCTTACTCTTACTCTCCTGAGTCTCTCCTCCATCCCACTGGAGTAGGGGGAGTGAACGAATGGCTGTGTGGTGTTTAGTTGCTGGCTGGGGTTAAACCACAACAAATATTTTATCTGTATTTGAATTTATCCTCTCATTTGTATTCCTAGGCAGTAGGAGAATGACAATGGAAGTTCTTGAATTGCTTGTTGAAGACATGTTCCTTATTGGTGATGCTATTTCTGAAAATGTTTGGGAAGATGATAGCCTTTTTGCATTGGAATTGGTAAGATTCTTTAGGCTTTGATAGCTGTATTTAACAGTCTGCTTTTATAAAGCTCTCACATTTTCTGTAATCATTCATATACATATCTAATCTTCTGTTGAGCTACCCTTTTGAAAATCTTAAATAGTTTATTACTAGTTCTATCACTGGCACGTTCTTTTTATTTTAAATGTAAGTTCTTTTACCAAGATGATACTTGAAGTTTCACCTCAAGAAAATAAGTAATTAATTTTGTCTTGTAGTGAAAAGCTGTTAAGCAGCCATTGAGAGAAACTTGGTAGGGAAGAGGATCTGAGGGAAAAGTACCGACTACAAATGTTGGAGACCAATTTCATGTAAATGACAACTTTCACTTTCCCTACTCCTTATAAACTATCTGTTTAAAATTAGGGAGATAACTATTTAGACCCAAGACTGGAGTTGTAAGATACATGGTATTTATTTCATACACAGGACTGATAGATCCCTGCACAGATTTCAGCTATCCTTAATTCTTGTTGCTTAGCTGAGAAAGAAAGGAGAATGCATTTTTGCATTTTGCATTCCTGCATTTTGCAGGAGAGATTCAAAGTGTTAAGGTGCTGTTGACCAAACAATTTAAATTGCTGGAAATACATACCTGAGCACAGCTGAGAGTTGTTATAGACATGAAATATCAAATTAGTAAATAACAGATGAAATAACAAAGGGTGACTTGCTTTTTTGAAGACAACTGAAAGCTGAAACATAAGCCAGCATAGTTTATGCACGTAATGAACATACCAGAGTTGCAGACTTAAACTTGTCTAAAACTTAAGTGTAGTCTTCAATGCACATGACTTAAGTTAGAATTCATGAAAATACCACTGAATATGAAACAGTGTTATTACATTATTAATTAAAATATTACTGTAGGCTTCCCTATTCTCTATTTTACAAATGATAATATTTATATTATTTATAGGACCTAGCAGTGAATGAGAACTTTTTTCTTTGAATTTAGTGTACTGATCTGTCAAAATCTATTATAATTGATCAACATCACATCAGTACTGAAGATTCCTTGCAGAACATTTAATCTAAGAAGCTTAATATAATCTTTTGTCTAGTTGTTGTATGACCTGAATCAGTATATTCCATTGCATATAAATCTGGGAAACTACAGTAGAAACTGTGAGCATCATCACATGTACTTCATACTGATTGTTGTTAGTAGGATAATGTTTGTTTCCAGGCTACTAACAAACAAAACTCTGCAAATAAGCTGGGTAATTGTATACAATTATATTGATTTTTAAAAAAGGAAAAAAAAACAAAAACGAAAACAAAAAAAAACCCCAAACTTTGCTGATATAACTTTATTCCATTGGTAGAGCTTTGAGATTTATTAGTAAAATACTTTTCAGCTGTAAAGTTCACCTCCCATTGAAAGTTATGAATCTGCATCAATTTGTGATGCAGTTCTGGACTGTGCAGTGCAATTCAATGAAGCCAGTTTTGATAAAGCAATTGCAAGGCAGGAGATAAAAAATAACTTTTCATCTTTCTTAGTGTTTGAGTAAATAAAAATAACTGAATGGACAATCTCAAGAAACAACTGTTAAACTTACCTTTATATTATTTAGTACTATATCAAATAAAATGCCCTTTATCAGAAGTAGACTGTGTTTTTAGAGTTAGGCTTCAATGCTTAGAAAACATTGCTTCCTCTTTGTATTTTGTATTAGCTCCAAGGGAAGGAGGTCATGTGTCTCCTTTCTAGGAAACTTGAAAGCATTTCTTGCATAACTTTATTACTTTATGTTTCTTTGTTTATCCAATTTTAAAACTCTGCACTGGAATATCTTTGTGAAAAATACGTATTTTGGAAATCCTATTCAAAAATACTTAAGTTGTAACTGTATGTATTTTACCCATGGTTTTATGCTTCCTTCCTCCCAAGTAAAGTTTTTACTGTTTTCCAGTTTTGTCATATGTACTTAAGTGCAGTTTAATTCTACCATGTCAAAAAGTTAGATGGTGCAGATTGCCGTAGCCCCTCAGCTTTTTTGGATCACTGGTTTGGAGATAGTCATCCCTGTCTCACAGAGGAATAAACTTTTTGAATCTTCTGTTGATTTGAGACTCCATGGTCTTGAAGCAGAGGCTCCTCCTGCCTCTGCAAACTGTAGCAGGGCAGGGAGAAACTTACTTTTTGAACTCCTGAAGATGAAAATTAATCCTTTTCATCTCACTGTGTAATAATGTGTGTTGATAATTACTTCAAAAGACTGATTTCATTTAGTCAATTGCTTCTTGTCATTTTCTTCAGCTTTGTTGAGTCAGATAAATAGTGCTTAATTGCTTAACAGTGATTATCAATTTCTGGAATTAATAAGCTAAATCTCACATGTGCTATTGCATTCTTAATTGTTATTTGGCATTCCAAAACTGGCTACTGAAATTAATGCTACCTTTGTTCTAGTGTTCTTAAGTACAAACCTGGCTTTTTCAGGTGACCAAAAGTCTAGAAAATAATTTTTTCTTCAGTGTCAATGAGCTGGATATATACAAATGATAGTGAGAAATGTGCTGCTGTTTCCTTTGAGAATGAATAGGCATAAAAAACATTTGATGTTCTCAGAGTTTGGATTGTGGTTGTTTTGGTTTTGTTTTTCAATTTTTTTTTTTTTTTTGTTAGATTTTAAAATACAGCTTTTTTAGCAGGTTCAAACCAGCTACTAATATTTTCTTATTAAAAGTGAACTGCAAAATAGTTAAAATCCAGAAGAATTCCAGTAACCAGTAATGGGTAATTACTGACTAAACTACTCAGAACTGCAAGTGAAGGTAGAGTGAGGTCTAGAATGAATGCACAGTTCTGTCCAGGTGACAAACAAAATGCTGTGTATTTTGTAACATTTTTGCATTTTTAAATTCTTTGGTATAATTGTGTTAATTATGCTATGGGTGCTGCATAAACACTGTAAGGATACAGTAATGTTTCAATTATTTCTAATGATTGTATTTCTGATTTTGTTTTCAGAAAGACAAATTGCTTCTGATCTTGGGTTTGCTTGGAGAAACTATATTATATCACAAAACCAATATAAGTGCAGAACAGCCTGAGGTGATGTTGGTGCATCACAGAATGGCATTTATTAGCATTTCACTCTTCACTGTTAGATTGCTGCAAATACTTCTCCCTGTAGAAAAGGTATGCCATCACTAATTTAAGTGAATGTCTTTTGGTTTTGCATTTTAAGAGGGCAAAAAGTGATACCTTCCTCAGTGGTTAATACTGGGAATATAGCCACTGGACAGAGAAATTAATCTGATTTACATTGGCTGACGTATGATCACAGAAGACAACTTTGTCCATTATACAGTTATTGGTGCATTCTGCAGAATCTTCTGTAGATTTCAGGTCTTCAAAAATATTTTTAATATAGTTTTTTAATTAGTTTTTGAAATTCAATGTTCTTTTTCCTCCTATAGTTTTTTTTTCTGGTATGAAGCATGGTTTGCAAAGCTATGCTGCCCTCTGCTCGTTTACAGTATGTGTGCAAGTAAGACTAAGTAAGACTAGAACTACATAATGTTTAAAATCATCACTCTTAATCTGATGGAACATAGTAAGCATGTTTCATACGTCCTATTGATTTTAATTATTCTTTTCTTCCAATGTTCTTTAAAAGAATTTCTGTTGTAGCTCTTGAGTTGTGGGTTGTGGGGTTTTTTTTCCCTGTTTGTTTCAAATGGGGAGGTCTGATGTTTGGAAGTTTTTGTGGGATGGAAAGTGTTAAAAGGTGTTTAAACCTGTATGGGTTTACACTTTTTTTGATCAGTTTTTATTGCAGTGTAGCTCTTTTTTAGACTTTCTTTGATCTGAGTAGCAGATTGATTTTCAGTCACAGGTTTTTTGTCACAAATATTAAGTCTTTTACTATTAATATAAGTAGTCTCTTGTTCCTGCAAATAAGTGTAGACATCTAATCTAATGACTTTATATAATTTTTGTCTTTATGTTCTTATGTACATCATACAAAATTTCAATTCTGTGTATGACAGGAGTTGGAAAAAAGTTACTGTATTTGAGGTCAAAATTTTAATTGAAGGAATACTGGACACTTGCAGTAAAAAAACACAAAACAACAACAACAGAAATTCCAGTTCTTAGTATGTGATATTACTATGTGGAATTGTAGACAGCTTTTTATTAAATACAGAAATAATTGTGGTCTGTGTATTCTCTGCCATCTAGTGGTTAGACAGTAAATTGACCCTGGCCAGTGGTGTGTGTGATTGCTAGTGCTGTGGCTGGATCATACACAACTTTTGTGACTAGTTGCAAGTCTGACATTAGGACTGCCATTTAATGAACTCTCAGTTTTAAAAAAAAAAAAAAAAAATTCTTCATATAGAACTCATTTGATATGTGTTTCTTTCTCTAATTTTTAAGTAGCAGCAATATTGATTGTACTTGTTGAATAACTGCAAATGCTGTTGTTGGTTTTACTGTAATTTTCAGGCTGTTATTCTGACAGTTGTTTTCTTTTTCAAAGGCGAGTAAAGTTTTACAAAAGAGTTTGCTGAACACTTTATTTCTTCTTTCTTTGGATGTGTCCTTCTCCTTGGAATACCCAAGCATTCATGAATCCATTGCAGCCTATCTGGAGCAGATGAGTACTGAGAACTACAGTATTTATAAACAAGCTTCAGAAGCTGCGTATTCGATGGAATGCACTTGTAGCTTTATGATTGAAGTTCATAAGAAGGTGTGGAATTTTATTAAATAAAATATTTCCTGTAGGCAAATTTCTTTCCTCCACTTCCCTTTCTCTGTGGTAAAAACTATAGTCTAACATAGCCGAAGAAAATCCGTAAGTATAAGTATTCTGTACCATGCAAGATGTAGTTAGTTTATATTTGTTTTCACTAATACGACTCATGCTGTTTGTAAAAATCTTATCCTAAGTAAAAACAAAGAAAGAAATCTCTCACTTGGAGATTGGAAATGGGCAGAAGACTTTTTATGGGCAAAGAAGTATGAAAGAAGCAAATACTCTAAATATATAGTGTGTGTATGTATGTTGTCCATTATTTAAATAGTTCAGAAAATTTTAATTTCCAACTAATTGGCAATTGTAGCTCTAAAAAACAACAACTTCTATACTGTGTAAGATTTGTGTGTTTCACTTTTTTATGAAGACAGCTAATATACTTTGCTTTATTAGTTAAGAGATTCTAGCACGGAACTAAAATATTCTTCTCCATTATCCAAATGGACAATTAATTGTGCAAAATACTTGTTCCATTGATACTAAAATGAATGAATAAAATACAGCAATATAAATGTAGTGCTATCTTAAATCTGAGTTAATGTATCCTTTATATAGGCAGGTTCTGAACTTAATGGAGGCAATACTTTGCTCATAAAATACCGCTTACAATGAAATTAACTCCATCAAATTTAAATGGCTCATGTTTAATGTATTTGGTAACCAAAAGTATGAAGACATATGTACTTAAATTTGAAAAAAAAAAAAAAAAAAACAAAAAACAAAAAAACAACAAACTTGCTCTTTAATACTGATAGTGAATTGTTAAAAGTTTAATAGTTAAATCTTTCATTATACTCTTCTCACATAAAATGAATATTGATTTAAAAAATAATAATAAGATTAAAAGCAGAAAGTATTCAAGGATGAGTCAATTCTTGGGCATTTTAGAAAGTGTTTTGAATAGTTATAGTGTTCATGCTGTGAAATGTTAGACATACATTATTCCAATGAGTTTAATAGAAGTTAATTTGGATTCAGCAGCTGAAGGGTTTTCAGCTCCCAGGAAATAGGTTCTAAAATCTATGTGTTTGAAATCTATTGAATTTGTTAATCAGGTTAATTATAAACTTGTCTGTGAAAGGCTGAACCAAACTCTAGTTAGTAGATGCGTTAAATGATGATAAATTCTGCAATGTTATGCAGTAACATTGTATATTTTTAATATTACTAATTCTGATAGTTTTTTCTCTTCATACTTCTCAGGGGGACAAGAATCTTTCTGAATTAGTAGAATTGGCAGATCAGGCCTTGAGTAGTCTACCCTACCATCAGCACTTTCCCTTGCTTCAGGAATGCATTCACATGTGCTCAAATATGTGAGTACATTACTATTTAAAACTCTTACTTGAGAAAATATAAACTTTTATGGATAAACTTTCTCAAGTAGAAGCTCAACTTGTTTATTCCCTGTATTTGAACAATTGTTTTCTTTTAGCCATTGAAAGGTTTCTTCTAAATAATTTGTGTCATTCTGTAGTGGATTTCTTGAAAATTGAATTTCGGGTGCTAAAAAACTAATGTTTTATTTTTCTTCTATGTATAAACTTTTATGATTTAATATGTGATTTACAAAGAAACAGTTTTAAAGCACTCTGACTTGTCTTTCAAACTTTTATTTAATTTCTTTGTTCCAAGTGTATTTGTGTAACTTATTTTTATTTTACTTTCCGAAATCCTAAAGGACTTACTTTATTGTAGATGCTGTATATTACAATATGGCATCTCATTTATTAAACAGCATGTTTTTATTGCTTTTTAGATTTTTCGATGTCTCTAGTTAGAGAATTTAAGTTGCCTTGTGGTGCCTGAAGAACTTCTGTATTGAACATTTAATTAGAAATACAAAATCTTAATTTTGTACTTAATTTTATCCAGAATTTGATTTTAGGGATTTTTTCAAACGAAACTACATTTAAGAGCTCTTCAATAAATGTTTTTAAATTATGAAATGTCAAAACACTTTTCAGTGCTTTTAGAATTAGTTATTGTTTGATTAATGTTTCAGGCAACAGGAAATTAATTTCAATTTTTTAACTAACATCAATTCACTTTGTGATAGTGAGATGGACTTTTACCTCTACAAAGAAAAAATTCTGAAAGCATAGAATTTTTTGTATAATCCTATACCATGATCCTAAGGAGCCTACTGAAGCTCAATAGAATTTTATTTTTTCAGATGAACATAAATGTTTGTCAGGCTCCTAATTTTGATGAGAGGACTTTTAAAAACTAATGTCTTTGATTACCTACATGTATTAAAAAAAAATATAAATGTACAAATGTGAAGACTGATGCTATGATTTTGGCAAATATTTTGTGATTGCTGAACTTTTGTCTGTCAAGTCATTCTTCAGGATGTATACCTCTTCAGGAAGTATTTTTCAGAGATTATCCTGAAATTTAACAGGAAAATTTTTATAGACATCTTTGGGTACTGTAAAATAAATAATAGTTAATTTTTTTTCTTTTTCATTTTTAGTTGGAAGTCTGCTGAGGCTAATTCATTGCTCCAGGCTGAGGGTCGGAAGGTGCTTCTTCATCTATTGTCTCATCCTTTGTTGAATATAAAAACTGAAGCCTATCACTGCTGTTTGGAAGTGGTTAAGGTTAGAACTATTCCTTACTTAATGCTTTTGGTGTTGCACTAAATAATGCGTATTACATGATTTCCGCCTTAAAAGCATTTTTAATGCAAATTCTGTTTATCATGTTATATGCTGTGAAATATGTATAGGCCCGAGCTTGCGGTTTGCTGTTACATTTTTTGTATTAAATCTACTTGGTTAGGTTATACTTCAGGTACTATGCTTCAGAATTATAAGATCTCTAGAGGGGGAAAAACAGTGACTGACTATTTTTTAAAAGGATCCTTAAAAATGCTGGTCACTTTGGTTTTTTGCTGCTGTTATATAAAAATATTTCTATTTCATTTTGCTTTTGAAAAGAATTCAGATGTTCAGTTTTGCTTGTCTGATGAAATGAGGTTCATAGAATAACAAACTCGTTTGGGTTGGGACCTGTAAAGATCATCTAGTCCAACCCCCTCTTTAACTAGATCAGGTTGCTCAGAGCTCCATCCAACTTGACCTTAAACATTTCCAGGGATGGGGCATTTGCAGCCTCTCTGGGCAGCCTGTCCCAGTCTTACACCACCCTCATTGTAAAAAATTTCTCCCTTATATCTAGTCTAAATCTACCCTCTTTTAGTTTAAAACCCTTACCCCTTGTCCTGTTGCAACAGGCCCTACAAAAAAGTTTGTCCCCATCTTTCTTATAAGCCCCCTTTAAGTACTGATAGGCTGCAATAAGGTCTCCCCAAAGCCTCCTCTCCTCCAGGCTGAATAACCCCAACTCCCTCAGCCTTTCTTCATAAGAGAGGCGTTCCACCTCCCTGATCATTTTTGAGGCCCTCCTCTGGACCCACTCCAACAGGTCCATGTCTTTCTTGTGCTGAGGGTTCCAGAGCTGGATGCAGAACTTCAGGTGGGGTCTCACCAGAGTAGAGCAGACCAGAGGGGCAGAATCACCTCCCTCGACCTGCTGGCCACGCTTCTTTTGATGCAGCCCAGGATACGGTGGCCTTCTGGGCTGCGAGCGCACATTGCTGGCTCATGTCCACCAGTACCCCCAAGTCCTTCTCGGCAGGGCTGCTCTCAATCCCTTCATCCCCCAGCCTGTATTGATGCCAGGGGTTGCCCCGACCAAGGTGCAGAACCTTGCACTTGGCCTTGTCGAACCTCATCGGTTCACATGGGCCCACCCTTCAAGGACATATTCTATTCCCTTCATAGCGATTTTTCACTTCCCTTTGGTTTTTTTGTTCATGCTTTTTTTTTGTACCTGAGCAAAAATCATTTTGAGTTGACTGCTTTTCTGCTTTTTGCAAGGATGTTTACTGAAGGAAAAATAAAACAGTAACGTATTAATAAAATACTGACACTTTCAGAATAAATATTTTTACCTAAATTATGCTTTAATTGCTTAGACCTTATTAAAAATGTGAAAGAAAAATACCTCTTTTTTTCCTACGTATAAAAGTTTGGGTTGCATTTAAGAACATGTAAGTCCTTTTATGTACTCATTGTTTTAAAACCTTAATATGTTGTTGTTGTTGTATGTTGGTGGGGATTGTTTTGATTTTGTTTAATATGGATATTTTGTCACTGCCTTTGTTTTTTATAAAGATAGCCCAAGGGATGAAGAGTATGAACATTCTAAAAGTATGGCTGCACTCTCTGTTAAGAATGGCAAGGTCATATTCATCAGGTCATTTTGGGTATTCAGTAATTTTGGCTCAGAAAATAAAAATCACTTTTCCATTCTGATACAATACTTGTTGTAATTCTTATTTTCTGTAATGGACATCAGCTAAACTTACTGTGCTTGTAGCACAATTCACTAATGTAAAGTCTTTCACAAAAAACCCCTCTATCTTCACTGAATGACATTTCTATATTTTTGTGAGATTTTTACCTGCCTGTTTTAGGTTTTGCTTATTTTAATGTAATACCAAACAACATATAAGGTTTGTCTAATTTATTTTCACTATTATTTAAAATAAAAACAAAATTATTTTGTATTTCTTAGTCCTGTGTAGCAACAGCAGTTTTCAATCAGTGATCTATAAAGATGGTGTTTCTTCCAGGGCTGTAATGTTCAGCTTTCAGAACTGTAGTCTTCCAGACTGCATGGAGAAAGCCTTTCACTGGATGACAACTTCAGGCTATAAGACAAGATGTAGTAGTGGAGACCATCTTGAATTTTAAAACTAACCAACTTTATTTTTACTGAAGGACTGTTTAGGTATTCACAATATTGCGAAACCTGTGTCTTCAATCTGCCATGGAGTACATTTTCTTCTTCATCCAAAAGTTTTATATGAAATCTGTACATTTGGCCTTCAGGAAGATAAGAATGAGGTACTGTGTTTAGTAGCTATATTTATAAGTTGAGGTGCATGCAAAGTAGATGTTGGTATTCTCCATGGTGGTCTGAGGCTTACCTGAAGTTTTGACTACATATGGTTTCTTGTATATAGAAAAGCTATGCAAACAGTGAAGTTGCAGTAAATGGAAATTTTTGATGAATTCAGAGACAAAATAATGTTCTATGCATAGGATGCTATTAAATGTAATAAATACCAATGAAAAATTAAGTAAGCTATGTTTTTTAATCTTTTCCTGTAATATATTCAGCCCTAATAAAATGTGCATATGATGAAATAGTATGTATGATGCTTTATGTTTATGGAAAACATGAAGTCGCAAGTCTTTGTAAAGGTGGGATGACCTCTGAAATGTATGCATTGGTTGAGGAGCAAAAAGACATTTTAAATCTGCAGTATCTTTGCTATAAAAATCTACTTCATCACTACAAACGCATCTGTGTTAAAATTTAATTATCTGAGTATTATAGAAGTGTTTTATAGTATCATAGAATAGGACCAAATTTCCATTGGGTTCATTTATATGCATGAATGCTGAACATATATCCACTATTTCCTAGCTTACATATAAAGCTAAGTAGGGAGTTCTGAGAGGGAGGAAAAATTAGTTAGGTTATTTGTAACTACTTTATAGCTGATCTATAAGGTCCCTACAGTCAGAGGGGAAAGAATATTGACTAACACATTTTTTTTTTCCCAGCTTGTTTCCTGAAAGGAGATTTTTTTTTTTTAAACACAGTACTGCGCACAATTCCATTTAGAAGTGATTTTTTAGATGTTAGCATTTTAAAAGAAGTAAAATATCTTTGATAATGTGCTATGTGTTTGTATTTGTACTTTGTAAGTAATTTATATTCCAAGGAAATAATTTATTTTGTTTGACTACTCCCTTGAATGCCGTATCAAAAAGACTGCCAGTTTCCTCTTGTAGTGGTTGGTCAAGCATAACAAATAGACTTCAATTGGTATTGAATTTGGAAAGATCGTTGAGAGAATGCATGTTTACAAAATTATCTCATTTTGTTCTCTTTACCTCATAACGCATTCTTATTATTATTCTAACAAAATATATAATGAACATCATATCCAAACATTTTTTTTTTACTTCTTGGATGTATATCTGCTACTTAAGTATCCATAAAGCATCAGTTTAATCTTTCAGACATGTGACAATGCGAAGAAATTGAGAAGAACTTTGTATTCCAAGGTTGGGCTTAAGAATTGCCATGTGATTTTACAAATCCAATCCCTTAAAGATAGGCTAGGGTGATATTATTAAAGTCTGTTCTTGTTGCCTGGGGTGAGAGGATTTTTAGTTCTGGCATGAAATGTAGGTTTTTAGCTGCTAAAGGTAGGTGTTTTTACACTATGGAAGGAAGAGAAGCTGTTTTTGTTTTTTTTCCCCCCCTCCCCCTGTTCCCATTGTAGTAATAATATTATCTTGTAAATACTTTAATATTGCATATAGTATACCTTACATACTGTATACAGGATACATTAATACAGTAGAAGTGCTGTATCATATAACTTTTTTCCTGTTTGATAAAGAGCTTCGTATGAATTAATGTACAATTTGAAATATTTGATAACCTTCTTAGTCTGACTGTTTTCCTTGAGGAAGTGAAATGGCCATGTAACAGGCTTTGATGTCTCTTTTCTTCCTGTATCTTCGGAAGACTGGGAATGAAATGCCCCAGAAATGTAGGGTCAGGAGAGAAAATAAACAGAATTTGTTTTACTTTGCAGGATACAGGGACCAATAGGTGTATAGGTTGAAATAATGATTTGTTTTATTTCAGAAAAGACAAACCGGAGTTCTAAGGGGAAAATGATTGGGTGCTATTTAGGCAGAACTATTTGTCTGTTTTCTCTGAGATGCTTTTCTAACAAATTAATGTTTGGTGTGATGGACAATTTAAAAGCAGCATTCTGCAGTGACAATATTTTGTCTATAGATCCTCTTTGAGATGTTTTTGGATAACATTTCCAATTACAGCATTGACAAACTGACCTAGACACATCAGCAGTTGCATTAATTTCTTCTTTTTTTGTTATTGAGCAGGTGAACTCTACAGCCAAAGCCATTCTGATGCATCTGTTACAGGGACGATTAGTAATGGCAGTATTGACTTGGAACAAGTTTATTGAGGCCCTCTATCCTGTCCTTCCTGTTTTACAGGTAGTTCTAAGTGCTTTAATCTGAATTAGATATATGAAATCATGTAAACAGCAACACTGTCATGTTAAACAACAAACCTAAGCAGCAGGTGGAAAATAGATGAACAGTAATATACCTATAGACTTGTTTTGTCAGATGTCAAATGGAGAAATGTTTTATAGGGGTCCTAATGCTGGTCAAAGTTACTACTTTGAATTTGTAGACAAATTTTAGCCTGGTATTACTAGAATGTGAAACTTTAAAATGTTGTGGTAGAAATCAGCAAGTATTGACTGGGACTTAAATGGTTTGAAGATATGAGTGGATAATCCAAGTATAGATTAAAACATTGCATGCTTTTTTAAATTAGTTAATAATTATTAGAATGTTCCCCATGTCTTAAATTTGAAAATTGTAACTCTTCTGTGATGGTTATATCATTTTCTGATCAAGTATGCACTCAATAAATAGCAATAGGTATCAGCTGTTTTTTCTGTGTATTTTGATGTTTGTTTTTTGACTTGTTTGTTTCCAATATTAGAAGTATTAACAGTCAGTATTATCCTAGGACCTTAGTCTTCATATCTGTAACAATGTGCAAATTTTCTTTCCATTATCTTTACTTTTGGCTTGATCTAATGGGAACTTTTGCCTTTCTCAGTCTGATTTTCAGCCTAATTGCTCCATCCAAATTCTTTATTGGTTTTTATCTAGTGCTAGAAATTTCCCTTCTATGATCTGCCTATATTCTTCCAGGTTCGATATTTTGCTGCATCTATTTGATGTCTGTTTTTCCTGATGTCTGTTTTGTTGCCTTATTTCTGTCTTTTATTTAACTTAGTTAATACATCCAAGTATACTTTTTGTCTTTTTTTTTCTCCAAAAATATAACTTTTGATAATTATACCTACTTATTCATAATCACTGCTATATATTAATTCGTTACCTGCACCGCAGTATTACCATAAGTTAAGAAAAATGCTTATGTAATTTAAGCCCTTAAATAAACTGCACAAAAATCAAGGCAAAAATAGGGAGAAATTGCAAATAAGATGGGCCATGAAATAGAAGGCTCAGACAGAAAAATATGCTGAGTAAATACACCGAGAACTTGAAAGTGGTGGGAGAAAGGTTACTTCAGAGCTTTCTCGCCCAGTAATGTCAGCTTTTCTGTGTTACCCGCATACGTATCTTCCATTGATATTCAAGATTAGGTAGGTGGGGGCTTAATACAAGCTGTAGGCTAAACATGTGAGAAAGAACTTACCCCTTTGTCATTTTTGTGAGTAGAATTATCCTCTATACTACAGCCTGTAGTGGCTACGTACAATAGATATTTGAGCAGAGCCTTATATTTTACTCTACTGTTTAAATGTTTGCAGTGTCATTACTTGACGTAACTGATGCTGGTTTGTCTTGGTTGTGTGTGAAAATGCTTTGACTAAATATCTGAAAATAGATAGGATTTAATGTTTTAAAGTAATTTTCTTGTAGGGACTGAATTTGAAATTGAAACTGACCTTACTGAGCAGCATCATATTAATAGATTGAAGGGTAAATCTTCAGGTCAAAGTACCTCTGGGCCATGTAAAAATCTTTATTTTGATATGTATATAGGATCATTTACTAATTTTTAAACTTGTTTTTACAGAGGAATATTAATTTGCAGAAATTGAATGTTTTCTTAAAAGTTGCTTTTTTTGCGGGGGTGTTGCTCCTTCCGCACCCTCCCTTAGCCCCTAAAAGGTGAATTACCTTGTCTAATTTGCTAAGTTAGTAAGCGGATTTTTTTATTTTTGGAAATTTTTGTTTGTTGTTTGTTTAGGGTTACACTGACACAAAGGATATGCTAGGTAACTGTATCCTCACTTTGAGTGAAACAACCTCTGACAAAGGAGAGGGTATTCTCCCTAGAACTACTAGACTACGGGCTGCTCTGCGTCTTCTCTTCTCAAAAAAGCAGTTGTAAGTAATGCCCTATAGTAAGTATTTCAGCATGTCATCTAATGATGATGACAGAAATATCTACTCTAAAAAACCAATTGATTATTATGCAGTGGGTTGATTTGAAAGGTAGACAAACCAATATTGAGTTGAGCAGGTACTTCCCCCTGACTGTATTAATTTTATAAACTAATTAATTTTTAACTATACAGCTAAAGTTTTCCAGTATGAGGACTTTATATATTTATTTTAATTGTTTACTCCTATAGGGTTCGTTCTATAGCACTTAAACATTTAACATTCCATCTTCTGAATGAAGAAGGGGCAAACCTGAAACGCCCGCATCTGCATGGTAGTGTGCTTTCCAACATTTCAAACTTATTTATTATAGAAAGAGCTATTGAGCTAAAATTGGATCATAAAACAGAGTCGATATTTAAGGTGAGTAAACTCTGTCTAAATATTGTATCATTGATCAGCTCTTCTACTTGCCCAGTCACTGAAGTTATCGCTTTCTGAAGGTTGCAATATTTCATACAAATTGGCTTGCTTCATGAAAGGAAATCTGTTGATATATTCTTTCCATGTAAACTTAAACAGTAGTTTTTGTGCTACCATATGCAACAATAAGAAAAGAATTCCTTCCTTCTTCTTTTTTCTTTCTGCAGATAAGTTAACAGCAAGACTTAACTTGAGTACAGGGAGCATAGGCCTGCTCTGTTTACAACATTGTGCATGGGTAGAGTCTGATTTTTCTCACACAGAGCTTTTTTCCCCGCAAAATCAATTTTTACTGAAACAGGCACAAAAAATTTTAATATGAAATATTCTAAAACACATTACAAATTTATGTCTGTGTTTTCTTAATATTGCTGCTTTTGCAAAGTGAAAAACAAATCAGAAGTTTTCCCATAGGTCAAATACTTGTATCTCTTTTGTTTTTCTATCATCTCCCCTCCATTCTCCTTCCTTCTGTACCCTCAATGCTTTCAGATAACAACATAGCAACAATATGTTAAACAAATGCTAAGATGCTTCCTCTCTGAAAAGAAGTATTCTGACCACTCATTGTACACTTGATTTATACTCTTCTCCTGCATCCTTCAAAAAGTTAGGACCTGAAATTTGTATGGATATGTAGGATTATTTAAATTACTCTAGCCCCATTGCCATGAAAAAGTCAGTCCCCTTTACAGGCTGAGAAGCATAGTCTAGCATTTCTATGTAGCGCTGAACTTTCTATAGTCCTGCATAAATTAAGCATTATTTGTTAGGAATCCGCTTCTTTTGTGCGCTAGAAACTATCGTCTTGTTATATTCCGCAGGTATTATTAGAGATTTGTTTTAAAAAGATTATAACATAATCCTTTCTTATTACATGCATGTGGAATCTAGTCAAATACATTCTAATAAGGAATTTAGATCTTATTTGCTACTTTCTGTTAGGAAATTTGGCTGGTTACCTTGTTTCGTAATAGTGTACTGGATATAAATCTAATACAGTTTTACTTTTAGGCAGAAACTATTGAAAAGCTGTATGACATCTTGACTTCTCATGCTGTTGACCTAGTTTTACGGAAGTCTGCAGCCGAGCAGCTAGCTATCATTTTAGAAGGTAAAATTCTTCACTGTAATTGTGGAACATAAAGTTCTTACGGGAAGTTATGTAAGATATTTAAGAGTCTACTGTTCAAGATGCTACTATAGTCAGATAACAAGACTTTAAAGAGGCTTGCCTTGGTAGACTAGAGCTGTACTTGTTCTGTTGATTAGCAATTTTGGAAACTTGTTCTCAACAGCAAGAGTTTGTGATCTGGCAGAAAGAAGTTTAATATTAAATTGGTGCAGAACCAGTGATTCTTACTCTCTTTTGTTTTTCCTACAGATACCAAAATGCATGGCATTGTGAAAAAGTTAGGTGTGATAGAAAAGATTTTGACTTACCTTAGTGAATGTATACATGTGGATGGCAAGGTAAAACTATTGTTACAAGTTCTTCTGCAAGCATTGCACAGCATCACAGTGGTAGAATTTGCCTTTTTCTGCACTTATAACACTAGTCTTTGTGCATTAATTCTGCACAGAACACAAATGTCTAGTAACAATTGTAATTGTGATATGTAGTTTGTTTATTATATTTTTAATAATGCTAAGATTCTCTTAATGAAAGAAGATTGGCTTGCCTACCTGTGAAAACAGCCAGAGAACTGTGTGTGGTTTGGTGTGGTTCAGAAAAATACCAGAATTTCCCTGCAGCTTTCTCAGTAGGGACCAAAAAAATAATTTTTAATGACCTTAAAAAAAAAAAAAAAAAAACAGACTGTTATATTGTGTATCATAGCCTCTAAATTTAAGTCCTGAAGCAAATTATAATTAAAAATGAGGATGTTATTGTAAATAGGAATCTATGTGTCAGATCGAGTTTCAGGTATAAGTAACTTTCTGACTGGTAGAAGATCACCTCAGCAGGGAGAGTCTCAGGAGATAAGATCACATTTAGAGTTGAGTGTGTATTTGTTGTAAATGACTGAGCTTTCCATTTTTGTAATACATCTAATCTGATGCTTGAATTTTTCTGAAATTCATTATTTGAAAACATTTTTTGCAAGCTTATTTAGGCTATAAGTTGCTCAGCATCATTTCACTGGATAAACTTTTTGCATATTTCTTAGTTTGCTTGCATAGTATTGTTACAGCAGTCCAACAGTCCAAACCTTGAGTTATTTTAAGAAACCATGAGAATTTTTATATAGTAATGACTTTTCCAAAAATGTACAAGAGAAAAGAACTGCTTGATACTTAGTGGAATTCCTCTTATTTGTCAAATTAATGAAAATTACATTCTTCTTTGGTAATTGTAATGTTTTTTTCCAGATTATCAGTATCTAAGATTATTTTATCCCTGTAGCATTAAGGAATGTCTAGTCTAGTTTATGATAGCTTGAATATGAGTACTTTTGTAAACCACTGAAACCCAGTTGGAGAAATTGAAATATTTGCTTCTTCAGGTTTTTTTACTGAGTTTTTTTTTTAATGTCAGGTTTTTTTAATCTTACCTTTTCTAGAGCTACAGAGTAATGAAACTATTGTTTTGTTTTGGATAGTAAGTAGATATTAGCATAATTCCTTAATAATACAGAAATACAGGCATGGGAAATATATTGCCTTAAGCAGATCCTTCATAGCCAGGTAAGAGTCTAGAATAAACTTTAAAATAATGGTTTTAGCCCTTTATAAACTTTAATTTAATCCGGGAAGGGCAAAGGCAACAACTCTCTAGGGGCTGTGACACTTTTCTTTTGCATGTATGGCTTGTGGAACATAGGAACTTTATATTAAACAGGATGTTCAAACTTTACGTGATGAAAATTGCAGAGTATTTCAGAGGAGAAATCTAGAATTGCACATGTTTAACAATGAATGGTTCAGATCAAGTCAGCAGGAGAGTGTAAGCTGACAGCTGTATATGAAATTCCACTTCTTCAGGTGCTAGCATTCAGAAATTTGTTCGTCAGCTCTGTGTTGATAGAAGTTTTGGATCCCAAATGCTCTACTCTGTAAAATAACTGTAAAATCTTTCCTCTGCAAAATGACTAAGCAGTCTTACTCCTCTCTCTTGAACACAACCAGTAAAGGTCCCGTCCTTAGCTCCCTCAAGCTCTGACAGTTCAAACTACTTCCCAAGAAAATGAGCTATCCACCAGAATAGAAATTAAAAAAAGTAGGAGCACTGCTTACCTCGTTTGATATAGCTTAGTCTAAACACAAAGCAGTGCTAGTTTCATTAGGTCAGAGAAAGACCATGTAGGTTTGATTAAATAAGTCATTAGGACACTATCCTGAGGGAATCTAGCCCAGATTCTGGTTTTCCCCTCAAATGTTTTTTTGTTTCATCCTAAAATCAATAGAAAAGAAAAACAAACAAAAAACCAAACAAAAAACCTTGCATGGTCTTAGAAAAGTGGCTACCAAGAAAAGGATAAAAGACATAGTAGATGTAAAAAGCACCATTTAAATAAGGCTTTTTATATAGCTGTGCAAAACACACTTTCCATACTAAATAGGGCTTTTGTTTATTCAATATTAAACTAAACTGTATTTGATGATGCAGTTTACAAAACAAAATTTAAAGGCAGAACCTCAGACAAGAAAAGTAGTGGTACTGTGAAAGACATACTGTAATATTCTTAGGAGCAGTAACTTTGGTCATATTTTTGGCCATTCACTGGTACTTTAACTTTCAGCAAGCTGCTTTCCCATCTTAGGTTCCTGATCTGAAGGATTGGGACCCAGAAAATGAGTGTGATATAATAAGCTATTTGCATTTTTAAAAAAATAAATAAGCTTATATGGTTGTAAATGTTTGGGGTTTTTTTGGAAAGCCCTCAGCTCACATGCTTCTTAAAAATACATATTTTGGAAGCAAATGTTATAATTGTGTTATGATGCCAGAGACCAATAAAATGACAATCAATTACTAATAAAATAAAACTAGAAGTGAATAAGTATTTTCTAATGAATATGCAGTTATCATTTGGATGAAAAGTGTTTGTCTAAGAAAGTTCTAGGTTTCTCTACTATAAATGATGAATGTATTGCTTCATAGCATGACAGTTTGTATTAAGCATCTCATAATAGATCATCCTAATTGTTATCTGTATTTAATTTTTTCCTCTGTTCCTGCAGCTTATGGAATCCATAGTGTTACCATGTCTAACAGTCTTGCGCAAACTTGTATATGCTGATCCAGTTGTTCGTCTGTCCCTAGCACAGCAATCATCTTTACTGCTTTCGCTATTCAGAGGTAAAGATTCTATTTTGACTTTAATACATACTTGGAAATAAAATGCATGAAATATGGTTATATGTTTAACTAAAAGCCCTCTTAAGAACCTTGGATCACTTCAGAGTCTCTAATATTTAAAAGATAAATCATTATGTGCTAGTGTTACCCATGTTGTGGCATCTGTTGAAGAAGTTGGCAAAATGACTGTGGAAATCAGTTATTTTTAACCAGTGTTCTTCTATGTATTACTAAATATCAATGTTTTCCTAACACATTTTTAAATATCTTTATTTTATTCAGTTTCCCTGATATTCCAAAATGATCGTGCTGTTTTAACTGAAACTACAGTATTGCTTTGTCTTCTGTTGTTTGATGAAGTAGCAAGAACAGAAACGTGGTATGAAAAAACCTGTTATTTAATGGCATATTCTCTAGTTAAAATTTAAGGTTTTAATGAAAATAAATTTTTATATATATCCAAACGAATTATAACCCAAACTTTTATGTATCCAAAATGGCATATTTGTAGGCCAAACAAATTGTTTCAGTATTTGGGTTGCATGCTGTATAGGTCTACTTGGCATATTTTTGCAGTATAAATACTTTGTACCTCGGTTTTAATTTTAAGTTTACAATAATTTTCAAAAAACCCCGATTGGTCTGTAATTCATCTTTTCCATAAATGGAAACTACACAAATCAAATAGCTAGGTGTAGGCATGGGGTTTTTTAACTTAATTAGAATTCTCCTATTTACTTTGGCTTTTAAGTGTGGCAGTTGTTCTTAAAACAACAGACCTTATGATATTTTATTATTTGAAATCTGCATATACTTCAGAAAAGAATATGCTTTTAGAATTCGCACACATGAAATATACTGAAAAGAATTACGATGCATATTTTTTCTCTAATAGAAAAAAGGAAACAAGCATGTGCTTTGCTATTTTATCTTTAGTTTCATTTTTATGTGCAGTATATCTGCAACAAGAATTCTGTATGTGTGTGATCTAAGAACTATCTCAATATTGCATAATCATGACGGAACATTGTTTATTAATACAAATTATTCATTAATGGGTTACTAAAGAGCTAGCTGGAGGAAAAAATACAACTATATCTGAATAATAAAGAATAAGTGTAGCGTTAGTAGAAAATTGAAGCCTAAAATAGGGAATAATAACTATAACTTAATCTCTTGCAGGGCTGATGGCATAACCAGTAATGATACTGGCCTACCTGCCTTCAGTTTACCTGTTGCTGTTGTTAGAAGGTATGCATGAGTTGGTGTTTGTTGTTGTTGTTGTTGTTTACAGTTAACTTTGCTTCTTTCCATTTGCTGTACTTCCTGAAGTGTGGAGGTGGGAGAATGAAGGGAGACATTTGATGTTAAATCCAAAGTTGTCTGCATTTTTAAACATGGAGTTTTTTCTCTGAAAAAGAGTTTAAAAAACTTTATTTGCAAATTTAAAAGCTTGCTCTAATAGAGCATTTAATTTAAAAAGCAAAACAAAACAACACTTTTTTTTGCTTTTGCTTTTTTTTTTTTTTTTTTTTTAGGTATCATGTCCCAGTCAGGATCACTGCTCATCATGTAGTTAGCCCTAACACTGTTGTGGTGCCATTGTCTTCTGAGTGTTTGACTATGAAACCTGTGTCAGATATGCTTAAGATGGCTTGGAATCTGTCATGGTACCATGGGATTGAAAACCTATTGCAACTGATAAATTATGAGAAGGAAGCAGAAACGTAAGCCATTTTATCTTGATTTTAAATCCCAATATATTTCAATTAAATTAGTGTTCTATCAAGTTTAAATAGGTTTTCAACTTCAAACAGCAGTTCAAGTTGTTAACTGGTTTGAGAATGCTGTCTTTTTAAATGTAAAGGATCACATCCCAAGAGGCTGTAGATATGTGAAGAGCAACTTTCAAGGAACTTTTTGAGAGGTGCCATTTTTCCAAAGAACCCAAACAGCTCAGGATTTAAATGTGGTGGGGTTGTTTGTCATTGTTGTTGGTTTTAGATTTTTGGAGAGGCCGGGGGAAGGAGGAGAAAAGATAGGTTAACAAAAATAAATTTTTAAGGCAATTTGTGTTTTGTCTTCTCATTTGAACTGGGAAGTGAAGGAGTCAACACTCACTGAAATAGTTTGTAAATATACTGGCTGTTAATGATTTTTCATTTATGCCTTTTCAGATTTTTAGACTTGCTAAAACTATCCTCAGAAGACATTCTTATACTCAAAATAACTCACACAAACTATGGACTGCAGGATTGTCTTAATTCAATCATTCGGGCAGTATCCCACAGGGATGTTAGGGCTGCTCTCACTAGGCTTAATTTTTACATTCTGAATGACAGACTTGCATTAAAATGCAGTTCTGGGTCTTGTGGAACCACTTTGAAGAGCTTTGTTTGGCAAAAAGCAATAAACAGGTAAGCATATTGACTACTGAAATCCATTAGAGATTATGATGCTTAAATCGTAAATTTCCTATTTTTTTCCTATTTTCAAATTTATGGAATTGATTGTCTACGCACCTCTGATTCTGATATATGTGTATGTTGTTCCCTCTATCTGTTGGAGGGACAACACAGCAGGGCATAAGCAATCCAGGAGGTTCCTGGAGAGCATCAGTGACAACTTCCTGATCCATGTGACAGAGGAGCCAACAAGGAGAGATGCTCTGCTGGACCTTATGCTTACAAACAAGCAAGGACTTATTAGGAATGCGAAGGTCTAAAGCAGCTTTGGCTGTAGCCACCATGAGGTAGTAGACTTCAGGATCCTGAGAGGAGGGACGAGGGCAAAAAGTAAGATCGCAACACTGGATTTCAGGAGAGCAGACTTTGGTCTCTTCAAAGATCTCATTCTTAGTGTCTGATGGGATCAGGCCCTGGAGGGAAGAGAGGCCCAGGAAAGCTGGTTAATATTCAATGATTGCTGCCTCCAAGCTCAGGAGTGGTCCATGCCATTGAGCAGGAAGTCAGGCAAAAATGCCAGGATGCCTGCATGGGTGAACAAGGAGGTCCAGGCAAAACCCAAAGATAAAACGGAAGTCTACAGAGGGTGGAAGTAGGGACAGGTAACTTGGGAGGAATATAGAGACATTGCCTGATCATGCAGAGGCGCAGTTAGGAAGACTGAAAGCCCACCTGGAATTAAATCTAGTGAGGGATGTCAGGCTTCCGTAAGTAAGTAGGTGACAAAAGGAAGGCTAGAGAAAAAGTGAACTTGCTGCTGACTGGGGCAGGGGCCCCAGGGACACAGGACATGAAAAAGGCTGAGTTCCTGAATGCCTTCTTCACCTCAGTCTTTACTAGCAAGGAATCGAATCCTGGGCCCCAGAGACCAGAGGGAAAGTCTGGTGTAAAGAAGACATATCGTTGGTGGAAGAGGATCAGTTTAGCATAAGCAAACTGGACTATACATAAATCCATGGGCCTTGAAGGGATGCACTTGTGAGTGTATCCTGGCTGATGTAATTTCATGTCCACTTTGATTGGTCCAGTTGATTGGGAGAGGTCCCTGAGAATGGAAGGAAAGCAAATGTTGCTCTTATCTTCAAGGATAGGAAGGAGGACCCAGGGAACTACAGGCTGGTCAGCCTCACCTCGATCCCTTGGAAGGTGATGGAGCAGCCAATCCTGAAAATGATTTCCATGCACATGAACAACAAGAAGATCATCAGGAGTAGTCTGTATGGATTCACCAAAGGGAAGTCATGTTTGACCAGCTTGCTGATACCCTTCTAAAATGAAGTGGCTGGCTTGGTAGATGAGGGTAAAGCAGTGGATCCTATTAGAGAAGCTGATGAGGTATCGGCTGGATGAGTAGACAGTAACATGGATGGTAAACTGGCTGAATGGCCACCCAGAGGTTGCTTATCAGTGGCATGAAGTCTAGTTGGAAGGCAGTAACTAGCAATGTGCCCCAGGGATCAATATCAGGTCCAATCCTGTTCAACATCTTCATTAATGATTGAGATGATGGGGCAGAATGCACTCTCAGTGATTTTGCTTGTATTACAAAACTGGGAGGAGTGGCTGATGCACCAGGGGGTTGTGCTGCTATCCAAAGGGACCTCAGCAGACTGAAGAAGTGGGCTGACAGGAACCTCATGAAGTTCAACATTGGGAAGTGCAAAGTCCTGCACCTGGGTGGGAGCAATCCCATGCACCAGTATATGCTGGGGTTCACCAAGCTGGAAAGCAGCTTTCCAGAAAAGGACTTGGGGATTCAGGCGGACACCAAGCTGAACATGAGCCAGCAACGTGCCTTTGCAGCAAAGAAGGCTAATGGTATCCTTGACTGCATTAGGAGGAGTGTTGCCAGCAGGTTGAGGCAGGTGATCCTTCCCCTCTGCCCTCTGCTCAGTACTGGTGAGGCCACACCTGCAGTGCTGTATCCAGTTCTGGGCTCCCCACTACAAGAGAGACATGGCCATACTGGAAAGAGTCCAACGAACCACCACAAAGATGATGAAAGACTGGAGTATCTTTCTGTATGAAGAAAATCTGAGAGAGCTGGGACTGTTTAGTCTGGAGAAGGCTCAGAAAGGGGTTCTTATCAAGGTGTACAAGTACCTGAAGGGAGGGTGCAAACAAGACAGAGCCAGGCTCTTTCTAGTGGTGCCCAATGACAGGACCAGAGGCAATGAGCACACATTGAAACACGGGAGGTTCCCTCTGAACGTCAGGAAACACTTTTTTACTGTGAAGGTGACCGAGCACTGGCACAGGTTGCCCAGGGAGGTTATGGCGTCTCCATCCTTGGAGATGTTCAAAAGCTGCCTGGACATGGTCCTGAGCAACCAGGTCCAGGTGTCCCTGCATGAGCCGGGGGATGGGACCAGGTAACCTCCAGAGGTCCCTTCCAACCTCAGTGATTATGTGATTCTGTAATTTACATACACAAAACCAGCAAAATTAAAACCGCTGTATTTAAAATAAAGATTTAAAATTGCTACTATTATTAATTGCTAGTATTTAATAGCTAATTACCTTTTTTCTTTCCTGTCTGTGGCCCTGTTCAGGTTTTTCTACCTTTTACTATATGTAATTTCATGTTTACAATATGTAAATACACTTTTTAATATACATAGCAATTTTATATTATAATAATACATGAGAAATGTATAGTAGTATATAAGTATAACTTAATATAGTCAATATTTTATGTTAAAGTATTCAAATATATGTAATTTAATATATATGATAAGTAAATTAATATATTTCCATATTTGCTATATGTAAATATGTGTAATATACACATTTACTCTATGTAATTCCACATTTGCAGGTGACTTCAGTCCTGTTAGGCTGAGATCTTAAACTCTCTTTTAATGTGCTACAAGTATGAAAGTAAATATTTTTGTTTGCATTGCAGGTTTCTGCAAGTGCTTCCAGCTTCTGCAGAGGATGAGAAGCTTTTAGTAGATATCTTGAGATTTTTAAACAAATTGCTTAGAGAGCAGAGATCAAGTTTGGAGTCAGACCATCTAAAGTGGATCCTGAAATCATTGCTTAAAAATGTAAGAATATACCTAAGAAGTTAGCTGTAGACTATAAGAAATGATATAACTGTGAACTGGTTGGCTGGTCTGTTTCTGGTGAGTTCATCAAGGAAAAAGACTTCTCTCAACAAAAGAAAGAAATAGCAGATCTTGTGGTATTAATGTCTGCTACTCTGTGGTCAGTGCTACGGTTTTAGTGTTTGGGGAAGTTAACTTTGAACAAAAGTTCAAAAGTTCCTTCTCTCCTTTGCTTGGTATATGAATTGCTTGTCCAAACTCAAATATCATATTTGCCAGAAGCAAACAACATCTACCTGTGTGTGTCTTGCTCTGGTATAGTTAAGTATGGTAATATAGTTGTATAGAGCCATATAACTGTAGTTAGCTATGCATAGCTCTATGCAGAACTCTACATGTACATATAACTATATATACTTATATGATATGGTTAACTATGTAACTATACCTACAAATATGTGTGCATGCATACACAGCTGCATAAGGTATGCTTAGCTACATAACTACATAAGTATTATCTATGTAACTTAAAGGATGAGGTTCCATATAGGTGTGTTTGGCAAAGACATATAAATGAACATTATCTGTCTTGCATTAAGAACAAGAATTGAACGTTGAGACAGAAGTTTTTGCTTTCAGAGTGTCCGTCATGTAAGTTTTGATTTTAAATGGTTATAATATGTCCAAGTAAAATATCTTTATAAGCACAAGGAAGGTATTATATGAGCATACAGTGCAGTTGCTGTAGTTAAAATGCATGTATACTATTGAAAGAATGTAATTCTTTTCTTTCCAGTTTTTCTAGACTCCTGTACTTTCTGTTTGAGAGATCTATTCTGTTCAATACTGTTCATTTAAGATGTGTAAAATTGGAAAGTATAAAAACAAAAAGGAAATGAACATCATAAAGCAGTATAAAACAACTTTTATTATATTTGTCAAAATACAATAATTCAATTTTGTTGTATAAAAACAATAGTTAAATGCCAAGGATAAAAGTGATGGCTGCAGTTTTCGAAGTTTGCAAAGTACTGTTCTTCATAAAGCAAGATCATTCATGGTCTTACAAAGGTTATCATATATTAAGTACAGTCTGCATGCACTTGCATTTTCCCATTTTAAAGTATAATCTAAACATTTAGAAAAAAAAATGCTAGTAGACTTCGTTTCAATTACTTATAGAATTCAGGTACTTCAATTTCTATGGCTAACTGGGAAACCTATAAAATTTTGTAAGTGTGGCCCATTCAATATATTAATATAAAATCTTTATATCAAATTATTTGAAGTCTTTCAAGCAGCTGAGAAATACAAGATACATTTTTCTACTATGTGTTTTCTGTTTTTTTGTGATCTATTTTTTTATTGCAGGTTATTGCTGTATATAACTTTGACTTTTCTTTCATGTTCCATGCTTTCATGCTTCGAAATACACTGTATCATGGCTTAATGCCAGGAAATCTTAAAGACCTTAACAGTAGATTCTTTTATGGCATTTAGTAGATTCAAGATTCAAGTAATTAGTAATTACAGGAATTTTTTACTGTGCTTTTTACAGAAATACTTCTTAGTAAAACAATCACGGAATCTGTGATTTATAATGTGTGTGATTTGCAAGGTCTCAACAGAAAAATGGCTTTAGTGTGGGTATTAAAATAGGATTTAAACAATGGATTATGTGACTGTATTTTTATTCTTTTCTTTTAGAAGCCAAAATCCCTTTTGGGCCTCCTGGTGCAATCAGAATCCCAAGTGCAGGATGAAATAGATCAAATACAGACTGCTGTAAGGCAGCAACTGGATAAAGAACTCATTCGTCTTTTTAACACATTGTTATTTTGTTCCATGTCACTGACTGACAGGTACAGTGTAAATGGACCTGCCTGTATAATTCTGACTGGGAATCATAATACCTACTGCTGCTGTATCTCAGTCAGAATTTGAATACAATTACATCATGACTTAATCATTTTAAACTGTAAAAATGGAATATATTCCTCTTGAAATGAAGATCAACATTAGATAGACCTTTTCACAGTAAAATTAGGAAATTAATTAGGAAACTTGGAAGAGTATGTAATAGTGGTCACTTTTTTAGCAAATGGTAATTAAACTGATTGCAGGGAGAAGATGGGCTATTTCTTTTTCACTGCTGGAAATTTGCACAAGCAAATGATAATTTGGTTGATTTTGTAGCATTTATTTATAGCAAAGTAGAACATTGAAATATTTGAAATATCGACAAATGTTTATTTTCATTGAACTCCTTTTTGGCCTAATACAGTATATCAGTGCACATTAGGGATTGTTTAGGACAGCTACTTCCACCATGAAGTTCCAACCTTTTTCTGTCAATCAAGCAACCACAGAAATGAATTTCTATTAGTATTTTTTCTCTGAGTTTCTAATATAACATCTTCCAACACTAAGTCTCTCTGTCCAAGTGTATTCTAAGAGATACTAAAATTGCAGCTTAAGATAATACTTGTTTATTTATGCGCCACAACATAACTGTTTGTAAAGATACTTTCAAAATGTTACCTTCTTAATTCTTCCCACGCAGTTATTAATTTTCTAAAAATTTTGACAGCTGAAAAAGGGAGAATTGTAGAAATCCCTGCTAGTTATGTCTCACACTCCTGTATTTTCTATCTACCTGAATTCTAGATCAATGGTATTTTGCAGGAAATATTTTTAAACTTGTCTTTTGAACTAGAACATAAGTGTAGCTACTAAGCTTTGCAGTTCTTCTTGTTATGTTATCCATTGTCTTCAATCTCTCACTCTTTATTTAATATACTCCTTAATAATTAGAGTTAGATCTCATTTGTCCTTTTTTGGTTAAGAAACCCTTTTATAATCAGATGCAATATTATGCTTTCAGAACCTGGGTGAAGCTAGAAATGTCAAATTTTATTCCATGTTATTCTGTGCATAAGGCAATAGTAACTAATTGAGACTCATAGACTAACTGTAAGAGGAATGAAGCCTTGACCTCTTGTAAAATGATTCATTATAATAGCTTCATTTTGACAGGGTTTTTTTTTGTTTGTTTTTTTTTTGCAATTAAACCAGAGAGGGCTTGGAACTTGCTGGCTCTTTCAGAACTGAGCTGGCTCTGAAGCTGCTACAATGCTTAAGGTTAACAGATCCACCGCATTTTTATGGACTTCCTTCACTGGAGAGAACATTACGAGGAATGGTTCATGTTACTGCACTTCCAGACTGGAGTACCTATTCTGCTGCAGTTGAACCTGTCATAATTTGTAAGAAATATTTAACAGGTCTTCTTGAGGTAAGTAGCTTATGTTATACCTTAGCTTTTGGTTTGAATGCTTGTAAAGAACTAATGACACTATAATTTTTAGGATGTACTTTTAGTGAATATCATCACTAGGAATAGGTGTGAGAAAGATGCCTTTTTCTGCTAAGTAAATAGCAAAAATACAGACTAGATTGAGCAATGTATATCCGTACTTATGAAGATTGGTTGTATTGTGTGTGCTTTCATCCTCTGTTTAAGAGGTAAATAGAAGTGGGTTTTTTAATAACTGAAACGCTAAGAGGAAAAATCCAAGATACTCTCCCACAGGCAAAATCCATGTGTGAAAGCTGGTCTGGAGGAACAGTAACTTGTTAGGCAGGTTATATTAACACAGAGAAAGCAGAAAAGATGTAATTCAAGATGCTGCAGTTTTTGGGAAGCCAAAATTTCATTCTTGTTTTCACTGTTCTTAATTGTTTGGTAAGTCCATGGGTGTGATAGACAACTAGTTTTTGCTCCTAAAATTACATCTTTTGAGAATTCCAGGCTTCTTAAAACTGTAGGAAAAGCATAGATCTGGTTTTCTCATTACAGGTAATCAGTAAGGTAGGTACATTTAGAAGTTTTCTTTTTAGTTTCAAATACCAGAATCTATTTATTGCATTGGTAGAGGCTTGAAAAAAATTTAAAGTAGTTTTAATTAATTTGTGATTCTGAATGATATGAATAGCAACCAGATAAGTGTCTGGAAAGTTTGTATACAGACTATAATCATGTTCGTGATGAAAAAAAGATTAGTGTTTTAGGGGGAAGTCTTAACTTGCCAAGATTTCTTGAGTAGAAATATTTTAGAACTATTTGATTAGATGAGTTCTGTGATTTGAAGTCTAGACTAAAAATGGCACCAAGATTATAGATGTTGTCATGCAAAAGAAAGATTATTACTGGGCAAAACCATAATAAATATTATGGAATGAAATCAACTAGGAATGCATAAGCTTTTTGTGCAGAAGAATTACGCAGTTTTATTTGGCCTAAATATGAAAGTAAATGCAGGTTTCTTTTGGGGGGGAGGAGAGAAAGTGAGTTTGAAAGAATTCCTGTAGAGTGGGACACTGAAAGAAAGAACAGCAGCAAAAATTGAGAGGTTTAAATCACCATGCTTTGGGGAGAAAAATACATCTAGAAGTGGAAGCCTTAAGATTATAATTTTTTAAAAAATATTTTTGGGCATGTTTTGTTGAAAGCGGCATGTTTTTTATTTTAACATGTATGGTTAGATGTTTGGTCAGAGAATTTATTTTATGTTATGATCCAGTGACCTTTATTTCTGTTCATTAGAATTTGATATAGAAAGCTGATATATTTATTCCAATTCAAATCACAATAAAAGATATAAATGATCCTTTTTCTTGAACACAGAATTTTGAAAAGAAATTATATTTTAATTCCAAACATAGCATAAAAAACTGGGTACAATAAATGGACTGTTTCCCTCAAAAACAAACTTTCAGGTTTCTATTCAATATTGTGCTTATTATTAAGCTCAATTGCATTCTTCATTTGAAAAAGCAAATAAAAACCACTGATCTTTAGAAGTTTAACCATATAGGAAAGAAACCATCGCATGACCAAATGACTCATAAATAAATAAATTCTTAAAATTCAGCTAAAAGTCTACCATCTTTTCATGAGTTTAAATTATAATTTACTAGTGTGTAAGACAGTTTGTACTTTACCTGTATACTGCTTACAGTAAAGCTACCATGAACTTGTACCCCACTCCTAGGTCATCTCATCATTTTATGTTGAATGGGGAGGAAATGCTATGTCCTTCATGGGAAAAGGTGTTACAAAAAGCACAGTTCTTTGCTTGCTTCACTTATCTCATGAAATGATGACTCAAGCCAAGGATACGGTGAGTGCATTGCAGTTGTCCTTGACTTGTCATTTGTGAGGGCTATGCACAGATATATTTTTAACTGCTTAAGTTAATGATAGATTTTCATATATGGTGGGAGAAGATGTCTTATACGGTAACAGTAAAAATAAAAAAAAAATCTGGTAATCTCATTTGGTATATAATGTTAGATAAATAAATAGCATGGAGTATAGTATACAAGAAAGCTGAAGATTCAGTCCTAGCCTTACTGAAATTATTCTGCAAATAATTCTGTGTATTTAGAAAGGTCTTCTTTCAGAATAAGGTATAATTTTCTTATTATAAAAAATGAGAAATCATGATTTTATGTAGGATGAATAAATTTAAGGATTTATAACATCATTATTTCTTCAGACTTGTACAGTTTACAGGCTTTCTAACATATGTTTACACGTACATGTGTGTATTCTTTCACATGTGTGTATATAGAGAAGAGCTATGGATGTCATCTACCTGGACCTCTGTAAGGCCTTTGACACTGTTCCCCACAACATCCTTCTCTCTAAACTGGAGAGGTATGGATTTGATGGGTGGACTGTCCGGTGGGTGAGGAATTGGTTGGGTGGTCACATCCAGAGGGTAGTGGTCAATGGCTCAATGTCCAGATGGAGATCAATGACAAGTGATCCATATCCCTCAGGGGTCCATATTGGGACCAGTACTGTTTAGTATCTTCATCAATGACATAGCGGGATCGAGTGCACCCTCAGCAAGTTTGCATTCGACACCAAACTGAGTGGTGTGGTCGACACACCTGAGGGATGGGATGCCATCCAGAGGGACCTGGACAAGCTTGAGAAATGGGCCTGCGTGAACTTCATGAGGCAAAATTTTTAGCAGGGCCTCTTGCGGCAGGACAAGGGGGAATGGTTTTAAACTAAAAGAGGGTAGATTAAGACTAGATATAAGGAAGGCATTTTTTACAATGGTGAAACACTGGAACAGGTTGCCCAGACAGGTTGCAGATGCCCTATCCCTGGAAACATTCAAGGTGGGTTGGACAGGGCTCTGAGCAAC
Source organism: Pelecanoides urinatrix (assembly GCA_013400755.1). Lineage (NCBI taxonomy): Eukaryota > Metazoa > Chordata > Aves > Procellariiformes > Procellariidae > Pelecanoides > Pelecanoides urinatrix. Next base: position 242,603 of record VZTQ01003297.1, read on the forward strand.
CTGATCTACTTGAAGATGTCCCTGCCCATGGCAGGGGGGTTGGACTAGATAACCTTTAAAGGTCCCTTCCAACCCAAGCTATTCTAGGATTCTATGATATAAATATGTACACATGAAAGAACATATACATACATGAAAGGATGATTGTCTAACTTACAAAAGGAGCTATCTTACTTATTAGCAAAATTCATATCTGTGCTCTGTCTCCATGTGCATATTTTGAGAGCTAAATTTTTGAGAGTTTAGAAAAGGCTTTCATCCTGAAGCAGTTAAAGCAAATTCAACAATTTAGTGTAATCATTTTGGAGAATTAAAGTCTACTCTTGTTAATATCTGTGATAGCCACAAGTGAAAACCTTTCAATATGATTAAGTGCACATGTAACTAGAAATAGCAGTATACCTGCTTCTCTAAATTCCAGACACCTTTTTCTTCAGTTCTGTACTCCTTCTTCAAGATACCAAGTGCTGACAAAGTTTATTAAAATTGCAGGGGGACAGAGTATTAAGTACCCTGCAGGAAGACTGCAGCCTCCAAAGAATTAGATCATAAATGCATGGATAAAGGAGTGGACTTGAACTGAGTTTTTTTTTTTTTTATGTCAGTCTTGCAGAATAATATGTATAGTAGAATATGATAGGTGGCATTTTTTTGTGGCTATAAATCATAATCTGTGTGTACAACAGTATTACTGTCTAGACTGTACTAATAACTTATATTCTCAAAGAAATTTTAAATCTGGCCATTGTTTTCAGTCATGTGATTTAGTGTCAAATCTTATGGAAAGAGAAATACAAAATTAGCCGCCTTCCTCTGTGCAGTGTTATACAAGAAGTATACACTGGAGAACTGTGATTTAAAAAAAAACAAAAAAACAAAACCTAACTTAAAATGCACAGTCTAATGACTTGAAATTAAAACTAGTTAAAGCAAATTCTTTTTTTGCTCATTAGCAGTATTATGAACCATTATGGTTCTTTGTTATTAAAAGAACTACCTTGTTAAGTCAGACATAAGATCCTTTAGCTCATACTGAAGGACAGAATTTACTTACAGATGTTTGTAGGAATACATGAGAAATAGACCATATACTTAGGGTGTACTAGAATTGCTGTAATGTTTTGTTTGTTTGCTGTGGTATCATTTCACTGGTCGTGCTTTGCTAACCTATGGTTTGTATTTTGTTTTGTATTTTAATGCCCCCTTCCCCCAAATTTGAAGATTGGAAAATACTGTGCTTTTTGTAATTAGTATTGTGTGTATTGAGAAAATCCATGCAAAATACACTGCTCCAAATGAAACATCAGTCATCTATTGTGTAAAAAATATATACAGGACTGAGGTGGTCAGAAGACACATACATACATAAAATTTTAGGTGCTATGATTCGTTATGAACTTAATGCATTATTTGTGCAGTGCCATTGTTAAACAGAGCATATTACAGGAATGTTTGTTTTTTTAACGTGACCTAAAGAAATTAATTTGCAAAGTCAAGTATGGAATCTGCATGGAATCTGCAGCTAAGAAATATGTGGTAGTCCGCGTAACTTTATTTAATCATGTCACAGGTGCATGAAGAAAAAGAATGAATTATGATCAAAGAAATAATTGCATATTCTTATTTGATATTTTTCTGTACATGTATAATATAAGAGAGAAAGACAGATATTAATAATAAGCAAAAATAAAAAATGTAAGGAGTAAATTTTGAATGGAAATAATTATCCCAGTATTTCAAGTAAAATATTTAGTCTTTCTTTAGCACTGCAGTCCTAATTGTATGAAGAAGACAACAGAAATTTTATTTTATTCTTTAGGTGAAATCAGCAGATTAAATACATGTTTATAGAGGCAGAATGAAAATCTTTTTCCTGGAATATCAGTGTTGTGTGCATTTCAAGTGTTTTAGTATGTAACTGGTAGCTCAGGCTCTTCTTAGACTGGCACAGCATTGAAATGTTTATAAAATAATTTCTTAATTTATTTTCTGTTTTCTAATCAGGACTGGATATCTCTTTGGTCTTTGCCTTACGATAACAATGAAGAACAAGTTCTCTCTCAGCTAGGTCTGGCATGGCTGGTTCCTTTATGGGTAGATAGAGACCCTGAGGTTAGTTAATGCAATGTTAAGTTGATATCTTAGTTTAGCCCTTAAGTATTTGCAAAATGTTTCATTAATTTATTTAATATTGAAACTACTGTTCTGCATTATTTAAAATGTTACTGACTATATCCTAAATAACAGTAACAATAAAGTAGGGAAAATGTTTCCATATAAACATTTTCTGAGAAATGCTTCCCTACATCTTCTGTCTTCTATGCTTTCATTAGTCACTCATGATTGTGATTCATAGGCAGTTTTCATTGACATTGCTGTTACTTAACTGCAAAGCAGAAACATTTACATGAACTACAAATTTAAAGCAAATGCATTTGATGCAAATCTGTTAAATTGTACGAGTTTGCTAAATTTTTAAGTGGTAATATATGAAGAATATTGAAGACTATCTTCGTATTTTTAAGTATTCAAAAATCTGTTTTATTAATTGTCATTTTTACATACACAGTTGTGATTATGAGTAAAGGGCCAGAGAAATATAGAAAAAGAGGTTGTTACTTTTTAAATGATTCCCTTAAGCTCCAGATTCAGTTGATACAACTTAATAATTTAAAAAATGTGTTGCTAATTACTGTAAGAAATATCACTTTGTGTTGTGTTTATATATACTAGGTCAGATTTACAGCACTTGGAATAGGATCAGCTCTTACATCTCTTGAAATAGGATGTATTGCTTTAGCAGAAAGTTGCCAGAACATTTCAGGAGGGCTGTGGGGAACAGTGATAAACATCCTTCTGGACCAATCTGAATGTAGCATGGTACGCAGGGAGGTATGTTTCTTGTGTGCTTCTGCTGTCTCAGATTGTCGAGTTTTTTTTCATTAAGGAGAAAATATTGGGTTTGTTTTAAGTTCTATATATCTACTTTCTGATGCTCCACAACACCTACTGCTATGTAAGTTAAATACTACCTAATTAAAATAAATGTTTAGCTTCTTATTTAGAATTACTGAAGAACCAACAATTACAGATGACTAGTGTAAAAGCAGAAATGGTCTAAACAATACAAGTGAATGCATAAAAATTCCTAAGGCTTACTCATGCAGACAAATAGGTTGCTAAAGCATAACAAATTAGCCCAGATTTTAATAGCTGTTTTGTTCCATTTATGAACACTTTGGCACGCACTCATCACCGGATCTGTAGTAAATATCTCTTCATTGCAGACATGAGGTAATCTAATTTGCCTAGGCACTAAGGTTTATTTGTGAGAACTGAAAGTTTGTACTCTGGTAGAACAGCACATAGAGCTAGCAAATATTACATTTAAACTGTGTACACATGTTTTGCACCTTTCTGTCAACTCTAGTTGTAAGGTTTTTTGTTTTCCAATGACTGAGAAAGAACAACTGTGACAAATAGTGGGTTAGTTCTTCCCAGCTCTGTTGCTCAACTAATTATATATTCCAAAGTAATATTTTGAATTCATTTGTGCAAAATGCTTTTGAGAATGCATGCTTCACTGTTTTATTTAACTTCCAAATCATTTTAGTAGTCTCACAAGAGTCAAATTAATGATAAAACACTGACAAAATACGGAAAAAGCAGTTTCAATCCACCCACATATAAATGTGAAACATTTGTAATGTAAGTTAGAAAAACACACATGCCATGTGTTTAGAAAGGAAAATATCTTGAACATATGTGTCTGTGTGTCCCAATGTGTCCCACACATTGTCCCAATTATTTGATAATAATTAAAAAAAAATACATGAGGAGAATAGAATGAAGGATCATAAACAGTTATCCATGTTTTTCTGCTCGGGGTTTTTTCCCCAATACTTCCTGTTATGCAATGCTCATTCAACAGGATTAACTGTACTGGAGCAGGGATGAAAGTATTTTATAAAAAAATAAATTTGTTTCCTAGTGATTTCTATTCTATCTCTTTCTTGACTTTTTTTCTTACCAGCCTTCTCTTGTGCTATACCCTAATGACGTCTGTCGTAGGTGAAGTTTGAGGGGTTTCAGGTTATATCTTTCCAATTGTTCTTTTTTCCAACATGAACATGAAAATTCTTTGTGTTTTAACATATGTCTAAAGCAATGGAATAATATATTGACTGTGCTGTTCAATCTGATGTGGTTTTTTTTGAACTGTGATGGCTAGATGACAATATTGAAGCTTTCATTTCTTTCAGGCTGCTTTTATTCTACAAAATCTCCTTGTGATTCCAGTTCCTACAGAAGACGTGAAAGATTGTATTTGGCAAGTGAGTGACTATTACGTTTGATGAGAAGGGTCATAGTGTCACAGAGAGACATTATTATACTGACAAACTTATGTCAGTATACCTATAAAATATAAACTTTAAAAATTACATGTCTAAGGTGACATTTCTGAAAGACAAATATATGAATAGACAAATTTATTTTAAAATTCCAGCAAGATCAAGAAAAGAACCAAAGTTAGCTTGTATATATGTTGCATTTCAGGAATATAATATCTTTGGGCTGCTAGGAAACTTCCTTACTTACATAGTATCATTAACGTTTTAGGATAGAAATTGGTCATTTATTTTACCCACACTTGGAATACAACATGATTTGAGGTGTGTGAGGAAGAAGAAATTCTGAGAATGTGATCTTTATAAAATGTTTTGAAAGAAATATGTAAATGATGAGGAACAACCCTTTCCAAAGAAAGATGAATCCGCTTGTTGCTTAAGTCAATTTAAATGCTTCTTAAAAATATACCCCCTTGCTCAAAGCAGGGTGAACTAGAGCATGTTGCTCTCCAAGGGGAGATACTAGAGTTTGGGTTTTGAGTATCTCCAAGGATGGAGACTCCACAACCTCTCTGGGCAACTTGTTCTAATGTTTGACTACCCTCATAGGGAAGAAGTTTTTTCTTAAATTTAAATAGAATTTCCTGTGTTTTGATTTTTGCTTATTGCTTCTTGTCCTGTCACTGGATACCAATGAGAAGAAATCCATTTCCATTTATTTTCTCTCATCAGATATTTATACAAACTGATAAGATCCCTTGGAGACTTTTCCAGTTCTGATCTTGAGTCCGAACTCATGTTATCTTCAGCAAGTCTGGTTAATTTTACATAAAAATCTTTGGATCTTAATTCCCTATTTTTCACTTTTTGTTGCCTTGATACCTGTTCTTTCTGTCCATCTTGCTCCTTCCAGTATGTGAGATCGTACCTATATGAGAACAACGGTACAGTGTATGTTCTTTTTGAAGAAATTTGCAGATGCAACCATACCCTGTTTTATCTGTTCCTTTCTGCAAAAATCAAGTTAGTGCTGAAAATAGTGCTCCTATTTTACTAGGATAAGTTATCTATGATTCAGCTGCACCCAAAATCAATTATGCTATTTCTTGCAGAGCTGCATTTTACAGTATGTCTTATCTTTCCTTTACATCTGATCACAAAGAAAGTTGTTCAAGTAATCTTACAAATCTGACCCTTGTTTCAGTCTTCTTGCTTATTACTTATATTTTATCAATATAAATAGTAATTCTTTCAATTCATAATTCGGGCATTTACAAGAGGCAGCCACTGTAACTTGTCAATATAAACTCTATTAAAAGCTGCTTTTTAGTCTTTTTAAACATTTCAACAACTATGGTGAGGTAACAAAAATTTAATCCAATTGCAGAATTCTGGATGAATTCCAGTGCAATTAATAGAAGCTTTGAGTCAATGTGATACTTCTTAATAAGTGCAATTTAGTGGAAATTGCTCATCACTTAATAAGTGTTCATGCTGAAAGATATTATCAAACAACACTTTATGGTAACTAGTAAATTAAAACTGTTGAAAATACAAGCAACAATTAAAATTGTAAGATACCACCAGGATCAAATTCTGTTTTTCAGAGTTACATTTTTTCCCTTGCACTGAATAAGATGGTTTGTCTGTTGACCTTAATGTAAGCAAGTTCAAAGGAGAGCTATACGTGGATCTGGGTGAATAGTAGGAATAATGTACCATAGCCAAGATAGAACATTATCATTTTATCTCTTAGGCAAATAGGGCTGGAAAAGCCTTTGCTTTGTAGGCTGGCTGGAAAAGGAAAGGCTGTTAATAGAGTTTGTAGGCCAGTATCTTCACAAGAATGTCTATAGTGTTGTTGTTTTCTAGTTGATCTGCTAAGCAAATTTTTTGTCATGAGTAAAGTCAACCTGTGTAAAGTATTTTAAGACTGCAACATAATGTTTTATATGAACATTGCTGAAGTCAGAGCACTTTATGAATGTAATTGATGAGTAACTCTTTCAGGGCCCCCATTGTACAACGAAGTGGCTGGCATAGCTTTTTAAACCAGCAAAGAGAATTCTGGATAGTAAAATTTTTACTAAATGTAACAAAATTTCCAAAGTATGTGTTTGTCGTAGTTGATACGGTCTAAGTATATTGCTGACAGTGTATGAGTACAGTTTTATAATTCATTGTAAGCAGTTTACATGAAATACTACATTCTTCTTCAAACTCTTTGTCATATCTGATTCTCTATTAATTGGCATAAAAGGCGAATAGTGAAAATAGTCTGTTTATATATTACAGAAACGAAAAAGAATGAGCAGTAGCCATCCAAAACTCGGTTGTAACTTACCCTGTAACACAAAATAGTTTTACTGCTTCTACTTGATCTGTTTTTTGTTTTGTTTTGTTTTCTTGGAACATAAGCTTGTATTCAATGTAAATGGAGGAGTTGGGGGAGATCTAGAGCCTCTTGGGGACAAACAGTGTTTGTCAAATTACTTATTTGCAGTTGATCTACCTCTGCTCTCTCCTTACTGCCAAAGAAAGTTTCTAATTAGCACTGACAAATTTTCTTTCCATAATTTTAACTAGTTTCTTTTTGAAGTACTGCAAGATGCTTCCTAAAACTGCCTTGCAGAATGTATTTGGTTTGAATTTTTCTCAGTCTGGGTTCTTTTGCCAATTAACACTTCTGATTTTTATGGTTACTCTAAAAAGGTTATGTTGAAGCTTAATAAAACTTCCTGTTTTCTTATGTTACCATAGAAAACACTGGAGAAATACTGTAACAAAGGCAGTCAAATCAAACTGTTTATTTGAAATATGACTATGAAGTCTTTCTTTTCAGGTGTAAATCCACTTCTCTAGAAACTTTTCCCTGAAGTCAGTATTTAAAAAGAAATGACTGGAAACAATTCTTCAAAGAGAATTTCTTTCTTTTTACATCTTTTTTTCTAAATAAATCTTTTATCATAGTAGATTGACATGGGTAGATGTAGTATAATGGCAGTATACTTTAGAGCAGAATGATCTTTTCAGGATATTTACTCTTATCTTAATATGAGTGTGTTCTTTTTCTAAAGAACACTTTTGTATTAGTTGCTATCTGTAAGTAGAATTAAATGAGAAATTAAAATTGTAAACTCTCCTGATACATACACGGTATTAAAACCATCCAGATATAGCTTTCTGTGGCTTTCTACTTAGCTGTTAACAAATTTCTCAGGAGCTAAGTAACTACTTCCATTCTGCTAAATCATTACAGTTTTTGTACTATATTATGACTTAGCTCAGCCTTAATAAAATTGACATTTGATTTTTTTTAATCTGTTAGTTACAGCCTGTAAACCAGCTATGTGTATACACACATGCACAGCATTAGGCTAAATTTGGGAATTTATGACAGTTTATTTTATATAAAAGATTCCTTTAAAGAAATGATCTTTGTGAATTTCATGTCTTCAGGGTCCCTGTGTACATGATGAAGAATCTGGCCTCTCTCAGACAGGAAAACCTGCACTTAAGGCCCTTTTGTATCACTGCCAATTCTATGAACATGTGAATCAGATGGTGAAACACTGCTACCTAGGATATTATATGTTTGATTTGAATTCTTCTGAGGAAGACAACCGCATCATAGAAAGAGGTGGTATAGCTGGTAAGTGATGTTAATGTAATGTTGTAGAATTTTAACCTACTTAAATAACTTTTAGTTTTAAGTAACTTACCTCAAATAATTCTTACTAAACATAGAACTGAAAATGAATATATAAACTATGAACTTAAATATGTTGTTAACTCAAAATATTCCTCTGAGGATTTAAGTAGATAAGTCACTAATTTAACATATCTCAGAAAAAGCTCTGAGCTGTTATTTACATCTTCAGAAAGTTACAAATGGAGAAGATGTAATTGGTTCTGCAATACATTTTCTTGCAAAATATTGGGGGTAAAATAGATCTTAAAGTTGTGACTTTATGACAGACCAGTACAATGAAAGTTTAGGGAAAAAAAAATGTGTAGGCTGTTTCTAAGACTCCTACTTCTGTTTCTTGAAGTGTTCAACTTTAAAGATACATGAGTGGGAGTGGACTCTACTATGCTGAAGTTAGTTGTGTTCTAAGACATTCAGATATAATTCATTTCATAGACTGATCAAATTTAATACTCAGATTGGATTGACTGTTTTTTTTCCTAACCTATGTACCCTTGCAGTATTTCAGATCTAACTTTTGTATTGACTAATCATTTTCTGAACAATATTTCCAAGTCTTACTATGATGCATTGTGGGAACCCACAATCTTGTTCAAATATGTATTATGATCTTAAGTTTAGAAAGCTAGGAAATTCTTCACAGAGCTCAATTATTAAAAACTGTTTAAGGGAGAGAAAATTAGTACGTTCATTCTTTTTAGTTTCTTTCTTTTCTGTGTGCCAAAGTTTCTATTTCCATCTTCTAAGGCTACAGATTTAAAAAATTCTTGTAGGTCTGTTTCTGTTAAACTTACGTTACAGAAGCATGAACAGAAGAGGAATGCTATTTCCCCTACCAAGTCGTGACTTTATGACAGACCCACAGAAAAAGAAATATTCTTGGTTAACTCAGAGTTATCAGGGAAGTACCTCAGCAGTATACAAAATTCCAGCCATAAAAGTCCTCAACTTCTTCTGTGGCTGCTTTATTTATCTATAGGTGTAATTTTTTCAGTCCAACGCACTTCACTCCTCCCATTGTCCTCTTATTTGTGCTTCTTGGTAGTTCCGTTAGTTGATGCAATATCATATCTAAGAGCAGCTCAAACTCCAAGGTTGTAGAACTTTTCAGTGAGCAGTTGAGACATGTTTTATCAGGTCACTGAAAAGCAAAGCCAAAAAACAATGTTTTTCCAGGACCTTTGAAATATGGGGGAAGCATCAATTATGATATTTCATGAACAAGAAACAAAATATTTGTTTATTTAAAAAAGGAAGGACAGGACAATGTTTGCTCCATCTCTAAAACTATAGTGCTTGAAAGGCTTTTAAGTCCTTCATTCATATGTCCAGAATTGTGTTGTTTATCTATAATGACCTGTTTCTGCTTTTTCATAGGTCCCTTGTAATCTCTTAATAGAAGATCTTGCTTTGGTTTATCTTCCTGAAACTATTTTTGTCGTTTTTTTCCCCAATGTATTTTCCTTACATTTTTCAGGAATATAAAAAATCTCATCCACAAAGTTATGTTAAAAATAAAATTGGTTAGCTAAGTTTAGTAATTAGGTAAGATATGTATAAGACTCCTACTTTTGTGGGTTTTGCACTCAGAATCTGTGTAATTTAGTGGTTTATTCTTTGTTGTTTTCTTTTTAAATATATGAAAGCCTCAAAATCTATTATTGACAGGTTTGTGCTATAAAATTTTTGGCACTTTTTATTCTGAAACAGATTTACAGAGTAATTCTGCCTTCATTATATTTATGAATATGGGTTCTCTTGAAACTGTTTCTCTTAAAATGCGAATTTGAAGTTTTTTGAAGACGAGGACATCTGTTCATTATGTTTGTGCTGTAAGACCCCAGTATCTTCAATACTTTTGTACTATTATATTTTAAATAAAACTAAATCTGAGCTATTTCAAATTACTAAAGGCTATGCAACTGCAGTTTGAGCTAAGCAAAACTTTTTCCAGACTATTTTATGTTGCAGCTGAAAATTGTTTTTTATTTAATTTCTATTTATTCAAGGGATTTGCTGGATAAGAATTCATAGGTACAATGTGTGAAAAATTATATTCTGAGATCTTCAGAAGGATAACTATGGTTTGCTACTTTTCTGTTTTACCAAAACAATCCTTTGAAAAGCTTGTTATGCTCTCTGCTGTTCTTGTAGTAATGAAAAAGAAAACTTTTTTTGTTTGATTTTGATTTTTATTATTTTTTTCATACAGATTTTGATGATTCTCTTAATCTTTGGAAGGCTCCATCCAGTCAAAGCCGATCTTCGCATTCTCAGTCAACATCTGAAACTATGGTAACTTAGAGAATAATCTATTTATTTTAAATATAAAGTTGTTCAAGAAACCCTTTGAAGAAAATTAGCACACTTACAAATGCTAAAAAAAATCCCAGCAAAACAAAACACAAAACAAAACTGAAATTAAACTGAAAATTAAAAAGCTGAAACTAAATTGAAATTTACTCTGAAGTAGCTTTAATATGCTAAAGAAAACTTTTATGGTTATTTACCAGAGAAAAAAAAATTAAATAGCTTACCTTGACTAGTTAAATGCATAAGGCAGTGCTGAATTCTGTAGCTTCTCACAGCAAGACATATTGTCTAGAGATTACTTTGTAATTGGCTTTATTGATGAAATGCAGTCTTCTTCATCTATAGTTGTCACTTCTGCTGCTTTTATCCAAACTGTCCTTTTAGAGTGAACCTATATTTACACTACACAGCTACAGAACTGGATCAACCAAAACCACAGTAGTACATTGGGTTAAAATCATATTCTGTGTCATAATAAACTCTGGATTCTGAAAATGCTTTTATAAAACAGAAAAGTGGCACAAGTGTTTGCAAAACCCAAAATAGACATAAAAAATATAAGAAAGCAGGTGGCTGCTTGAAAAATTTGTTTCTGGCTAGGATGATTACTGCAATGAAAGGCTGTAAACATATGCTGTCTTTCAAGATGGCAAATGCAAAGGAAGAGAAATTGAAATATATGTTCTTGCAGTTCCAGAGTAGATTTGCATATCAGATCAGGCTGTGGAGAAACCTTTTATAACATTCATTAGTTACCTGATAAAAATCATGTATTTTCAATAACTGCAGTATAATTCCACGAAAACTCTGGCATGTTGCACTGAAATCCATTTTTATAATTCTATATTTTCTTCAAAAATTTTTGATTTATGAATAACCAGCTAATGTAATATGGAAGCCATAATATCATAGCTCGGAAGTTTCTTTTCTGTTAAACAGATGTGTTGATATGACAAAGACTGCTAAATCACAACAAGATATTATCTTATTTTATTGACTAAAATTGTTATGCCCAGTTTTGCTATGGATCGTGATAAAAATAAAATATAGAAAAGCCAGTATTGAAATTTTGTCTCAAAATATTGCACAATTATAATTTTTCCTTAGTATTTTGACTCTGTTATAAATGTATTGCTGTCTAGTATTGTTACCATTATCTGGAATGTTTTTAATAATTGAGGAAAATGTATACTCTAGTTTTAAGCTAAAATTTCTCTTTTTCAGAAATTTTATTAATGAATTTGATTTCCATTTATCTAGAACAAAACAACCCCCCCCAGAAACCCCCAGGGTTATTTTAAACACAAATATTCAAATTTGAATATTTGAAATGAAAATAAATGAAAGTGCATGTAAATCAGGAAGTAGATGTTAACATGAATACTGTTTAAAAAAAACATTTACATAAGAATCTCAGGTTGTTTAAAAGCAGTTGTTTCCAAATTGCTTTTTACTGAATAAATTGAGTGCCACTTTCATATAGGAATAAAAGTTGAACAAATTTCATCTTGTTTTGCTCATGTTAATTGAGGGAAAAATGAAATTTCAGCAATTCTTATCAGGATTGAGTGTCTAATCTACTTAAAGTTGTGCTAGAGTTCTCATGAAGAGTTGAAGAGTTCATTACATGAAATTGCTTCAGCTTCACTAGCTTAAAAGAAGAAAAAAGGAAAAACTAATTTGGAATCTATTAGATCAAATTAATGTCTTTTTATTTATATGTGTAAAGTAGCATCATAGTTTAACATAAAGACATAACTTTACAATTCCATTTAACAAATAGACAACTAATAAGTGGAAAGCACAGTGTAACACTAAGATACACTCGTTTGTATCAGTCTTCGAGATGTTGTAGAGTTCATATTTGCTACAATTATGCTTTTACAGCTAATGTAAGAGTTTTATTCCAGTTTGTTTTTTGTTTTGTTTTGTTTTCCTTCTTCCCCTGATACATATAAAGATTTCACACAAAAACTTTGATTATCATTTATAGAAGTTAATTTAATTACCATTTGTCCTTCATGGATGTTTTTAGCAGCTGTAAACTCTTTATTAACTAGGTTTCTTACCTCTAAAAAAATACCTGTGCTGACATGACAGATGGTAAGTTTCCAAGCTGGAAGGCAAGATGTAGAGGTCTGATGTTCCAATGCCAGTATTAATTAGGAGAAGAAAGACAGAGGAAGGGAGCTGAGGCTAAATACAAACTGTATTTCAGAGGCAGTTAATGACTATTGAGTGTCTAGTAGAGTTTGGAAGTACTTTTAAAAACTCAAACTTGTCCTGAAATCAGGCATTTGCAATTGAGTCCTAATAACATTTTATGTTCCTATAGTTTGGCCCAAAGCTTTCCATTTTGATGTATGAGAAAAAGAAATACATTTATGAAGTCACTACCAATAGTTTGTAGATGTTTGTCTCTAAATTTTATATATTGATGGTACCAGGAAGATGTAGTTATTCCAAACCCACTAGATGGCAAGCTTACCCCACCACAGTTGAAAGGGAGTCTGCAGGTCCTACTGAAGGGAATTACTTTTTTTTGTGTACGGTACAGATGACAACAGCCACAAATAATTGAGAATTCCGAGCTATCAAACCAAGTAGAATTGTTTCTATGGGAAGCTCTTCTCTGATATTTTAATAACAACAAAAAAAAAAAGTTCATCTAAATATGTCCATATCCATTCATTTCATGAATGTCAGTCTAGGAAGCTGAAACTGCTTTTTGCTTCAGTAAGCCATGTCCTGAAGATCTTTGCAGAAGAAAAAGTGATATCTTTTTTACTGAATTATATTAATTTCTTTTCTGTGAAGAGAAAAGGTCTGCTGGATTTTTTTTTTTTAATATTTAAAACAGTTCTGACAAAAAGAAAAAGACGCTATTAGTTTTCCTGTTTTCAGATTTCATGTAATCAATACTTTAGTTGAGCTATCTGCTATCAAAGGCTGATTTCAGACAGGACTCCTATAAACTTAAGTGAGAATAGTATCTAAATTACTTTTTGGCTTCATCTTTTTTTCCCTATCCCCAAATTTTTCCCCAAATTTGCAGAAATTAAAATTGAGAAAATTAAAAAGCAAATATATTAATAATAGAAATTATTCTTTTTTTTGCTTTAGTCTGTAAAATAGCCTGTCAGAGGTGTTGCAGAGGCCATAAGTACAATTTTGCCCGTTTTATAGAGTAAAGAATAGCAATGTGGGGATGAAATCAATGATTCAAGGTCATGTAAAAGACAGCAGCAGAGCTGGATTGTCTGTACTCTGTTAACTCATATGCACTGTATTTAGTGTCTTTAAGATCTCAGTAGATTACAGATTTTTGTCAAATTTATCTTTATTTTTCTCTAAACTGGAATGTTGAAACTGCAAAAAGTCCAATTCTGAGAAGATTAAAAACCTTTGTCTTTTATAGAATTCATAGTTTAAACATTCGCTTAGCTTATCATTACAGAGAACAAATCCTTATTATTTTAACCAACGTGTTTGTTTTGTGTTTAGTACGTATGACTGAGAACGCAAATCAGCATGGAGATACTAACTTGCTTCACACTGCATAAATACACTAGGGCTGTTCTGTGCCCAGGACTGCTTAGTAAAATGAGCAGTTATTTTAAAAGTTGAGCTAAAAATGGTGCAGGTTGAAGATTTACAGACATTTCCCAGATAGCTTTAAGTCATGGCCATTCTTTCCTATGAAATCTTCTTGCTATTTTATAAAAAAGTGTGCTTTATTTTCTGGAACCATGGTTACCAGGGTACTATACAGTTAAGTGATTTAAACCTTTGAAAAAAAGAACTGAATAGAATTAATCACTGCAAACCTATTAAAGCAATGCCAGAGGGATTTTTATACTAGAGGTTAAGACAAGACCTTTTATTCATATCTAGCAGATAAATGGCATAACCTTCACATTTGTCTGAGTGGAAATACAGGACAATTTTTGTATTCTTTTTTATTAGTTCTAATCTGCAGTCATCATCTCCTCCCCCTCAACCCTTTCTTTTCCCTAATTAAATTCCCTTCCGAGGTCTGTTGTTTCACTGTTAAGCAACAGAATGCTTCATTGCTCCCAGAAAGAATGTGGTGGCAGTAGTAAATATCCTTTACTAGATACAATGTCCCAGACCCCCAGTTCATCCTTATCAAAGGTGATTTATAAAAGTGGTAATATCTTTTCTTTCCTGGAAGGCAGAACATTCTGGAAACCACTTCTTTGTGTTACTGTATGTTTTCTGTTAAAATAGCAGAAAATTTCTGGGTTTAACCCATGTTCCATGTGAAACAATTATCAATGAATGTTCCATCAGTGCAGAGAGCTGATATTTTTCCAATTAAATGAAGTTTTTATTGATTTTTATATTTTATTAACATATCTAAGACCTTATTTTTATTACTTTGCCCAAAGTGTTTAGACAGTTTTAGAAGATGGAGAAAGAATTGTTGTGCAATGTAGAAGATATTTTTTACTAATATGTGGAAGCTTGTATAAATTTATAATAATATCTTTAAAATTACTCTCAGCATAGCAATAATTCCTTTTAGGGCTTTATTTGTTGCAGAAGAACCATATGGACTGTTAGAAGTTGCATTTTGGGTTTGTACTTTTTAGGAAAAAGAGTTATGTTTTTTGTCATTTATTAGAATGCTTGGAATTGAAAGTATAGTGCTGAATAAATGCAGAATTCACCATGTGTCAAGATGGATTGATTTACTCTAATATAAATAATGGTTTTTAATAATTATTTAAATCAGCAAGCATGAAACTTTAAATAATTTATTTCAATTGACAAACATGGGTTTTATTTGTATAACTTTAACAGAATTTGAATTTCAATTGGTTGTTACAATTTGGTTCTGCATTTTGCTAACAAGACAATTATTTAGTCAAGTATGTCCTAGTCTTTATGTGACCCAAGCTATATGTGAATTGTGGGTTTCAGACATGCACCCCAAATCTTACTGTAGCTTGTCTTCTATGTTACAGTAACCTTCTGGCTTTTTTGAGGAACAACTGAGCATGCTTGAGGAGAAAGATTTGAGACTGTAGGATGGACAGTGGGAGACCAGAGGAAAACAGGGCACAGAAGGGAGTTACAGCATGGAGGTGGCAGCCTTTAGCTCATGCAGAGACTCTGGTCTCAAGTAAAGATGTACTACTGATAGAAGCCTAACAATATTTGGAAGTGATGGGGGGTGGGAGGCGGGGTTAAGCCTTCTAGGGGATGAGAAAAGACTAGAGAGTTTCTGTAGCTCAGAATGCTGCTGAGTAAACTAAAGCCAAACCTGGAAAGCAGTGACCTAACTGCAAGGATACAATAACTAGGAAGGGAGTAATCTGTGATTTCCTTCCTCCACCCTTTCTGTCAATTAAGTCACTTTTGACTTTTCCTTAGGTAAAAAAAAATTCCAACTGATATTCTAATAAAACTTTAAAAAGAAAACCTCTGAAATATTTTAGTCTTTCTTAGAAAGCTCATGGTGAGGAAAAGTCTAATAATATCCTTCTTCAAGCTGTGACTGTCTCAGGATTTCATTGGATTCCCCAATGTTCTGTATTCTTTACACTGCATAGTGACACTCTTGAAGAAAATTTATCTGATGTGAATTGTCCAGCTAGTAAACAAAAAACAGAAGTGAAAAAGTGACCTGACATGGGAGATGCTAATCCCATGCTCTGAAATAGGTCACAGGTCTTGTTATGTCACAAAAGCATATTATTAAGCTGGAGACTCTAGGTCTTCTGATCTCAAGCTTGTGGTTTTAAACACAGTAGCAAGAGCATCAGGAACTTTTGAAAGCATGCAAAATTAATAATATGGTAGATAATGTAGAAGTGGTAGAAGGAGAATGGTAGTATGACAGTAAAATTATCTACTGTCATGTAAATATCTCATATCTTCACCATGAAATGAATACATGTAAGGATCACAGGACTAATGTTAAGAGATGTACTCAGAGTTGGAAAGACTCCGGAACTTCAACTTTAGCTGATGACTAATGCGCTTGTGATATTTTTATCTGAGAGTGTCCTGGTACAAATGGACAAGTGCTGATGTTCTCAGTAGAGCAAATAGTCCATGAAAAATTTGAGTTTAAATGCTTCAGTAATGCCTTTCTATCTTTGTCCAAACATAGATTGAGTCAATTATATGGATGAAAAAGAAGGATGAAGAGGAGGAATTTCCAGTAACATAGGCATTGATCAGTTTTTAACTGAAATGTTTCAGGCTGTTCATATTGCACATCTGTCAATAGTTTCAATTATTGGATCTTTATAAATTATATATATACACACACACACATATAATGTGCTAAATTTAATCAAATTGGTTTTGAACAGTAAGTTTTACATCGTTTTTGGTTTTGTGAGTTTGTTGGTTTGGGTGGGTTAGTGTTTTTGTTTTCCCCCTATCCCCCTCTCCCCAAATATAAATATTCTCTGCTCTATAAAAGCTGGAATCAACTAGTTTCCTTTTTATGTCTTTCTAGATTCAATCTGCATCACCATCACTGGGGAGTGTTACTGAGTTTCAGGCAATAGTCCCAACAAATTCAACCCATTTTATTCCTGAAACTGTAGTTGATCGGCTTATGGCACAAGGTAAGTCAAACTTTGAGTTTGTGTACAGAATGATGAATATGATGTATTAGGCTGCCCATATTCCAGTATTTGTACATGCATATAAAGCTTGCATATTGGTGGAACAATCACCATTGATGCTTGTAGTGGTTGTTTCGGAAGACAAACATGAAACGCTTCCTTTAAAATGAAATAGGATGAAATACATTTGACAGAAATAAGTGAAAATGGTCGATAATGCTTGAAATGTAACTCAAGACTTAGGTTCTATTCCTGTCATCCAGTCACCCTTTCAAAACACTCAATTTTGGTAAAGCTGTCATATACATATGTGCACGTGCACACACACGTGCACACACAAACATGTATATATAATTCTCTTTATATGTAGAAAGATGAAAAAGTATACAATGTATAAAAATATATAAAATTATGTATGTGGAAAGAGATATCTACAAATATAAAATATTTTCCTTTTAATGAAAGAAGTGAGAATTTATATCTTTCCAAATTTACCATTTATCTTTAAAGATTATTAGTGCCTCATAGAAGGAACATTCTATTTCAGGACTATTTTAAATAACACTTTTCCTGTATCTGATTTCTTGCTTTTCCCCCCACCCCCACCCTCCTCGTTCCAGAATATACTGTTTTAAATGTAGAGGGAGCTTGGATATTTTATGAAAAAGAAACAGCAAATTGTTTTATGTAACTGTTCTAATTAAACTTTTGTGTTTTTTCGTTTTCTTTGTTTTATTAAACACATTCTAGGTCAAAGTGATACAACCACAACAGAATCGCCAAGTCAACATGATTCTCCCATGTCTGCTACTCTGTCTAAACAGCGTGCTGTAGTCACACCTGCCCTTTTGTCAGCTGTTTGCAGCCTTCTGCACAATCTGCTTGTTGTCACACCAAAAGACACTGGAATTGCTCTTCAACAAGCACATTTGCTAACAGCTCTCAGCAGGTATGAGATCAACAACTGCTGAACTGCAAACAAGGTGTAGCAATAGAGGTGAAAAGTTTAAAATGAGATCTACCAGTGTTCCTTACCAAAACTGTTAAATATATTGATCACTTCTTGCTTCTGAAGTGTTCAAAAATGTCTTTTTAAAAAAATACAATCAATAAAAGAAAGGAGTTTGGTTTATTTCTTTTTTTCACAGAAAAGAAAGTCATATTGGTGATTCTATTTGTGGTATCTGTCTTCTACAGGACTACTGTGTTTCTCTGGCAGTGTTTTAGGTTTTTGTCTAGATGGCCATTTAGTCATCCTTTTTGGAGGGGTAATTTCTTAAATTTTTTTTTTTTATTTAGTAGAACAGTACATGATATAGTCAAGTATTCAGAATTACAGATCACTTCTGTTCATTTTATGACTTTCTTCTTTGAATTGTATGCAATATTTTGGAGGATGAGCCAAGGGCTGTTGCACTAAAAGAGAGTAAATGAGTAAATAATGCTTGCCAGATTTGGGAAAGTTTGGATGATAGACCCTAGTGTTTTGTTTATTTTTTAAAGAAGGAACCACTTCAAAATAATCTTCAGATTGTATTCCATGTTTCTGCTTGCATCGTAACAAATTCTTTCATCTGTTTGGAAGTCCTGAAGTGAAGCATAAAAATTAGTTCAGGTTTTTTTAAGGTTTTAAAGAGCTTTTGTAGTTGCTCTTCATACTGCAATTAATGAAAAAACAAACAAACAACAAAAACAAACTTGTTTGAATACATTTTATATTGTTACAGAGCTGTTTATTGTTCTACAGGACAGAAAATAAGCAATCAAATATAAAGAATCAATTTTTCCAGTGCAGTCACAGCCATTGGAATTTATGTTAGTCTAACTGTTTTGAAAAAACTTACTGCTACTATAGTTGCCATTTCACTAGACTTACTGGTAAACCCCACTATTTTAAGAAAGTTCATAATTTATTTTTACTCTGTTTATTTAAAATGTTCTCTTCTATAGAATATTAATTTAGTAGGATGTTTAATTATTTAAGTATATTTCTAACCAATTTACTTTATTTTATTTTAGTCTTGTAAGTGCTAATCTGGTTGAGAGATGTATCTTGGAAGTGAAAACTCCATTGGGTCATCCATGCCATATAGAACATGTAAAATCTCAGGTTAGAGAAGCGTTTGTTACTTTCTAATTTTTATAAATTATGGAATTAATTATGTTTGCATAATCTATATTTATTAACATAGTCTAGACATGCTGCTATAGGCTACATTCATGTGAATCTCTGTGCTTTTGACAAGGTTTAAGAGAAATAAAGTGTTATATTCAACACAAAACAATTAATTTCTGTGTTAGAACTATACTTAGAACCATCAAATGAAAAACCAGTTGTGTTTTAAAAATACAAATTGAGCTTAGCAGTTAGAGAAATCATCTAATAGAATTTCTTTTTATGGTATTGAAGTATGAGCCAGATACAGTTACTGACACATTTCATATTTAGTTTCTGCAACACACCTGGCTGCTTTTCTTTGTCTCCAATCCTGCAGACACTTAGATAGTTCTCAACTAATTTTGATGTATGCAAAGCATATAGGGTTACTGCCAATGGAACTACTTTTGTATCAAATTTAACTCTGTATATATATTATATAGAACATACTATGTTCATGGCACAGCACCATTTTAAAGCTTCTGCTGCCTCTGCATTCAGATTTACTTTGAAGAAAGATACCCAGGTTATTAAGACAATGTATTTCTGCAGAAAACTTCTGAGAATAAATAAATATGTGTCCTGGTTCCGGTTGTGACAGGGTTAACTTTCTTCCCCGTAGCTTGGGGGGTGTGCTGTGTTTTGGGTTTGGTGTGAAAGGAGCGTTAATGGCCCATTGATGCTTTGACTGTTGCTGGGTGGTGCCTGCATGGGAGGGGGAGGGGGGGAGCACAGCGGGGGTCGTGGACCCAGCTGGCCAACGGGGTATTCTATACCATGTGACATCATGCTCAGTATAAAAACCAGGTGTGTGGTGGGGCTCGCCCTCGGGTTTGGGACATGTGGTCGGTGAGCAGTTGCATTGTGCATCGTCTGCTTTGTATATTCTGTTATTGTTGGTGTTCTCGTTGTTATTATTACTGCTCTATTTCATTTTATTTCAGTTATTAAACTGTTTTTATCTCAACCCAGGAGCTTCCCTACTTGTGCCCTCCCAATTCTCTCCCCCATCCCACCGGAGTGGGGGTGAGCGAGCGGCTGCGTAGCGTTTATTTGCTGGCTGGGGTTAAACCACGACAATATGTCAGGAATCATTTTTTTCCTAAAGCCTCAAATTAAGCTTCTTTTTTCAGGAAATACACATATATTCGTCAATATTAATTACCATTTTTGTGTTTTCCTTTGTGAGCTTCCAGAGAATATGATGCTGTACATATAACAGGAGTCATGACTTTCTCACAGGAACTTTATTCTTTGTCACTAGAAAATTGATTTCACATATATGTTTCCACACCTGGAATTCTGTTTCATCTTCTACCGTAAAAATTAGGAGAACAATTTTTAATTTATATCCTATTATTTCTTTTAAGTGGTGTATATTAATTCAAAATGTTACGAATAAGTTGAGGTATTGTGAGTATTTAAATTAAAAAAAAAAAAAGTGGAAGGTGCAAATATATGGCTTTATTTCATATCTTTTTAAAAATATTTAACAGGTGTTATTACTACTTCAATACTTGTCATCTGTGTCCAGGCTTCTGAAATCATGTTTATTGGTGGACTCTCAGCTTGTAATCCAGGATGAACTGTTGAAACCTCTCTTGGGAAACACCTTCATGATTCTCGCCATTCGCTCCAAAGATGGGTTAGGTAATGAAGTACTTTGTTTCCAGTATAGCCAGACAGAGGCAGGTCTTTATTTACGTACCACCTTTGTTTAAATTGATAGTTGTTGTCAGGTTTAGCTATCCAGATTTGTGCACATGTGTAAATGATTTGATTTTTTTCTATATTATCTTTGCAGATACCGAGTTAACATCTGTACTTCATGAAACATGGGTAGACTTTTTCAACTTTCTAGCTACATTATTGTGGAAGAGTGGCCAAATATCTTTTCCATCTGTGACAGCAGCCCTTGCAAATCATTGTACAGCAATAATTGGTAATAACTATTCCCAGATGGGTTTTAACCTAGCAACTAATAAAATAAATAAACAAATAGAGAAGAGGAGCATTCCTGTTTGTATCCTAATAAGTAATTACCAATGGCATATCCAGAATGAAAACTAAATGTGTCCAGAGCTTGACTGACTTTTTCATTAATTGGATTTTTATAACTTTCTTATATCAGCAGACTAACTTTTGAACTGCCAGATAAATTCACAAGTTTTGTTTGCATATATGGGTTAGTGATTTTAGTTGTAAACCTTAACCAAATATGGCACCTTTGAGTAGAGCCTGAAATGATCCATTAGCACTTCATTTTTTTTCCTTATATCTTGTGTGGGGTTTTTTTTATATCTTATATAAAAGGAAAGCGAAGTTTTGAGGGGAGATAAGAGATATAGGAATTCAAGATTATTATGCATGGTTTTGTTTGTTTGTTTTTTAATTATTCCTTCATTAGTTACTTGCATAGTCAGGGCTCTAGGTCACCAGGATTCTCTGATTTCAGCCAGGTGTGTTAAGTGATCTGGAGAATCCAAATCCAATTGCACATGAAGCAGCTGGTGGGTACTGTTGGTATTATAATGTAAGCATTTGAATAAAGTGAGGAGAGTTCAGAAAATTGTTGAACAAATAGAGTGATTTAGCAAATCAAAATTGCTTATTTCGTTTTATAGTAAAATTAATGCAGAGCCGTTAATTCATTCAAACATAGAAAACTCAAACTTTTCTTTCTTAGATTTTTAAAGACTTATCAAATGCATAGAATTTGTAGAATTCTTTGTGCAGTGCACAGGTATAACTGCTGCTTGGCCCACACACTTTCTTTGATAAGTCTTTCTGAGTTCCAAAGCACTTAAGCTTTATTCAGAATTAAATATAAAAATTTTTATGTTTCTGTTTAACCTTTCAGATACCATTTGTGATTGTATTCATCTGTCAACCACATATCCTGCTTTATATATGGCTAGTTTACAGTTCCTCTCTGTCCTTTTGAATGAGGAAGGAAGAAGACAGCTCCAAGATAAACAGAATATATGTCAGAATCCAACTGTTAGCTTTCTTCTGGATCACGTTGAAGGATGCCAGGCATCAGTAACTCAACTTACTGCATTAATAATTCAGGTATTTAAAATTTGACGATATGATTGCAGGATATATTTTTGCATTTTTGTGTTTTGTTAAAAAGGAGTGTATTTACCTAATGAAAAATGAGTTGTTTCCAATTATGAACTGACATCTTTAATTTGAGACATCTATTACACTAATTTTTTAAATTCATGTAATAAACTGGAATTGCAAAGAAGCAACTTCTAGGAAGTGCCTTGCAAGGCAATTATGCTGCAACAACATGGTATGAAATCTTATGTAGAGAAGATGATACATAGATAGAATATAGACAAATACTGGTACCCTTTTTTTTTCTGCTTTTCCAAACATGTAATGAGATTTTTAAGGTTCGAGATGTAGTAATTCCCATTGTAAGTGACAGCATTGTTGTTCTTAACAGCTGTCTTCATAAAAATTGTGAACGAAAATGAATCATTAAGCCTTCTAGTTCATTCCCTGATACTGTAAGATCGGTGTTGTTGCATTTAAGGAGCATATATTAATGCATTTTCCAAGCTAGTTTTAAATTGGCAGGTAGCGTATTTTTACTAATTCTTTTAGGAACTTGTTGCCTGAAATAATATATATTGGTGACAAGATAGTTTTTTTCCTAGATGCTTATTCTGAATGTTCTGTCTTTCTTAATGTAATCTCATTATTCTTATTTATACTTTTATATACTGTGCTAAATGATTCTTTTACCTTCTTTATACGTACATCCTTCATTTATTTACAGACTGTTAAAATATCTTCCATTACTTAGTAATAAGAAAAGTTATATGTGAAATTTGTGTCTAATTTATCTTCTCTCATAAATTGGTTCTTTTATCTGTATTCTCATTGTCCTCCTTTAAATTATGTGCAGTTTGTCACTGTAACAATAATAGTGATCCATGATTAGAAGTGTAGTGTTTGAAAGATGCACGTTTCGTATAACATAATGTAACTTATGATTTCTGATGTTCTGGAGTCAATGTCGTGTCACTTTTTTTATAAGAACCATATTTAGTGCTATTTTGCTATGTAAAACATTATTTTTTCAACATGTATTAGAATGCACATTTCAATGAGAAAAAATAATGAAACACTTCAATGCAGACAGACTATAAACATGAATAGAGAGAGGGAGAACTCTGGATAGGAATATATTAATGAATCATCCAAATGAAAATATAGACTATGAAAACATATTTATAGATATGAATACTACTTTTAATATGTTCACTTTTTAATTTCAGTAATGAAATTGCATTATTTGTAGGTCTGTGAAAGAAAATCTTCAAAGGATGTGCTGAAAGAAGTTGCTACAAATGCATTGCTGTCTCTGTTAGCTGTCAGTAAAAATGCCCAGAAATGTGCTTTGGAAGGTGAGCATTTAAAAATGTATGTTAAAAGATTTATGAATCAAATGCTTGCAGGTGTTTTACATATTTTTTTAAAACCATCATGTCTTTTATCTAAACAAAAGACCTAGTTTTCAGTGGCATTTTTTGCAGTTTTTTACAGGGAAAGCTTATTACTAATTAAAGTTTTCAGCTGTGGACAAAAGATTATGTTGTAGCCAGTCTAAAAATTTGTGGTGAAATCACAGCTCTGTGTTAGAGGGAGAAGAGACCTGTGAACTTTCACTGCTAGTAGCATATACATCTGTTTGAAACTGGAGATTTTGCACTGGCAGTTTTTTCCATTTCTTGTTTCACACTATGCCAATACAGGTTTGCAGGTGAAAGTATGCCCTCTGTTCTCGGTTCTGGCTGTACCTACCCAAGAAGAGACTTCTTTTTCTCTGCTTTGTTCTTCCCTGCCTTTTTGTTGCTTTCTTCCCATTTTACAGTTTAAGTAGGACCTTCTCCCCTTGCAATGCAACATCTTTCATGCTTAAGGTTTTTACTTTACAGTAGTAAAACAAGAGTAAAAAGCCTCTAATCAAAGGCTTTTTGTGCCCACTAGAACACAGGGGAGACTGGTTAATTTGCATTTTTCATGTATCATGCATTTAATACCTGCTGATCAGCCCAAGTGCACTTTGTCTTGGGTGCCTTCTTGTTACTTGCATCTCTGTTGGTTTGTTCGGTCCTTTAAACTTATACTACACTGAAATAGATAGCGTAGATGTATCTGCTCAATGTCTGATCCCGATAGTGGCAGAAAACTCCGAACTTTAAATCCTATGTTATATACCTACTTTGTTTTTCCCAGTGTGTTGGTGCTACTTAGCCCTTGATTCAGTCAGTGTTCTTCTGTTGATGACCCACTAGATTATCTAAGACCTGACTTCCTGTGAAGTGCATGAAGTGCATCATGTTCTGTGCTAAAGCAGCCTTCAAGTCATCCTTGCTGTGATGCAACGCAAATCTTAGAGAAGAGGAAGAGGAGTTCTGGGGTTCAAATCAATGTCCTGAAGATATCTGTAGCTCTAACGTCACCTGTTCAGCTCTTAAAGACTACTTTTTAAGATACAAATGCACAGTCCTACACATGGAAAGGAGCAACCCCTTGCAGCAGTACAGGCTGACTGGGGAGGTGAAGAGGATCTTGAGGTCTTGGTAGGTAGCAAGCTGAATGTGAAAAGACTAACAGCATCCTGAGCTGTATTAACAGGAACACAGCCAGTAGATCGAGGGGAAAGGATTATCTTTCCTCTACTTAGCACTTGTTAGACCAAATCTAGAATAACATATCCAGCTTTGGCCCAGTACAAGAAAGACATCAACAAACTGGAGCAATTTCAGCAGAGGGCCACCAAGGTGATTGTGTCCTCCTTAGGGGAGATGCTGAGGGAACTGACCTTGTTCAACCTGGAGAAAAGAAGGTTTCAAGAGGACCTAATAGCAACCTTGTCATACATATGAGGTTTTGAAGAAGACAGAGCCAGTTTTTTCACAGCATTGTATGGTGTAGGAGGATGAGAGAGAATGGGCATAAATTGAAACGTGAGAATCAGACTGGCTGTAAAAAAAAAAACATTTCCCCTTTGAAGGCAGTCAAATAGTGGCTAGACATACTGTGCAGCCTCTGTCTTTGGACATTTTCAAGACCCAACTAGATAAGGCCACAGGTAAACCTTGTCTGATCTTACAGCTGCCTCTGCTTTAGGCAGGAGGTTGGACTATATGACCTCTGGAGGCCATCTCTTCCAACTTGAATTATCCCATGAGCCTGTGACCTTGTAATAAAGACTCTAGATCCCAAGAAAAGAGCCTAACTCAACATTTTGCACTGTTCAGAGTCATCTGAACATTTGCTTTTCTTTGTCTCACCTCAGATGCAAGCAAATCTGCTGTGTTAGGGAAGAGTTGTGTAAGATAAATGCATGCCCTAACCTTTTGAAGCTTCAGTCTTCTAGGCAGTGTCATTTGAAGTTATCGTGAAGAGTTATGAGTTGCTATTCTCTTCCTCCCAAATCATCCTCCTGTCTTCATCTTATTAGTCCTTCCTTTGGGTATTACTCTCACAGGACTCTGTTGCAAATGTGTTCTTGCTTCTCGAGATCATTCAACTAGACGCACTGCATCTTGGAGACTATTAGTTACTGCCTGATATCAAGAAAATAACACTATATTATGAACTCATGGAATTTGGGCATCTGAATCCTTAAATCAGTTCAGGAGGGTAACAGTAATCAAGATCATTGCAAGAAATATATTTTATATTTCATAAAATATTTTTGTTTGTGAATGAACTTCTAAATGTTAGTATTTTTTTGTCTTCCAGTTGGCCTGATAGACAGCTGTATAGAAAACATGAAACATATTCATGCACAGCTGAATTTGGATTCCTTAAAGCCTGGGAAAGCACATAAAAAAAAGGTAACTATAAAAACCAAAAGACCAATATGATAAGGCACTTCCCAACTATTTTTTGTTTATTTTTCTTGAAGCGGATACTGTTAGTATCTGTCATGGGTGAGTCTGAGTAAATGACAACGTGTAGTGGATCTGGATACTGGGACTTCTTGAAGATTCAATGATTTTAGAGTTTTTACCCACTTGATTATCTCACACACTTGCTTTCTCACCCAGAGTTATGTTCACCTGGTCTCAACTTCCTTTTCCAACATGGAGATGACTGCTGGTTCAGGAAAGTCAGGCAGAAAATCACATCACTTTGTGCTTTGCAGCTGCTCAGTTACCAGTCTTGGGTGTTACTGGCCAAAGCCCCTGGGCATGCACTGGTGTTTGTCTCCCTGCATCTCTCTGGTCTCCAGGATCTTCTCCCACTTATAGGATTGTTCCTCCAGCCAGGATCTTCACATTCTTCTTTTTGGGCCCATTTCTTTCTTTCAGAGACCATTTCTTTTCAGGAATCCTTCTTTTTGCCACCAGCTTTTCTTCCAGAACTCTAAGCTCCTGTTTACCTAATCTAAATAATCTATGTGCGAAGTACAACACATGATCAGCCTCTGAATTAGTGGTTGTCTCATGTCTTTTCGTTAATTGGAGGATTCAGGACTTCCCACTTTTAGTCCATGTTATCAGAATTAGCAACTAGCCCATTCTGGTTGAAGCCGGCAACTAGCAGGCTTCTGATTGAGAGTTCAAAAGTTCAGTTTCTGACATTCACACACATTCATCCATTTGTCACCTGTCAGTGCTCGCAATTTATGGTATTTATTTAGCCTACAACAGGATCTAAGAGTACTGTATTATTTTCAAACGTAGTTGGACTTTCATCCTTGACGTCATGGTCCTTTTCAATCCAGCTGATTTTTCCCATCTTGTTTCCACAATCATAATTTTTCTGTTTCTCAGTGTCTTTTAACCAGTGCTAGCCATTTTGTTTTTTTCTGTTCCTGTACCAGTCAAAACTCCCACCCCAAAACCAGTTCCAGTCTGCTTGCACATGTAAGTCATAGGTTTTTATTCTCTACCTTCTCATATTATCTGGTTTCCAATTCTAATTCTTTTTCTATCCTCCTGCATACTTGGTCTGGATGTCTCCCTCTCTTGTCATCAGACTCAATTGTCCCTGGCTTTATCTTCCTGTCAGAGGATTTTTTTTTTTTTTCCTTAACCTCGTACTTGCGCTCCTTCCACCGCCTGTACTCCCAGTTTCTTCTCTCCATTTACAATTTCTTTGTTTAGCCTTTTTTTTTTTTGCTTTAAACTTCCCTTCTAGTTGTTCCAGACTCTCACATCACCTAGCTCTTCCTTACCACATCTAGACGTAGGTTATTTCTTACCATCATTCAACAGTTTCATAAGATTTTTGTTGCAATCTGCTTGTTTTCCACCACTTTCATCTAAGAGAATTATTAAATACAGACAATAACCTCTGCTGTCAAATTTGGTATCTTGTCCACTCCCACATAAAGCAGAAATTGCAGAAAACATCTTCCTGGGGGATATTTCTGCATTGTTTGAGCTCGATAGTATTTTTCTACTGAGGTGTTGGCACAAACAAACATTAGCCTTGATTTGTGAGAATGTGGAACTGTGTTTTATAACAACGAGCTCTTAAAAGAATTTGAGGTTCACCCTGACTTTTGAAGACTACAATATTTTTTCTTGAGATCTCCTAAACACATTTATTATCCCTTCTTCAAGTGGTGGAGGCTGAAAGGTGTCCTGCCCTGGATATGTCCAGTAAAGTTGAGAAGGGAGAAGCTGGGGACATTTGCTCCTCTGCTAAATGTAGAAGGAATTTAAAACTTGAAAGAAATTGAAGGAAAGGACTCTCTGAGAAAGGTCAGAAATAAAGATTAATTAAGAATTAAGATTAATTTAATTAAGAATTCTTTGAAAGAGATTTACAAAAGACTTTGTGGCAGATTTCCCTGCTAAACTGGGACTGTAGATTACTACATCATATGTAAGCATGCTGTTCATTGTATGTGGTGCATAACGACAAGCAATCTGGTTTCACATGAGGGAAGCTGAGACATTGCTTTCATAGTCAGATTTAGCTGGTCATTCACGAAAATGGCCCTCAGCCCACTTCAAGGCACAGCTCCCAAAGTGAAGTTATCAGAGATTCTTTTCTTTTTCTTTTTCTTTTCTTTTAACTGTTGGGAAAAATGTGTTTGACCTAGCTTGATTCTCAGGGCAACTGAAGTATTTTACCTGATATCATTTCTTTCACAATAATTACTGTGATGCTAACCAAGGTTATGAAAAGTATTTACAAATAGCCAAGCTTTCAAAAAAATCCCCTCAAAATAGGATATTAGTAAAAATCCTAAAATAAACAAATAAATACGAACAGTGCTATCAACACAATCTACAACTTTTTCAAGCTTCTAGAAGTTTACACATTAAGTATGAGTTGTAGCTTGTGGCATTTTATAGGAATTAGTGCTATTTGTATTAATTAAATTAATACGTATGGAAGTTCTTGAAAGCAAGTCTTAGAGTTAGCATTTTGTTTGGCTAAAAATGAGACAAACCAGTCATTAAATGCATTTGTAATGATGAGACTTGTATGTTTCTTTTTCATCTATTACACCTGACTTTCATTAACTTTTTTGGGATAGACTTTTACTTCATTTCTAAATGTCATCAACTGAACATGATATGATTTATAAGCAGTCATTGTTGTTTCACCTTGTCTTAGGTTAAGCATGAATCCTATTTACAGTTTTGTTCCTTTATGCTTGATAAAACAGAAATAGTCTCCGGTGGTGAGCAAACTTATTGGAATTTGATCATCTTTCAGAAGTGGTTTAGTATGTCAACCTTATAGAAGTTAGGTCAGCCATTATTAGCCTTTTAGTGTCACAACACTATTATGAAGATAGATTTTTTGTTTACTTGTATACTTGAATCTCAGTATAGTACCTCACTGTCCAAAGGTCTGTATTTATCTTTGTAATATTCTTACCAGGTTGGAAACTATTTCCGTTATTAAGGATAGGGAACTTAGACACTGAGAATATAAGGATGGATTGGTCTGACCAAATATAGAGATCTGCAAGACAGAGCTAGTTTATCCTTGTTTTTATCCAGGGAAGAAAAATAGGTGCTTCTAGGGAGTGATTCATTTGGCTTGTTTTAGATGTCTGCTTTAGGATGGAACAAATACCCAGAAAGTGTTCCCGCCCGTTCTTCATTAGTTGTAAGAGAAATGGAGCTCTACATTACAGATCTCTGCATTTGGCCAGATCAGTGTCCCTAGAAAGAGTATCTGTGGGTTATAAAGAGAGATGAGAATGACTCCAAGTAACTCGTTATAAATGTCTTTAGTATATGTGTTTAAAGCTAGCTGAGATGAATCCTACCTGAGATCAAACGGAAACTCTACTGAAGACATGTGCCCCAAATGTTGTGTTGCCTTGGATTTGCACCTCTCCTTTGAGATCTCTTTCCTCCTTGTACAAAATTCATTCTGGTCTTATGTTGATGATCTTCAAATATTTTTCTCTGGATAGGAGGATAACCTTATCAAGCAGTTAAGGTGTTCTATGCAGCTCCTCAGAAACTGCCTCTTTCAAGATGAAGAATGCAAAGTAAGTATTCTTATTCTGAAATAATGTGAGCACATTCAGTTAGTGAATGAAGATAATTTTTTTTTTCCCTACTTTGAAATTATTTTCAAGCTGGCTAAATTTAAGCTTGATATTAATGGCAAGAAATACTTCCAATTTCATTATTATTCCCACCTCCTAAGAATATTTCATACGGGAATTAGGAACTCAATGTTCCTATTGAAACATCATCTCCCAAAGGTTTCAAATGGCTATCATCCTTTATACCCACTTCTGCTTTGCTTAAGTCAATAATTCCAATTTTTGAAGCATATAATATGAAAAATGGATGTGGAGAGAAGTGTGGGGCCACAAGAAAGGTGCATAAGAGACACACTTCACATCTTGGAAAGTAGTTTCCTCTCCTTACCCAAACCCTAAATAATCCTTTCCCTTTCTGAAAGACAAAGTAAAATAAAAAAAAAAAAACCCAAACCCTAAATAATAATTTTCCATTTACTTTTCTTTGTCTGAGTTAAATTACACTAATCCTGCAAAGCACGATTTTGTTTTCATCTTGATTGGGGTTTTTTTTCCATCTTTTTCTGGCTCAGAATCTTGTTTTGATTTTCTTCTTTTCATTTCACATTCTTTGTCTTTTTCTCTGTGGTTTTCATTTTCTTTTCTACTTCAATTCTTCTGCCTACCTCTTTTTTTCCACGGGGAAAATACTACCTTGCTTTTTTTTTTTTTTTTCATTCTTTCTGTATTCTTTCTTTCTGATCACTACTCTTCCTCTTCCTTATTGCTGATACCTTTCACACATCTCTTTCCATTTTCTCTTTCACAGTTTAATTTGTCTTGGCATTGTGATACAACTTGTGCTACTTTTAGCAAACGCATTAGTGGAACCACAAGATTTCCAGACCTTCCAGAAGTACCCCTATTGAGGGCATGTGTTAGCATCCTTTTTGTATACAGAACACCATGTATATTATGGACCTGAATAAGCCATCTGGTTATCCCTAAGGTCCCCATAACTTGGTTGTGCCATAATCTTAGATAAGATAATTGTGTAATATTTTTCTTGTTTTGATCAGGGGTCTGCAGAGACAATTGCTTGGAGGAGAGGAGGAGGTTGCTGTCGATAACTGAAGTTTTCTATCATTTGTTCTGTAGAACTGCACTCTTCTATTTCCATGCTTTTTGAGTTCCAGTAATTAGTTTGGTTGGAGTAGAATAAAACTTTAGAATAGGGAGTTCTTGAACAATCACAGTTGGAATGAATAAACCTTTACTTTTGTTTGCATGTCTCTCAGTAATTAAAACGTGTGCTGGTTTTGACTGGGTTAGAGTTAATTTCATTTGTGTTGAAATAAGGGTGTCAGTCTTCTCTGTACAATCTTTTAAAGCAAACTAATGGGACACAGTAAGATAAAAATATGCTTTTCTAACTGTATTTGTACTTCATTTTCGAAGTATTTAATAGTATAGTAGTTTAAATTCTTCTTCATGTTTTTGTAGATGGCAGCACTCAAGGCTTATCTTGTTCCTGTTCTGCATTCGCTATGGCCGTGGTTTTTAATGGACAACTCCTCAATGCAAATAGCTCTGCATTTGCTTTGTGTCTACACTGCAAACTATCCTGCAGGTATGAGAGTCACACTATGATGTAATACATCAAAATATTTAACCAGAATAATTAAGACAGAAAAGCATAATAAAGGGAAAAGAATGTTTATTACTACCATAAGAGGAAAGTATAAAAGCACTGGTCCATCAAAGTCTATCATCAAGAGTTTTGATTTTAATACATTCAAGACTTTTGTTCAGATCCTGTTTCAGTCTGTTGGATTTAGCAAGAGTACAATTGTATTAAAGGATTAAATAGCATTTAATTCAAACCATTGTGTTTGAAGATTACACTGAAAGTCGTGCCAAACTGAATAGTATACTGTAAAAATACTACTCTAGGAATTCTCTCTCAGAGAATAGTGTATCAGTACATCAGTACTTTATACAGTTTGTACTTCAGCCCTTACTGAGAACATTCTGGTTTTGAAATATTCAATAATCTAATTTAATTCTGTATTAAACCTCTTCCATTTATTTTATGCATTGGGCTCAGTAGCTTATATTTGTGTATTTTTCATAAGGATTCTCTTCTTCGTTTGAGGAAACTCTTTATTTCCATTGATGAGTAATTATCCCTACTACTAGAAGCCTGTTCTTTTTTCCAGTATGAATTTGTCTCATTCCATATCCTAGTTATTGACTCAGATAATGATTTACTATTGGCTTGAGGAGACACATAAGTATCTGTTGATTTCTCCCTGTCAAGATACCATAAAAGAGTTAGCATGGTTAAAATATATTAACTGAACAGTCTCTGAGCTTTTTTACCCTCTTTTTAAGTTAATGTCTCCAGACCTTAAATGAGCTTGCGGAGCTTTTTTTCATAAAGACTTTTTATTAATATGGACTGAAGAAAAGTCAAATATGTGTTAGTCAACCACAGGATATAAAATCAAAATGTAATGTCCTGCGATATACTGGAAATCAAGCTGAAGTTCTGGTGGTCTTTCTTGTTCCTTAACTCTGAGTGTCTCTAGGCTGCTTTTTTATTTTACTTGCTAATAAGGGCAAGTGGGTTTAGATTAATCATGTTTTTTCTTTCTGTTCAGAATAGTTGGCTTATGAGGTGACGCAAACTCTGAACTGGTTAACCACTTCCCCTT
Organism: Pelecanoides urinatrix; assembly: GCA_013400755.1. Classification (NCBI taxonomy): domain Eukaryota; kingdom Metazoa; phylum Chordata; class Aves; order Procellariiformes; family Procellariidae; genus Pelecanoides; species Pelecanoides urinatrix. Next base: position 274,937 of record VZTQ01003297.1, read on the forward strand.
AGTGTAGTCAGACAAAGAAGTGCATGTAGATGTTTGTAACAATTAAAAACTGTCTCATTTTTATTTACTTTTGCCATGTAAGAAGTTAACCATTGTTACAGATGGCAAGTGCCACTAAACAAAAAGGTGTATATGCATATTTGTGCACAAACATCATGTTGATAACTTAATTGTTCCCTGCTGCTATATTAATTTGAGCTTGTAGGTCTGTATTATGGGATTCTGCATGCTACTGTGGTACAAGGTAGTGACAGATGCAGAAAGCACTTTTATTTCTCAGAAAAATATTTTAAGAAACTTATTAAACCTTTGATATGTATAGAGACCTCTTTTTCTGAACTGGTTTCAGAAGGTCCCATCAGATTCTGATGCTAAATAATTGTATAATGACTTAGATACAGTGTTCTGGTTTTTAAGGAGACTTTCTGAGATGGAGCAATACCTTGTCTTTAACAGCAGAATTGCATCTTAGATTCTAGAATAATAGGACAGTAGGTGCCTATTCCAGTAAACTGCCACATTCAGGCATGTTTCTATTCAAAGCATGTCCCATTGACTTCACTGTGGTTCGAAGGTTGGGGGGGGAAGAAAAAACCAGTCCTTTCAAAATCCCATCTCAATCTTTGAGCTGTTAGACTGCTCTTTCTATAGATTTTTTTTTTTTTTTTTAATGTATATGTGCATGTATATTATGATAAACGTTTCATTCCTTTAAGGTTGTGCTTCACTTTGTTGGACCAGTGGTGGACAATCATCACTTCCGTCTGCACGAAGTGCAGCTGGCAACTCATTAATGCATAACATCTTGAAATTGGCTTCCCAAGTGTCAAATGATAACAGCCCAATTCAGCAGGTGGTCTTTTGTCTTCTTTCTAACCTTGCTCTGTCTCATGACTGTAAAGGCATTATTCAGAAGGTAAGTAAATAATATTCTTAATTTTAGCAATGTGATGGGTGCATTTTCCTTTTTAATAAATCTTTTTGTTTTTAATAAACCCTCATATTTCAATATAGAGTGTCCTGTGATCATATAGAGATGCTTCTGCGAGAATCAAAACCATTGTGTCTTCTCAGTTAGTTGTGTTACTGTTCCCTAAGTGCAGTGTGTAATTTGGTCATATTCATAGTCTGGACAGAAACAGCATATGGAACTACACAATTTTTACTAGAGCTTTTTATAACCTTTCAGTTTCAGTGGGGTGTAAAATTTTTAATACCCATATATATTGATAGCAATCACTAGTGGATCATGAAAGTAAGCATACAGTAGAACAAACTGCATGTGAGTAAACAAGAAATAAAACATTGTATAAATTATTAGGTATACTGCGTGAAACATAATCTTTATAAAAATTATATTTTTAGAGAAGATGATCTACATGTCAGTAATTGGGTGTTAGATAAAAATCTATTCTTATTATATAAATGTAAGTACTGTCTTTTCCTTTTTTAATTTCTATATTGAATGATCCTTACTCTATTTTATCAAATGTTCTTTAAAACATCTGTTTCTTTTAGATTTAATTTTGATCATTTAAGTAAATTCACCTTGAGACAAGAAGTCAAACCATGTAGAAAATCAATTATACTGGTGATGTGATAAAACTAGCTAACATAACAGAAATTTTTAAAAGTGTGTTTGCTTTTAGCATCTTTTATAGTAGTTTAATAATGACAACAATTTATTTCATTTCACGTTAACAATGTTCTGTGCTTGGACCTAATTACCTGTTATAAAAGGCAGGGGGAAATATGATCTTTTTGTGGTGCTAATTATGTAAAATCTGGTCATACAGGTACAAAATTGCTGGTACTCAAACTTTTTGGTAGAAACGGAAGAGTTTGAGATCTTTTCTATGGTAGCTGTTCTGTTCTATGAATTGATTTTCACTCTAGTGTGATAGTACTTAGTCTTCATTTTCTATCCTGAGCTCTGTTTTCATAAGCGTAAGCAATGCTGAATTACTAATTCTGTCTGTGAAAATTAAATTATCAATATTATATTCATGTGAAGAAAACCACAATGAGTTTGTATGCTGGATTGTTTGCTTTCAACCAGATGCCTGTATGTGTTGTCAAGGGTCAGTGAGGTTGGGAATATTTAGTCAAGGACTTTTTTCATCATAGGAATGTTAGGTTAGAACATCTCCCTCTTGCAACAGGGGAGTAGATTTTCACCTGCACAGAATCTCCTTAAAGTGGAGGCAAGCCCTGGGATTGGGAAGCGGTAATGTATGTCATATCAGCAAACAGATCTTTTTCTTCAAAGCTTACAAAAATAAAGGACATTACTATGTCTGTCAGTGAGGGGGGGGTACAATAGATCCTTATGGGTCCCTTTGAACTCAAGATATTCTATGATTCTATGATACCTTTAACATTTGCTAATAACACAAGCAGTAATAAATAAGGAATTAAGAATATATTAGGTAAGTAGTGCATTGTTTCAGTTAAATTGCTTCTAGCTTATTTTTTGGCAGAAACGCTAAGTACAAAGCAAAAAGCTTATGTAGTGATGGAAATTATCCTTTAAAGAAAGGTATTGTGTTGGGTCAACTTTTATGTATCTACACTGCATAAATTATTACAGAAGAAAATGTATTTTACCATATTAACTTTTTAATCAAGGTGTGGATTCTTTTTTGTATGTAATTCTTTCAAAAATCCTTGATTAATAATCGGTTCCCTGAAATATGTAAATGCAACATTAGTACTAGTTTTTGCTAAAGTATGCAGATTGGAAGGTCAAATAGCAGTGAACAAACCATGGAATACTATAAATTCTAACATCCTTTTTCTTCCTTCTGACAGAGTAAGTTCCTGCAGAATTTTTTGTCTCTTCCATTACCAAAAGGAAGTAATAAAAATCCTGGTAATGTGTCTACTCTTTGGCTAAAGCTGCTACTGAACATATCTTTTGGAGGAGATGGACAGCAGATGATCATGAAGATAAATGGTTTTTTAGACCAGATCGTGGAAATGTGTAAATACAAACACAAGAGCAGCCAGCATCTGGCACTTCTCATTCTACATAACATATGTTTTAGTCCAACTAATAAGCCAAAGATATTAGCTAATGGTAAGTATCTGAAGGGTATACAAGCTATTTTACTCTGAGAATATTGTGTCTTCCAGAATACCATATTTTCATTGCAGTTTGGGTTACTGACCAAGAAATCAATATTGTTATTTAGAAAAGCATTTTAGTAAAAATTATTTTCATAGAGGTAATTATAGAACATATATTTTGGCAGAAAAGCAATTAAAATAAGAATATATAGCAAAAAGAAAAGTAAGTAAGTAGTTTAAAGGAAAAGTAAATAAGGAGTTTAAAAAAACCCTCAAGATATATTGTGAGACTGATCATTTCAATATAGTAACACATTATGAATTAAAGGATTTTTGCAGTTTGGGGTTTTTTTTGCAGCTAGGGTTTTTTGCGGGAGGGGGGGTTTGAAGGATTCCTTGTGTCAGTCAGTTTGAAATAACTCACTTGAGAAATTTTTTTTTAAATATTTCTACCATGGAAATTCCTATCTTTCAGTTGGACCTTATTAGCTCCTGCAAGTCATGGATGTTGAGACAAACTAGTTTGTGTTCTGTCATGTGCAGAAAACATTTATGATAATGATAAAGTTATGACCATGGCATATATATTTAATGTAACAACATGCACAGAACTTTTTTCTTGGTTGTTTGTAAAAGGCATGTTTCTTTCCCCCATTTAATTGCAAAGAGAATGCTCCTGTCTTTGTTATAAGTTCTCAGCAGGTTTTCCATAGTGTTCAAGCTTTTCATTTTTTCCTAAGATGCTGATTTGCTGCCTTAATTAAGCTTACCTTATTCAGTTACATAATCTGTCAATTTTTATTATGAAGTGAACAAGCAAACTTGAAGAGTTTGGCTTCAGAGCAAGGCTAGCAAATTAAGGCACCTACAGTGGGGTGGCAAATATTTCTCATTGATGACAAATCATCTACATAATAAGTACTAAGGAAAATAGTACATCTTAATTTCTATCCTGGTGTGGCTCTAATTGTGGCTACTGGGAGTTATAAAACAGTTTCATGGCTTACTCAGTTCCTATGCATAGCTGATGGCTGTACATATCATGCATGTTTTATTACTGATGGCTTAATTTTTTAGCATTGCTTGTTTTTGTTTTGCTATTCTTTTTAACTCTTCTTTCAATGTAGTCTGCCAATGTCGTGAGCGTATTTAAATTTAATTAATCTGATAATAAAGTTTCTGTAATTCCTCTGCCATACCAGTACTTGTTATAGAAATAAGTGTAGTCCAAGCATCAAAATACTGAGACATGTAAATATATTTGTGTGCTTTTGATGATATTTTCTAGGTGAGTTGGTTTTTTGTTTTTTGTTTTCCTTAGATAAAGCAATTGCAGTACTGTCTGCCTGTTTGCAAAGTGATAGTTGTGCTGTTCAGAGAATAGGAGCAGCTTCACTTTGGGCTTTGCTTCACAACTATCAGAAGGTTAGTATTTGAGAAATACTTGAAAAAATTGTAATGTTCATTTTATTACGCTGTAAACAATACAGTAACCTTTAAGTGAATAAAAATAAAGTTTACAGCAGCAGTTCCATTTTATTATTCTAATCATATAGCTGCTCGGGCTAGGAGGTTAAACAACATGGTAAGGAAGCAGCTTGTCCTCTGTGATTTGTGACTGCTTATATAAATGCAATCTGTATGATGATACAGTTATATGCTAATTCTAAAATTCCTGCATTTCATGTTCTGCTGAATTATTGTCATTTTCTAAACTTTGCTGTTAAAGTGTGAACATGTGGGGAAGAAAGTCAAGTCATTGTATTTTATGTGTTTGTGTGCTACAGGCAAAAGTGACTTTGAAGAATCCATCAATAAGGAGAAAAATAGATGAGGCTTATTCTTTAGTGAAGAAAAGTAAGTCTTAGTTCCAACTAATGCCAATTCTGTATTTTTCCATCGGGTAGATCATTAATACATTTCAACTTATATCATCACAATAAGTTTTTGTTGTGCTACAAAATTTTGAAAGGATACTTCTGTCTCTAAAATCATGACTAATAATATGCTTTATGGTTAGGCATCTTATAAATACAGATACAATTTGGTTAACAAACTGTAAATAAGACCTTGGATAATTGCTAAGGTTACTTTGTAAGAGTAGGTCTGATGGTGCTTGCAGCAAAATGCTTTCTTTGCACAGTACACTTCTGTGTTAATTCTTAAATACAATGATAAGAAAAATTGTTCATTTAGCACTGACTTTGCTTAACAATGCTGAACCTTGCTGTGTTCAGCCACACAGAGAAGGGGTCAGAACAGATGATTGTGCCAGTCTTAAAATACTGTACCATGAGTTAGCTTTCTGAAAGCTTGAGTTTTTTGCTCAAGTAACTGAACATAACTATCGTTTGAATAGCTTTTATATGATAGGTTGCTATCTTCAGCTCAAGAGCATTGATTTTGAAAGATGTTCAAACACTGGTCTGTAGCTGGAGCTTCAGTAGCTAATAATGGGTTTATTGGTTAGTCATATCAAGACTCTGATCTTGCAAAAACATGCAAATGTTTCATTTTAAGTCAATGAGTTTTCCTACTGATTTTAATTGCTCTATAGATGTACTCAAACAGTTTAATTAATTGTGGGCTTTATAATACCAAGTTCCAATAGTATTTTGCACAACACAATTGCCACAAAATTTCTGCCCACACTGAACACTGTCAGTGTCGTAATAAGGGGGAGATGCATTTTTGCTAGAAAATCTCATGATAATTCTTCCTGTACTGGCACCCAAATCCATTGATTTTGTCAATGTACTGTTGTTTCAAACTCATCCTTTACTAAGTCAACCATTAAACATAACATAATGCAAGATTTCATAAGGCTTTCAACAAGACAAGCACCTTGTAGCTCTGATTCCTGTTTATTTATGTACTGCTTTAGAACATAAAGTCCTAGACTGAAAGATTCATTTTTTACTTCAATAAACATTTAAATATCAAAATATTGAGTATGGAAGATTTTATGCCACTGTAATTGTTACAGTTTACAGTCATGTGAAGTTGTCATCTATATTTTTCTGTATAAAGGTTCTCAAGTAGCCTACCCTATTAAAGCTTTGATCACTTCACAGTGATAATTGAGCTAAAATTGTAGATTGTTCTTCTGAGTATAAGTGTGGGAATTTTTCAACATGTCTACTGTTATTTTTCATTTCCTACTTTGTCCTACCCAAGGAGAAGTTTTGGCAAGAACAAGGCATGACCTCATTGTAACATAGCGTAGTCAAAAGGCGGTTTTCACTTTATTTGTTACAACTAAATGGGGGCTTGGAAAGCTGCTAAAAACCCTAGCCTTTAAAAAAAAAAAAAAAACAAACAAAAAAAAAACAAAAAAAACAAAAAAAAAACCAAAAAAAACCCAAAAAAAAACACAACAAACCAAAAAAAAAAAAAAAAAAACAAACAAAAAAAAAACAAAAAAAACAAAAAAAAAACCAAAAAAAACCCAAAAAAAAAACAAACCAACCAAAAAAAAAAAACCCAAACAAAAACAAAACAACAACAACAAAACAAAAACCCCAGACTTTGCCAAGTAAGGTATTAGTACTTGATTTGCTACTTGTAATATAGATGTTAAAATCATAAAATAGCATGAATTCTAGCAAGGCATTTGATGCGATCTTCTAGTTGATTCCTAATACAAAATTATTTTTCAAAGTTCAATTCTTGTTTTTCTTCTTCCTTTTAGCTACTCCACAGCCAGAAGAAAATGAGCTACATGCCTACTATTTAAAATGCTTAGAGAATATAGTGCAGCTTCTTGATTGTTAATGATCATCAGGTAACTTCTCATGTTGAAATTGGACAGCTTATTCAATGGGAGCCTGAAATTTAAAGAAAACACGTCTAATTCATGGATTTGTGGCAGTAGCATACATGCTATGGAAGAAATTTATGAAGCCTTTGAGGAAGGAGTTCATCGCTTTGAACCAAAGCGATGTTTGAACCACTAAGTCTGGTTCAAACTGTTTGTACTGTAATCCCAATGGGAAATTGTAATGATGCTACTATGTAAAGTATGTACACAGAAGAAGGAATCTACAGAGGAAAAGGATGTGAAAAATCAGTAATTTTCTTAAATTATGCATTGAAATTGTCACTGTAAAGTATTAGAATTGCTGTTTTGGATTGCTCTTAATAAAGGGGCTTTTAATTGAGATGAGCATTTGCTGTCAGTGGATTATAATTTGTAACATTGCAGATGTGCATAGTGTATACTTAGATTCAAGAACTGAAAATGTTGGTAGTTATGGCCTGTTATACCTATCAGGTATAGAACAGCAAGGTGTGTGGTTTAGTATTGAAGGAGCTTTCAGTTCAAAGTGCTGCATTTTTTTAAGATGCTAACAATTGAAAAAGAGCTCTCAGTTGCTGATATTACAGGTGACAGTTATGTTTACACAGCAGTTTATTCAGGATACGCACACATCGTAGGAAATATTTGAGACACAATCTGTTGGTTTCCAATTTATAAACACTTCAAATCTTTTCCTTGAGGAAAAAAACAGTCTGTTATCCAAGCCTGTGTTTTCTTTGAACTGCTACTATGTAACTGTTGTCATAAGTTTTTCAGTATTCCGGGTGAGAGCAAAATACATGGATGCCTGAGCACATGAGAGTTTTGCTGAACATGCTTCTGAAATATCCCTCAACACATGAAGTTTTTGGTTTATGTCAGGGACAGATAAAAGTGAGCAAATAGAAAGCAAAACTTGGGTAGCATCTCTAAAAGGGCTGTAGCAAGGCCCTGTCTACCTATAATTAGTCTTTTCTTCCTAACCAGGTGATGAATGTATTTTCCACTGACACAGGGGATTTTTTTGGTTTGTTTTGTGATTCTTATAAATCATGTGTGACTTGATATTATTCAGCTGACATAAGTGTGATGCTTATAGTGGCTGGATTAAATAATTTCTAGAAATGTAATTGTCGGCTAACCTCCCGCTCCTCCACCAAACAAAAAGCAAGGATAGACCACCAGAGCCTGATTCTTTTCCACTTGATACATTGCATAATTGTTGCAACTTCCAAAGCATTGTTAGATGCTGTCATGCTCATCCCATAGTGTTGCAGAAGAGTAAGCTGCAGGGCAGGAGAACACTTGACAGCAGACAGCTCTGCAAGTCAGCGTTTGCTGTCTGGGCTTGGTGGCGGGTCTCTTCCCCTCAGGCTAGCGAATGTCGATTCTCTTTAGAGACTTATGTTGTAGCATACTTGACCCCGATGATTTGTAAGTTGTAAGTCAAAATGCAGATTTTGTAGGTTGTAAGTCAAAATGCAGATTGTTTGCCAGTTTGCTTTCTTTTCCAGAGGGACAAAAAATGAGAGTACTCAATGCCAAATTAATCCCAATGGAAGTAACCACTCAGCAAGGATGGTGAGAGCTCTTTCAAAGTGTAGAAATACACGTGGATCTAGTGAGGTAAAATAGGGCTGCATAGTTGAATGACTCCGTTAAACACAAGTACAATAAAATAAGAACATAGAAGAACTGGATGCTTGTTTTCTGTTTTACTGAGCTGTACAAATTCTTGAAGAAATTATTCATATTGAAAAATCTGGATAAATTGCTAATACATTTGTTGTTACAGTAAGCCTTGGTTCAAGTGCTGTGTTTATCCCAAAATGGGCATAGATCTAACGGCTATTGTCTCAGTATTTTGCAACATTTTATAACTGTGGGAAGCAACTGTAGCGATGGCATAAGTAAATACTTCTGTTTGGTGTTGCTCCTCGGGAAAATCAAAACAAGTGTTAGCCTTTAAAGGCATGTACATCAAATCTGTATATTCACTTTGTGTACAAAGTCTTCACAGAATACTTAAAACTTTTCTTCTTCAAGATTAAGGAAAGAGGAATTTATTTATTTATTTATTTATTTAAAGGACAGCACTCTCTTCATCACCTTTTCCCTCAAAAATCAGGGACATACAGCAGCTGCATCCTGTCTCCCTGCATGTTAAAAAGAGGTGGATTATAAAACATAAATGACTCTATAACTTCTATTCACTGGCACTTAGACTAGCACAATTAGCCTCACAATTATCTTTAGTCAATTATCTTTAGCTTTCATGAAAGAAAATTAAAATATTGACATCCCATTCACAATTAAACTAAATTTCAGAATTTTGGAGATGCATCTATTTTCAAGCATGTGTTATTTATTATGTTTGGGTTTTCAAAGAAAATTAAATCCTAAAATACCTTCAAATTTTAAGAGCTGTAAAATAATTTCTTATCCTACAGAGGAAAGTGCAATTAAAGTGGAGATGGATTCCCTGAATAGACTACAGAATTTAAAAGGTAATATTGAGCATGCATCTAGATTCTCTAATAAAAGGCATCGCCATGGAAGCTAGGAGTCTCTTGAAAATCCTTATCCAGGAGAACACAATTACCATTTGCACTAATTGCAGATGTATTATATTCTTACTTGATTGCTTTATCTTTTATGATAAGTTTGTAATCAAGAAAGAAGTTATTTTAAATTCAAAAGGGGTATGTACATAAAATCCACTACAAATGAGGCTTTCAGATTTTTCAAGACTGATGTGTCATCTAGGGCATGTTCAAAACTTTCAAAGAAATAATTTTTGCTTGAGTGGTAAAAAACTGTGGATTAAACTTAAATCATTTAGTTTTGATTGTGTATGTGTTCATGCAAATAGACACATTAAGTCATGACTTGCTGATGAAGTTTTCAAACCTTTGAGTAATAGATTTCCAAGCCTACTTGAAAATTCTCAGAAAAAGATTTCATTAATGAGAACAGCTTTTCCAGCAGTTTGGAACTATGGATTCTCCTCACTCAGTCATAGCAACTACACATCCCCTGGTGGAATTTTTCATTGGTTCTTCTCCATATCAAACTTGCAAATTACAGCAATTACAGGCTTCCGGCTTCAGTGGAATGATGGAGCAGTACTGGCCAGTTCACTTGAGGTTTCTTATGGTAATTTTTTAAAAAAAAAAAAAAAGTGATCCCTTCAACTCTTTCCCCCAGATGGCCTTCCTAGAGGGGGAGCTTTACAGCTACACCACTGTCATATTACTGATAGCAGTCATACTACCATTACTTTAGAAGAGAGAGAGAGATTTGTGGTAACTATAATTTCACAACACCTTAATCCTCTTTAGCTCATCTTTTGGCTCCTGGGCCACAGTGTAGAAGATGTACATTCTTCATCACCTCCTCCTCATTTTTTGGTGATTACCTGACCTTATTCAGCTATTCTGTGTGGCCTCTGGGCATTCCCAAGAGCTGGTGAGTCTCCCTGTTGTGTTCGGCCCGATGGGTGAGGGTCAGTGTGTGCCCTCTGGCCTCAGTGACAGCTACTTTTGGGCACGTCTTACTTTTATAAGTGCTGTTTTAGGTGCTGAAGATTAACAGTAGGGGTTTGACAATTCAGTTTGGTGTTCAGCTGCATGTTCCCCCCGCCAACCCTGTCTCAGCCACCACAACCTTTTCAAGGATAAAAATATATGGTGTGAAAGCTGGTCCCATTTTCACTGGAAGAGAAGATTCTCACAGCACTTGCTTTCCTGCATCCAAAATGAAGAGTGTCAGTCTGTACTCGACTTGCAGCAAATAAACGTGCTCAGGTTCACAAATGTAGTCATTCTTCATAAACACATGGACCAATTCTGAATGATCAATCCGGACATTATGTCATCATTCCAGCTTCTTGATTGCTTGCCAACAGGACTATGAAGTTTTGCATTTTTAGATCCTGGTCCTTAGTATTTACTATGTGTGTGCAAGTCTTCGCAGAGCAAAAATATAATTTTAATAGAAATCAATACTTTGTGTGATTTTTGCATAAAATTCTATAATTTTATTCAAAATGGAAATGTTGGGAGACGGAGTTAGAAGGGTCTTTCATAAATATGTGATGAAGCTGTTTGGAAACAAGTTAATTTTTTGTTGCACAAATTTTTGACTTTATTTTTTCCACTTCAGTTGAAAATAAAAATAATTATTTTATAAAGAAATCTCAGGAAACTCAAATATATTTTTGATTAATATTACATTTTTATATTTTTTATTTTTTACACTTTTTAAAAATGTTTATGTTTTTTCAGAGAAGTCTAATAAATTTTCAGTAACTTCAACACTGGTATTTTTCTGCTTTTATTCTGTCTTTTTTCCTTTGTTTTGGATTACTGACACACCACTATCTACCTTTTAGATCCAATAATGCATTATTTAGGGCCTAAATATGTAAATTCTTCTGGCCAGTGATTCTATCGACACGTGAATCTTGAATTTGATTTGGAGTTTCTAGTTCATCTCAATTTGAACAATTATGCGATTTAAATAGTCAGCCATTGTTATCAAACTAGTCTGAAATATAATGTTGATTTTTTAAAATTAAATCAGAACCAAACACATTTCAATATTCCTGGTTTTATTGAAAAGCACATGCATTATTGCATTTTTTTTAAGCAGCTCTCCCTTTCTTCTAAGCAGCATCTGTTGTTTCTTCTACTTTCCCTAACTTAAGATGAGCATTCACGTGATTTTGTTGAGATCTCAGAGGTTAACCGTAATTCCTGCTACCAACTGCAACTGATGATTTTCAAGAAGCTAGCAGGTATCTGGTTTTTGTGTTTGTGGTTTTACAAAGCATGGGTGATACAGACAAGCCCCTTTTGGTATTTTCAACCTGCCAGAGATACGCCCTGCAACTTAGATTACATGCTTTTTTCCTTCCCTTGCAAATCCAATGCGAAAAATTATCACAATAAATAGGTATGACAGTTATTTATCACAAGCAAAAATATTTTATCAATGTTAAATTATGCATATTAACAATGGTGCAATGTTCGAAGTACTTTACCCAAACATATCACTGCATGCAGTGCTTTAACCTGAAAGAAAGATTTCTTCGTTTATGTTGGAATACTTGTTTAATAAGCATTTTGTAGTGAACAAAACATTTCAAAATGTAGAATCTGATGTAGTTGATTAGACATAGTCTTTCATCAACTCATGTGTGGTATTATATTTAGTTGGATGTTGTGAAACTTTAAGGCATGGTGAAAAAAAAAAATCAACCAAAAACCCATAACAATTTCACAACTGGAATAAATAATATTCTCAAAACTCAATAGCCATTTCACAGTCAAGTTATGGTAGGAGAGAACCCGCCCAAGTCTTGCATGGCTGAGATCACAAGCCACGAGGACGTAGAGTTGAGTCTAACTTCAAAGTGACAGGGCAGACTGCATTCACCCACATCTCTTAAAAGGACACACTGGCCAAAGGCTACCGATTCACTTTAATTAGAGCAGGAAAGTTCTGGTTGAATGCAGTTTCTGATTTTACGGGTAAGAAGGAAAAAACTGCAAGCAAGTTCTAATTTGTTTGTTGCCTCTCTGAAAATGAGGGAAAAGCTGGTTTAGGTGTGCCTTAAATATTGTTGCTCCGTTGCTGACAAGGATAGGTAGAAGCTGATTGTTTTTCTCACTGATTTGTGAATGATTTTAGTGCAATACAGGTTCAGCTGGACAGGATTTTTGGAAAAGAAGAGAGAGGGTCAAGAAAATCTGCTGTACTTCCTTTCACAATTAATGCTGGCCAAGTCATGTCTGCTTTCAAAAGAATCACTCCATAAGGGAATTTCTGACTGTTAGTATCAAAGCTGATACTGTGTCTTGAGAAGCCTGAGGTTAACAACCCCAAAACATGCATATTATATGACTGCTTCCTGTAAAATAGTTTATAGCTACTTACAGTTTTAAAATAAAATTCTAGCGTTTTCTTTGACCTAATGTTTGCCAAGAAAAACAGAAAAAGAAGTGAGGGGAGAAAAAAATCTAAAAGTTAAAAGACTCATAGGATACTTGGGGGAAAAAAAAATATTTTTGTCTGTGTGTGTGAAATAAATTTCTCTATCAGCCAGGCAGGATTGATTAAGTCGCAGCAGGCAATTTTTATGATTAATAAAGAGTAGATCTAAACCCACAAGCAATACATATCCATACGTACATTCTGTAAGAGCTTTTCCTTCTTACTAGCAGGTAAAAATTTAGTTTTCTTTTCCTTCTTTTTCCATAGGAAATGTGCTTCTATAAACAACATGAAGTGTAGGCTAGCGTGACACAAGAAACACTGTTAGTGAGTGTCGTGGTTTAACCTGGCAGGCAGCCAAATACCACGCAGCCGCTCACTCACTCCCCCCACACCCCCAGTGGGATGGGGAGAGAATCGGAAGGGTAAGAGTAAGAAAAACTCGTGGATTGAGATAGACAGTTTAATATAACAGAAAAGGGAAAATAATAATAAATAATGATAGAATATACAAAATGAGTGATGCATAATGCAATTGCTCACCACCCACGCTGACTGATAACCAAGTAGCAATCGGTACTTCCTGGATCACGCCTACCATTCATACACTGAGCATGACGTCACATGGTATGGAATACCCCATTAGCCAGCCGGGCTGGCTGTCCTGATTATGTTCCCTCCCGTCCTGTGTACCTAGCTCAGTCAGCAGGCATGGGAACTGTCCTTGGATTAGGAGGGTACTTAGCAACAACTGAAAACATCAACGTGTTATCAACGTTCTTCTCATACTAAATCCAAAACACAGCACTAGGAAGAAATTTAACCCTATCCCAGCTGAAACCAGGACGGTGAGTTGAATGTTTGAAGCATTTGAAGGCATCAGAATACAGGCTGGCAATTCCCAGTGCTACATCTAGATAACGCAAGATTTTGTTCACTAAAATAATTAATTCACGTCCTGCAATTTTTTGCTGATATTGCCTATCTTTCTTTAAAAAGGCAATTTTAGAAATGCTGCCTAATTGAGAATATTTTCAGAAGACTGATCTGGAGTGGAAATACATGTGAGACCATCAGCAACAAGGAATGTCTTTTAAAACCAAATATTTTCTATCCTCACTCCTTCAATAACCCTATGTAGCAGTGCAGAGCTTCATGGAGCCAGAGCGGAAGGGGAGAGAGAGGGGATGTCCGCACTGCCTGTGGCCCAGTGTCTTACACATACAGGGAGTTAAAGGATCATCTGTGTTGTTGCTTTAGATCCATGATTAATAAATGTGTTATTAAAAATTTGCTAGCCAATTCAGATGTCCGCTAACCGAGTTTAACAAGAGGATAATGTCTCCTCAGTTTAATTTCCTGTGTTAGGTCTGCACCACCGGCTGCTACTGACTTCAGAGACCAATCATTAAGCCAAACGATAAAACAAAATCTGAACAACATTGAGGGGGAAAAAAAAAAGAAAACCAACAAAAAAACTCTTCAAAAGCTCACTTGAGAGAATACAGTTGTCAGCATCTAGGTGAGTTGAAAAAGATGCACTCTCAACTGAGGCAAGGACAACCAGCACACTGACATCAGAAAAGCAGTTCTCACATAAATCCAAGTTTAGGGTGTTGTAGAAAAGCTCAAAGTGCTTCCCCTTCAAAAGTGAATTTCACCAAATCAGGAAGGGGAAAATTGTCTTTCCTCTTGGTTATCATTCCAGGACTCTGTAGTTGAGGATTTGCAGAACATGATTCACGCCTTCTCAGCCAGAGTTTTTCTTGCCCATCAGGAGACTTTTCCAGAAAGGTGTCTTCCAGAGTTGAATAACAGCACTTGAATAAAAACTTCAATTTGCTTCCAATTAAAGCTACTTTATCTGAATTTCAGAGCCTTCCTGAACCTGGAATTTGGTGAATCCCAAGACTATGCACAAGCTTTAGTGCTTTCATGATTAGATTCTCTGCAGCTTGAAATTTTTTCATAAATGGCAAATAACCCTGAAGTTTCAAGGGCTAACACAAGCTTCTCCTGTAGATAGAAACAGTGTCATTGGAATTTGCAATTTGTCTGAAACTTTTGGTGTGATTTTTAATCTGTTTGCATAAATTAAGACATCAGCTATTCAGTAGTCCAGCTCAGGAAACTGTTCCTTAGACCCTTTGGACCCTTCGCATCTGCAAGATGTACAGTTTTCAGCATTAAAAATAAGTTTAAAAAAGAAATATTAAATTCCCCTGCCTGCTGTTTTCCGACCTAATAAAAATGCTACACTTGAGTGAAAAACCTTGTGCTGTCCGAAATTACCATGCAATAACTATAAGTTTGCAAAGCATCCCCACAAAAAGGTATATCAGTACACGAGGAAGGGAGCCGTTCAGCAGGAGGTCACCAGAAGCTGGAGCATCCAGCCAGCTCTGAGGTTTCGGGGCACAGGGAAGCCTACGGCTGCCTCTGCGGCTCAGGCTCGTCCTCCCTCCTTGTCTGCACCCTGTGCTGGGGCAGGGGGCAAAGTCAACGACCAAACAGCAGCCAGAATAATAAGAATTATTTGAAAATGAGCAGTGATGTTTAGCGTAAAAATAATGATGGTTTCAAAAATCTTTCCTTACTATTATTTGCATTTAACATTTAAAGGAGAAAAACTATTTCTGCTTACTTTGGGTGTTTGTTGACAGTAATTTGCTATTGTATTGTTTCCATTTATTGCCCTCTATAGACACATAGGAGCAGCCTCATGTTCACAAGTCCTGGTCCTCATGGGGGACTTCAACCACCCCGATATCTGTTGGAGGGACAACACAGCAGGGCATAAGCAATCCAGGAGGTTCCTGGAATGCGTTGATGATAACTCCCATCTCCAACAAGGAGAGGTGCTGTGCTGGACCTTGTTCTCACCAGCACGGAGGGGCTAGTGGAGAATGTGAAGCTCAAGGGCAGCCTTAGCTGCAGTGACCATGAAATGGTGGAGTTCAAGATCCTTAGGGCACCGAGGAGGGTGCACAGTAAGCTCACTACTCTGGCCTTCAGGAGAGCAGACTTTGGCCTCTTCAGGGATTGCCCAGAGAGGTGGTAGATGCCCCATCCCTGGAAACATTCAAGGTCAGGTTGGACGGGGCTCTAAGCAACCTGACCAAGTTGAAGATGTCCCTGCACACGGCAGGGGGGTTGCACTAGATGACTTTTAAAGGTCCCTTCCAACCCAAACTATTCTATGTTTCTATGATTTTATGATTATTTTAAAATCTGCCTTTCTTAGTGACAGGAAGTTTGCATCCTGTAAGAATAAAAATGAGAATAAACTGTAGCACAGCAATGGATTGTAGGGGTTTGTATTCTTCCATCTGTATTATTTGAAGTCTGTATGTGGTTAAACATGCAGTTTAACATTGTGGGTTTTATCCAGTATGCTTTTAAAAGTATGTCATGACAGAACAATGAGCATGGAAAAAATATTGTTATGGATATAACAACAACTGATTTTAAGAAGCCATAGACCTTAAAAATCAATAGAAAAACCTAACTTTAGGTGATGTTGGACTAGGTCCCAGCAGGGGAAACATTATTGTATGGA
This sequence comes from Pelecanoides urinatrix, assembly GCA_013400755.1. Taxonomy (NCBI): domain Eukaryota; kingdom Metazoa; phylum Chordata; class Aves; order Procellariiformes; family Procellariidae; genus Pelecanoides; species Pelecanoides urinatrix. The sequence goes on from VZTQ01003297.1 coordinate 291,361, forward strand.
CAAATTCAGTACGGAATAGAGCAGGAATTGAGGTCAAAATGTAATCACCCAGAAAGTAGAGTTTCAGGGTGGATTATTTTATTCTCCCTCTGAACTGAAACATCTCTTAATGATAATAAATCTCCTTATCCTGTGCTGAGTGTATTTGTAATAATGTATCAGAAGAAAAGTCCTTAACAGCCTACGCACTTTTTCGTATGACTCTTTAAAGTATTCTGTCCTTTCTCCCCAACATGCTGGTATAATTTTATTTTCAGTTAGAGATAAAATGGCCAGCTGGAAACAGTGGTAGATGGCAAGTGCTAAAGCAAGGGTTTGAAATCTAACTGAAACTGTACATTAAAAAAAAAAAAAGAGAGAGAGAGAGGGAGAGAAAAAGAAATAGCATAACAGGTAAAATAGCCTGATATTGTAGTAAATAAGTTCAAAAGACCACAGTTATAAACGCTTGTGAAAACAGCAACTATCTCTGCCATCAGTTTGTTTGAATTTCATTTGTTTGATCTTTATTTCCCTTTTTTTTCTTTTTTTTTTTTTTCCTTAGGCTTAGCAATGACCTATTTAAGGTGTTTTCCATTGCTGCAGTTCTAGAAACTTTGTTGAACCTTACTCTATGAATTGCAGTTGAAGCAATATCAACAGATTTTGTGCCAACTACCTTAATGTTGGATGGTTTTATACCAACATAGTTACAGTACTTTAAGGTGTGGGGTTTTTTTTATACCAGTGTAATAATATTATTAGTGACTCTCTTACAAACACACTACATAAAGTTGACTTCCATGTGTATATTCACTTTCTCATATGTGAATGAAATGGTAAGTGATGAATAAACAGCATTTTGTGTTGGTGCAAATGCACTTGTCCAAGGACGATGACATTACTGTAACCATGGCAGTGTAAAGATACAAGTTTCATGCACAGCTAAGCCCTTGATCTTTTCCATGGAAAATAATGAGAATATATGATGATCTACTTTGGGAGTTCTATATTTCTTCTGCTTAAAACGTCCCCATTCTGCCATTCTACTATGCTCTAATAATAGTTCTTTTTGGTTTTAGTTAGAATTTTTCTATCTTTTCTTCTGGTTTCACAGGGACTAGCACAGTCTATTTTAGAGTTACAGATAATCTGATGCTGACCATCAGAGAGTGAAATGGTGCGCAAGCCCACCACCAGCTTCTGTCCTGGACAAACCACGAGCAGCTCGCCCATCTGTGAAGCCAGGCTGGCTGCCTCACGGGGCAATGAGTAGAGTTCAGTACTTCTGTTCTCTCTTGCAATCAGTGCATGTTATTGCCACATTCAAAAGGAGTTAATTTCTTTGTACAGAAGTCCCCCCACAGAAGAAGTAAAATCTATGTTTTGGTGAAGTTACTGGAAATGCCTTACTTGGTAGCTAACAATGCTAACAATAAGTTTTGTTTTGTTTCATTTCATTTTGTCTCATTTCATTTCATTTCCCGGCGTTTTCATTGGCTACATCAGTACACCACACGTGGCAGCCTTTTTCAAATGCAGCACAAGGTCATATAAAGTGTCAGAAGTTTCTGTTAGCAGAAGTAATTAACACTGTCAAAATCTTTTCAGAAAAGCAAAGAGAACTGTTTAAGATGCTTTCAATGTTATCCATCCTATACAAAGAATGTCAGGGAATCTCTATCTTTGTTCTCAGAAGAATTTGTTCACCATTTGACGAATTAAGTCAGCTGCCACGTTCTGTGTGATATTATATATATGTTTTTTGAAGCAATAGAATTTCTACTTAAATGAAAGAGGGACACATAGGTATTCATCTCAGGCTTAGCAGAAAATACAGTTGATTCAGTTGTGAAAAAAAAAAGTCCACTGAAGACTGAAACATAACATCCAGGAAATATCATTTACCATCATCTACAACAGAAACAACACAAAACAGCACACAAAACTCTCAATCCCAGGAATCCAGGGACAAAACACAGCTATAACAATACAGTGTATCTTTCATTTTATGCTTTGGAAAATAATAAACAAAAAAATATTAATGCTATATATCCAGGTTTCCCATTGCAAAATACACATATTTTGTAATGGATACAAACAGTACTGCAAGGAATTTGATAAATGCAATTTTGACCTTGGAGATCTTGATCCAAGCTATTAGCTTGAATAACCCTAAACCTGAAGTTATATGTGTGACAGTCCAGTGTGCATATGAGGAGCCCTCTCCTTTAGCTCTTTAAGAATGAACTGCCTGCAAAACCAAGGTCTCTGGTTATTTCTGATCAACCTAAATTCAGTCAACCAACTCTTTAAAATAGTCCTAGCAAGGATTGCCTCAGATTATCTGTTTAAATTCCTGACTTTCTAATGCATCAGATTATTCTGGTAAGCCTTTGAGCACTCGTACATCATATACTCAGATCACTACATTTTTAAAAAATCTCTTTCACACTAACAAAAAGAAACAAAAAATCAATTAAAAATAGAAAGACATAATTGTAAAAAAAGAAATATCTGCAATTTTTAACTTTGGATGGTTGAAAATGGGCTATATTTCAAACTGGCAGGGGCTTCACACGTGATTTCAACTAAGGGGAATTGAACCCAATCATAAAAATAAAAGCATAATATTTTTAATTGATAGCAGAATCAATATATTAGGATAGTTATGTTAGGATAGTAGATAAGCCGTTTTTGAGCAGGTATGCTACTTTACAGGCATTTTATGATTCCTATAGATCACACACATAATTTTAAGAAAAGATCTGTAAGATACCAGTGCCTCTTGTTATGAACACATTAATGAAACAAAAGACCTATGCAGTCACAATAATTCAATTAAAAAAATAAATCCTCATAAAATAACTTGTTATGATTCTGTAATGAGTGCTCTGAAGCCCTATAGATGTAATTAAACTTTCAGGTTCTCAGAAATCCATGAACATGGTTGCAGGCTAAATTTTGGAAAATAAAGAAAAATCTCTGATATTCCTTCTCAAACTCAAGAGAGTAATTGAGAATATGACTCACCGCTGCTTTATGTCAGTATAAATATCATTGATTTCCTTGGAACTACATTAGCATAAAACAGATGTAACATGTTGTAGTGAATCAGGCAGGAGTTTATGGTACAATTATGCTATTTCTACTAAAACAAATGATTGCAGCAGATATTCCTTTGTTCCATTAATTTACAGTTGACTGTGATACCTTTCTTGAAAAAGCTCTATTGTTTTGTTGGGCTTTGCCTAAGCAAATGAACTTCTGTAAAGCAATGACACACTCAAGAAACTAGATTTCCTATGTATCAGTTTATGGAACTGTAGAGTTAAAAAAAATTAAATAATCTGAAACAAACAGATTACTTCAATTCATTACAATAGAATAGAATTTTAATTTTTTCTTTAGGTTTTGTTGATTCTTCCTCTTCATTACATATGTAAAAATTTGGTAGGAGGTAATTGTTTTTACATAGTTTCTTTGTTTTTCCTAATCCCCCTCTCCAAGGTCATTTTTCCCACTAGAATGGGGAGAGCTTAGTACATTATTTGTTCAAAAGTTTACTAGCAAATATCTTTTTGGTTTCTATTTTGAAAATCTTTAAGCAGTCTACTTGTAGGGGAAGAGGTTGCTTGTTTGTTCTGAAGTATGCTTCTTTCAAGGGGCAGTTTGAATAGTTGGGTTGGTACCTCTTAGAACATTTAAAACAAGTCAAAGATCAAAAAGAGGAAAAGAAAAGAAGTGAACATGCGTTTGTGCCAAAGTAGTTATCTGGAAATCTGAATACGACCCTTTCTGTGTAAAGGACCACTAAGTCAGCAGGACCTTTGGGTAGGAACTACTGCTGCTTTCCCTGACGCCACTGTACCGAGCTACAACCTGGGTGTCCTTGGCTGCGTTTCTTCAGAACACAAGTAATGAACCAGAGAAAGGTAACTCTTTAAAAAGACAGATCTCATCTCAAATCCGATAGGTGTGACAGACTGAATAAGAGAGTTTGAAAATAAATTTTCCCGCAAACCCTGCGTCCTCCCGGGAGCGGGTCTCTCCCCCGGTTCTGCTGCGAAGCCTCTCCACTCCGCCTGGGTGAGCAGCCCCCCGCAGCCGCAGCTGAGCCTGTAAGGCAGCCTGACACTGAGCCTGCGGGTCCTGTCTGCTTTGGGACCCCATCTCATCTGCTCCCGACTCCTCCAGCCAGCGCCTGCGTGGTGAGCACGTGGCTTCCTGCCCCACCTCCACCTCATCCTCTGGCTGTACCCAGCCCATCTCAGCCAGCACCGCCAGCAGCTTCCCCCTCTGCTGCAGTGACACCCCCATGCCCCTTTGTTGATTTTTAAGCAGAAAAAACAATAGGCAGAACTCATCAAACTGGAAATAGCGAACAAGACAAACAATCAACAGATTTTCTGCTTTTACGCATCATCACCACTACCTCAAGGATATTTGGATTTGGTGTTTGGGGTGGTTTCCTTTGGTTTTGATTTTCTCTGGTTTTTTTTTGTGTAGGGGGTAAATTTTAGACAGTATTGGCTGCTTGAGTTGATCTTGTAAGAAAGAGATGTGCATTACTGGAAAATGATAAACTGTCACTTTGCTGTTTACCAAGCTTTTTTCCTAATAAAGGAGCACAAAAAGAGTTTAAGAAAAAGAAGATGCATGAGGTCATAACTTTCTTCACTAGAAAGGCAGTCTGTGTCAAGTCCTGGATGCATCAACAAAAAAGGTTAAAGATGCTATATACAAAAGATATTTCTCCCTGGATTTTGAAGGCCATTTTTAGTTATAAGCTTCTTTGCCATATAAAAGTTACAGATCTTTCTTGGAGACACGTCTGAGCTGACAACATCCTATAATTAAGGATAGCCTCAACCTTAAGTGAACCGCCTTTGCAAGAAGTTTTCACATCCAGGCTGTATTTGAGGGTATTGTTTAGGAAACAGCTCTGTAAGCCTCTGCCAGCAAAAGAAAAAATCCAGCAACATTCATTTCATTAAACTGACTTTTAACAGGTTTTTTTTAGCAACATGATGGACATAAAAAGTAGAGTTGAACCAAGAAAAGGATAATTCAGGAAAAATAATAGGTGCATGAGAATGGCTGTGCTCTGAAATGGAAATGACTACTTCCTGTCCCAATAATGGATTTGTGTGAGAACCTTGAAGCCTTTCTGCTTTCATTTTTCTTTCATTAAAAAGAAACTTTCAGGTTTCTGCAAATAATATAACTTTTTGGAAACTAATAAAATAAGAGACTTCAACAGGAAGACAAGAACTAAATTGAAAGAAATAAGCATAGTCAACTACTCTGTATTAGTACATTAAATTCTTAGAGACTCAAATGTAATTTACTACTTGCCTTTGTGAATTAGTTTCTTTTGTGTCTTTCAAATACTGTCTTCTGTGTTATTACTGGCTGAAAATGCATAGACTAATTATCAACAAAATGTGAATAGAAATCCAGTACTATCTTCCTACTACTAAAGTAGAAGAATTTATAAAATAATTTTAAGGACATTTTTAATACCTTATTGAGCTAATCGGGCAAACATTTACAGTCAAGATCACTGAACAGAAAAGGTTTAGACAGAAGAAAAATGCATGGTGATAGCTTTTATCATTAAGCAATCACGTAAATAAAAATATAAATGATTGATTGGATATTTTCTTGGAATTATTTGTTGAGGTTTTCTCTCTCTTTTCTAAGTAGATCAACTTGGTTTTTTTCATTGTCTTCATAATTATCTTCAGTTCACTTTTTGGTCATATTTTCTATTTTTGTTTTATTCAAATGGACGGAGGAGTACTTTTAATGGCTGCTCTAAGGATTTCCCCCTCACACACAGACACGCAAACTTCACTAAAGTTGAGGGAGTCATCACAGGCAGTCTCTCCTGCTATGAGCACATCAAAGGAACATTACTTACACGGTGAACTTAAAAAAACCCCACAAACATTCTTACTTCTTACCAACACATCTTTGGCTTGTTAGTCATTGGTAGTAGTGCTTTATGGTGCCTAGTTCAAAATTTAGCAGTGGTGTTTCTTCCACTGCCTTAAGCAGACCTTGATACTATTAGTACATCTCACCATTAGCTTATTCTGTCACTAAACATAGCTTTTCTATATTCAGATGGCATCTGTTACTCATGAATAATCTCCCTGAAAAAAACTGAAAAAAAAACCCTTCCTGAATCTCAACATTTAACGTTATCTAGGCTTCATATTACAGCTGTGGTTTTTATCACCAACAGTCTTCAGCTTCCTGACCCATTTAGGTATTCAGTGTTATGTTAGGATGAATATCTAGTTTGTGGTCCAGTTCTAAAAAAATATAAATAATTTTCCATTTCCAGAAATGCAGAAACATAATCCTTTATATAAAGATTCCTGAATACATATCCTCTTGCAAAGATTGACTTTTTGGGGTTGAAGCATTTCATCATAGAACTATAATTTATATAGCGTAAACTCTTGGAGGCCACTATGTTTAACAATAAAAAATTATCAAGAACTTGAGTATGTAAATTATATTTTCTTTACTTTTTGACATTTGGGAAAGCCTTTTATAGTCAACTTTTTTTTCCTCTCTGAATCATCTTTACCAATATATCCCCAAAATGTGATTGTATTTAATTCACAACTTTTTCCTTTCTCTTTGGAGGGATACCTGGCGTTAACTTAACTTCTCCTCTGAGGTTAATGAATACATACTGAAGAATCCTATCCATTATGTTACTGAATCAGGCATGCCTATAGATTAACCCAATTTGGGGGGCTTTATTTGTTCAATTAGATTAGATGCAGAATAGGAAAAAGGAAATTGAATTATTGTGCCTTTATCCAGCTGTACCACTCAGCCATCCTGCTTAAAGAAACATACAATAGTGAATGGAAAAAGAGGTAATTTCCTTGACGGCAGCACACTGGCAACAGGGGGACCCTCATCCATAGAGAAATAGGGAGTTGTATCACTTGTTACTGAATTGTTGTCTGGGTTGGTTAACCTGGCTTCTACAGGGTTAGAGCTAATCTACAGGGATGCTCAGACCAAGTGCAAAACACACTCACACCTCCCTCCTGCCAGCCCATTTGCTTCACTGGAGATTCATTGAAACTGGAGAACTTTTTTGCCCTGATCATTTTCCAGTTGTTCGTGCTTGTAGGTAAAGGCATGGTATCTGGAGTGGTCTCATTTTTAGCATCTCCTGCTTCACTGTACTGCTGCAGTTGAGGCCTTTTTTCTGGTGGTAGCAGCAGTCTGCAAGTGTATTTGCCACTCTTTCTGCTCTATTGCTACAGGCCTATCTGTTAAATCTTAAATACTAATGAATCATTAAAAAGGATATTAACATATTGTGCTGGCCCTATATGTATGTCTTATTCTTCACAGTTTTATAAAAATTTCCATTAAAAAACCTCATTACAGAGATTATTGTGACATGCTTTGAAACAGCAGCATTAGTTACATATTTTCTATATATTGGAGTTTGGGAAATTAATGCACCAGGAAATGAAATGACTCACCCAGGGTCACCGAAGATGTATGTTCAAGTCATGATTAAAATCCAAGCTGTAGATCTCCATTGTGTTTACTGCACAATCTATTTTGCTCTTTCTCTTTCTTTCTAGTTTTTTTCTTTTAAACCACATCCTACAGTTGTACATTCAGCTGGAAAATTCCACTGTGCTGCTTTTGATGTCAAACTGTAATTGACATTTAGCCAAAAATTAGTCTACTGTGTCTTGTTTGGCTTTGTGAGCCTTCCCTTCCTTTGCTTTGGGGTTCGAAGGATGGAGAGAAAGTGGGATTACTGGGGAAGAAGAGTCAGGCTGTGGGGAACGGTGGGCAGAGGGAGCAGAAAGGCAGAGTCCAAGGAACTGCTCAAGCAATGCAGTGACTGTGAAAGTCTCTTATCCACAGATGATCAGAGATATGTGGATTTTCCTGCCTTTCAGTGCTGGGGAGGTAGGGAGAAAGAGAGGTTAGAGGTAAGGGAGGTACGAGGTCAGGCTGGAAGGGAGGGGGCTACGTGATGGACCTTACCTTACACTACCTGCTCTGATACGTCCACTGCCCAGGAGGGTAGGGTGGAGACGGTGTGTATTTCTCTTTTTATAGGTTACGTCTTCTTTAAAAATGTGATACTTTAAGTGCGTGCCTGCTCCCAAATTATACCAGTAGAGTCAACTTTCACAGTGCCTACAGCTTTCTGATATGTGACTTGCAGGTGTGTTGCCCATGTTCTAGAGGGGACTTGTACTGGTGTCTGGAGGGGACTTCTATCACAGCCTTTAGAGGGAGATGCAGTAATGGTCTGGTTGCAGGCTTTTCTTTTAGCAGGTGTGACAAGGGACCCTGTTCTTGGGACTAGCTGACCGAAAATCCCTGACATTTGTAGTAACTGTGTCTGTTGTACAGCAAATAAATGTCTTTTTATGACATATTATATCATCGATACTTAGTCATCATGTGGGGGTGGACATTAATTTCTTGACTTCTGTTTTTCTTTCAATGCCAGATGGAGAGAAACGAGCGTGAAATTCAGAGCAATAGAATTGTAATTTATATTTATAAACAGATGAGTGAAGAATAATTTTCATTTAAGGGAATTTGTCTTCATTTTGGAGACTTCCCAAGTACCGTACCTTAGCTTTAATTAAAGAAAATAGATGTGTAAAAAGTTTCATTTGTAATAATAATAGTAAAAAAATGAACATATGTTTATCTTTTTCACTCCACTTTAGATTTTGTGGAACACCATTCATCTATAAACTACTATACACATACGGAGTATGACATAAAGAATAATATTCCAAGCTAGAGACATACTTTGTGTCTTTTTGCCTCATTTGCAACTGAGGTTCAAGATTTAAATGCGGGAACAATACAGATCCTGTGTAGCTGGTTTAAAGGCCGCTATGCTGCACAGCATCCAGGAACTGGACCTCTTCAATTCACAAGATCTGTTCTTTTCCAATACAAAATTTGCTGTTTAGTTTCTGAAGCTTCCCATTTCCTGCTTTTCTTATCAGCAATACTTCTGTTTCCTGAGACAAGCTTAATGTAAGTTAAACTTTTGATCTGTTTGAAAAGATAACTTTGTAATGCAAATAAAACAAGACTCAGTCTTCAACTCAATTCTCTTCTATTTAGATTTTTACACTTGGCATCAGATGGATGGTGTACTTCGTGAATCTAGACAAGATAGAGTAGAAATATGTGCAACCACAACAATGGAGAATTACAGATCTAACTAGGAAGGGGCAAAATGGAGTCAATGCAAACATTGAAAATGTTATATTATCCTAAAACATGCCTACTTTAATACAGATAAATATATACAGATTTTGGTTTACACACAAGTTGTTGCACTGTGAGAGGAGTCTTAAACAGATCTAATGCTAAGTTCTGCTCAAACTTGTGCAGGTTATTACTCACCTAAAATATTAATTTCTGTTGTCCGCTTTAGTTCAAATTACATTTGTTTATTCATTTGAGAATTTTAAACAGTCAGTTCAAGCTTAGTTTTGACTTCAAGTCAATCATGTTGGTTCAATTTTAAGCAACTCCACAAAATTATGGCCTGCCGAGGTGCAAAAATGCTTGCAGTTGTCCTGAGAAAAATCCATAAAAAATGTAAGAGTGTGGCTTGTTTTGACAAATTTCAACATGAGTCATGAACACTCAGCATTCTTACACCTTTGAACAAGAATTTTTGAGCTGCATAATTTCGATCCCAAAATGCTAGCTCATGACATGCTATCACAATTAAATTCTCAGACCTTAAGACATTACTTTTTATAACCAGTCACATAATTATGACCTCTAATATATAGGAACTGTCTTATCTTCTCTTTAGATTTTATACTCCTTGAATAATAGATAAATGTTGAACTGCAGTGTCAGAGAAATGGAGAAATTCTGTTGATTTTGGATACATGGCACAGAAGAATTCTGTTTGCTTCTGCTGCTGAAACCTAAAGATCTCTGCTTCATCAGTTATGATAGTATTCATGCATATTACTAGAGGTTCATTAGTAATGCAAAGTTTACTCTGAGGTTGATTTTGATAGGAATTTAGTCTCTCTGATGCAACTGCACTGAGACCTCAAACTTGGTGTTTCTTAGAATGTGAAAGTAAAAAGCGCATGATGTTTTTCATATTCCAAAAGTAAAAACATCCTGTGAGAAGGGCACATGGTGCACAGAGATTGAATAAAACCCTGTCGCACTGCAGTCACTGATTTCAGTGTTCTTTGAGATGGACCATGCAGCTCTCCTTTTTGTTGTTCTCCAGCTTTGTGGAAGTAAGACTGCTTTCTTATTCCCAGCTAACATCTTTCCTTTTTTTTATTGCATCATGACAGATATGATCACAATTCACAAGTGTGTGATTCAGACAAATTTTAGTTGTTGAATGATATTCATAAGTTAGAAGTAATAATAATGTCTAGGGTTTGGGGTTTTTTTTAGTGAACTTTTTCTTTATTGTTTTGCCTGTAGTGCTTCCAAAGTTGTTTCTGAATTTTTCTATAATTTCATTTTTCAATTATGTTAATTCTTAAAACTGAACCTCTGTGTGTGCTTTAGCCAACGTGGGAGGAAGGTTTGTGGATTCAACTGTAAAACTTACTGAGAAGGTGAAACTGGAATGCATATATCCAAACAAAGCTATGATAATCCAGACATCGTGGATGAAACTTAATGTAACTCATAAAGAAAATATAGCTGTCTTGCATCCTATCTATGGCATACATATCGAAGACAAATACAATGGAAGAATTTATTTTGAAAATGCTTCCAGGGAAGACAAGTCCTTGTCCTTCATCAAGAGCACTTTGGAGGATGTTGGTCTTTACTTTTGCTCCATTGTAACTTACCCAGATGGACCTTGGGAAAAGGTAATAGAAATTATTCAGCCAGGTAAGTAAATCTGTCATTGTTTCTTAAATTTCTGATATATGCAAAACAGAAATTTATGCCAATTTAGGGAGTGTCTAGCATTGTAATTTTTCTTTTCATTTATATAGCATGCAGAAATGGAGTAATTTGGGGAAAAGAACTAGCACGACAGAAAAGAATTGTATTACTTTGACAAAAGCTCATTTTAAGAGAAGCAGAAAGGTAAAAGGGGAACTGGAGGAGACAGGCACATGGCACAACAGCAGGGTATTGCATGGCAGACTTCAATTACTAATGATCATTGCAACAGTGATATTTCCATTGGGCCAAAGTTCCCATAGCATTTCAACAAGGATCTCTTCAGAGGATGAAATTGCAGCTACCCATGAAATTACATGGATGAACCTTGTGACTACCCATGGAGGATACCATATTTTTATCATTATGTTATATGGTGAGGGCATTCCTGGTCTGAAACTAGGATTGCTTTTTTCTAGAAGCTCTTCTGTGCTTGCTTTTTCAGGAACAAAACAACCATTTAGGAATGGTGTGGCAACAAAAGAAAGGGAAGTAGGGAAGTTTAAATGAAGAAAAAAGACCTTTTCTTTAAAAGGAGACTTTTTTAAAGATGGAAAAGGGAATAAGGAAAGAAAAAGATCCACTTGTGTCCATGTACTTTCTGTGTAGCTACCCATGTACTTTCCAAAGGCTCTGTAATTGTCTGACCACTCATCCAATTTGCTTTCCTTTCCAGCTGTATGAGTAAGAGGAGAAAACCCTTTTCTAGTATTTTTCCATGTATGTCTATTCAGCATTGGTCAACTGACAACTCTGGTGCAAATTACCAAGCTTCTCTAGTAGAAGTCCTTAGAAGATCATTATGTACATATCTTCAAAAGATAACCAGTTTTGGTTATTCGTTTGTTGATTTGATATTGTGAATGTAGAAAGAATCTGTTTCTCTTTCCCATCCTCCAGAGTGAAAATAGACTTCATTCAGTATTTTATTGTATTTCACAGCTAGGAAAGAATGGTTTGAAAGGAAAATTTAGTTCCTAGCATTTGAAAGACCAGAAGATAAAAATAACAGTTCTTTTCCTAACCTGATCCTTCTGAGTCTTCATTTCAACCTTATTTTACCTTCTGTAATTACCTTCTGTAATTTCAATGTTACAATGAAACAGTGGACCTGACTCTTGTAGGAGATATCTAAACTTCAAAAATTCAAGATATATTGTTCCTGCCTTTACCACTGAATTTTTTTGAAACTTGATTTTAACCAGCACTTTTGTTGATGGCACTGCTGAAATAGGAAACCCAGTCTGTCTTCCTATTTCTGCCAGCTTTTTATTAGTAAACATTGCTGCTCATTAATGCAGAAATTAAGCCACACATAAGTTATTGCCCTGACATTGAAAAAAGTAAGTCTGTCTCCCCCAGATTTTTTAGTTAGACAAGATAGTTAGGACCTGAAAGTATTTTCCCCGTTGTGGCACATTGGCATAGCTATACAATTCATGGTCATTCACAGGCAGAGGGAATGTCCTACTAGTGAAGGAGCTGAGCAGGGTCCCTCAGGGCAGGCTTGCGGTCCAGGTCAGAGTTCCTCAACTGTGATTCCTTTAGTGGCATCTCTGAATGCTTGCTTCGCTCTGGTGTCTTTTTTTATTATGTAAGAAATAATGTCACTGAAGTAGTAACTCCCTAGTTTCTTTTTCTCTGGCAGTCCATTTAGTGTACGATATTAATACAACTGTAGGCATTAGAAACATACTTTTTGGTTGCATTCAAACAAGCCAAGATTTGGAAATCCAGGTTGCTGTTTACAAAATGGAAAAGGTAAAAAAGATCTCTTATGTGGTTTGGTCCAACCTGAGTTCTGGCAGTGCTGAGCCCTTATTCACAGTGGGTTCATTTTCTATAAAATCCTAAAAGTTAGATGCAGTAGAGATCTGCAAGTTCATTCAGTCTTTTTCCTGGCCAAGGCAGTACTGATCTCAGCTATTTGTTCTTGAATGTATTGGCTAGGGTTAATCTGAAATGATGCAAGAAGCAAGGCAGTCAGTTTCCTGTGGGATGTTACCCTTCAGTCCAATACCTGTATTAGGCAATCCACTTACAGATTTCAGGACACTGTAAACCACACAAAAAGTGGATCGGTTATCAGAGGTATGTTTTTTTTAAACAATACTGTGGGATTCGGTATTCTCAGTATGTAGGATTTCTCCCTTGGTTTCAGCACGTTAAAACACAAACCTAAACCAACAGCAAACCCCCCATTTTTCAAGTATATCAATTTAATCCTACTACAGAGGGAGATAATAATGTTGAATAGAAATTAATCCTTTTCCATTTAAAGAATCAAGGTTTCTGAGGACAGGAACAATCAATCCCATTCAGCTCCTGATAAATGTGTATAAACGTGATCTTTGTACACACTGATCTGAAGAGAATGAAGTGTAGCACCAGTGAAGATAAAATATTACTACTTCAATCTGCGCTGCAAATTAAATATGTTATTAAAACCTGAGTTTAGAGAAGGTATTCATTTATGTAGTAGTTATAGTAGAACTGTTATCAGTCAGGCTTTACTTTACTAGAACCCTCATCAGTACTAAATACTTTAAACTCCCTGGATGACATCTTGCTTTGATTAAATGAACTGTAAACTTCAAATTCACTTCCATGCAGCCTGTATTTTAGCTTGCTGCTGACACTAGATGTATAATTTTTCTTCTTTGTCTTCAACGTGTAAAATTAGGACACTGATGTTCATCTTTAAAGTTTTATTATTCTGCACCAGGGAAAAAGCTTTGAGAAAGCTGAATGTTAGTCTCATAATTTCACTGGACACAGATCTTGTTCTATAGGATTAATACACACAAAGAGTTGATGTCCTGGAAAATGAAGTGTTTTTTAAAGAATCTGATATTCTTTCAGATAAAGAAATCTGGCCAACACACCAGAAAGATCATTTAATAGGTAATTAAAACTTTTTTCAATTACATTGTTTTCTTTGGTTGGGATTTATGATTTATTCATTCCCAATAGACATTACTTTTCTAAAAGCATTAATTTACCTACACTGTCCCACACAACTAAACAACTCACTGCAAAATCCATTTCTTCTGTTTACAACAGTTAATGAACAAACATTTAATAGACTTTTTTTTTTTTTTTTTTTTAAGGAATTGCATGGTGTTTAATGCTTTGTAATTTGTGGTTTTAATTTTAAAGATTAGTTGGCTAAGCTAAAGTTGCATCTGCCTTTAAATGGATGCAACTTTGTGGACACATAATATTCAACATGAAACTTAAACTTGCTCTGGTAAATTGGCACAGATGAAGTTAAGTTGATATTATTAAGGTTTTTGTGTCAATCAAAACTGAAGCCTGGTTTATAATTTAATTTGCGCTACCAGGGCATTGAAAATTGTCAGGTTTTATATGTACTGACCAGTTACTATGGGACCCAGAGACATTCCTGCACCAACTTAAGTAGGTAAGTATGCCATTAAGGAATCTGCAGCACATACCTCAATGAAAGCTGGCAACAGAATATAAATATAGAATATGTGATTGGCTTTCAGAATTTCCATCCAATGGAAATAGCAGAAATAAATGGAAATAATGCCATATGGCATTATACTCATGATGGAGATTCTTAACTAGATAAAAGTATAAGGTGAAATATTCTTCACATGGCAATCATATATGCTGGCAGTTACATAAATTTGGATAAAGTATCTTGGATTAACTTTTGCTGGCTTGCAAAACAATGAATGTTTCTGCACTCAAACTGTTCAAAGTTGCTCTAGTGTTTCATTCCTGTTAATCAACGGAGGTCATGAATCTGATTCTGCTTTCCCATGTGCTTTGCATAATTTTTTAAAACTACAAATACAAAGTGAGTAAAATTTGTATGATTCTGATTTGTCAACATTTTTCATTTGCATAATTTGAAGCCTCAAGTGTTGATGTTTAATGAGTAAATATTTCAAGTAGTGTCTAACGATTACAGTAGTGTCACTGGAGCCAGCAACTCAAGTTTTAACAACACCCTGACACTACAAGATCAAGCAGTTAAAAAAGTTTGGGGATCATGACCTTCTTTTTTAAACAAAAACACAGAAAGAGAAGAAAGAAACCAAGTATTTGAAAAGCATTAAGCATGTTTCTTTTTATTAGTATTTTGACCACATCCCTGTTTCTTTCCCTTTAGATAAAGCTGTTTTTATAAAAAAAAAGTCCACTGTGGTTACACTCTTTCATATGTGATTAAAGATGCTATTGAGTGACTATAGATTTGCAGTGTATGAGGTGGCAAAATAATACTGGAGAAGCTCTATTTAGGACTCCGTTCCTGGCTTAGTCTCTGGTTGCAGAACAGCAGTTCATGCCGCCATGGTCTGGGTGGGGTGAATGTGATTCTTTGTTTGGGACAAAAGTAAAAAAAAAAAAAAAAACAAAACCAAAAGAGATTACTCTTTATGGCCTCAAGTTGCGCCAAGGGAGGTTTAGGCTGGACGTTAGGAAAAAATTCTTTACTGAAAGAGTGGTCAGGCCTTGGAACAGGCTGCCCAGGGAAGTGGTGGAATCACCATCCCTGGAGGTATTTAAAAGACGTGTAGATGAGGTGCTTAGGGACATGGTTTAGTGGGCATGGGGGTGTTGGGTTGACGGTTGGACTCGATGACCTTAGAGGTCTTTTCCAACCTTAATGATTCTATGATTCTATGATTCTATACTCCTGGATAAGCAGAGGCTGAGCTGTCATAAGGACCTGAGATCCCAGGATACAGAGGAGGTTACAGCTCTCATTACAGAGGTCTTTTCTTGGTGTACTATCCTCATTGCATCACTGGCAGATGGAAGACCCTAGAAGTGGTGGTAAATCACCACTTATATCAAATTTTTGGTGTAATTATTGTAGTAATTTGTTTTTTTTTTTTTACTAGATGTGGTCTCAGCTTAGTCCTGGGGTTGTGTCAGGATATATAATAAAAATATTATGACATATTTTGTTCTTTTTGCCTTAAATTTTGGCTAAAGATTTCCTATGACATCTATGAAATAGGTGAGAAATAACTCTTGCAGACTGCACAGCTGTTATCCATACTTTCTTTATTGGTAGTTGCTGAAACATACTGACAGAAAAGCAGTAATACTCAGGATATTATATTGGAAACTTCACATGTTATGTAGCTACAGGACATTCTCACAAGTGGATGCAGTGCTGAAATTCTGTACCACAATTGCAAAGAATTTGAGAGTATGTTCTGCTATGGTTACACATGAATATATTAGCAAAGAACAGTCTAGTTATCCCACAGGAAGATATTTGCCAGCTGGATGAACCTGTTGCTTCTTTTTTCCTGTGGTGTGAACATATACCCAACAGTTTTCAGAACTGAATTCAAGGGATTTTTTTCCCTTAATGTTCCCACGTTTTATGAGTCACAACTACTCCTGCACTAAGCAAAAAACCCTCATACTTTCAGAGAAAACTCCTTGTACTTTTTTTTTTTTTTTAAATAAATTGTAAGGATTATGTAGGAATAGTCAGTAGTTTTATTTCACCTTTCTTCATAAACAGTTTAAGGATGATCTGTAATTTCTTATACACAGTGCTTAGACATGTATGTCTGAAGAATGATTTTGAGCACAGTATAAAATGTGAGGAGCAGAGAATGAAGTCACTACTACTAGAAGACACATTAGCATTGGAGAGATCATGCAGAAATTGTTGATCATCAAAAAGATGTTATTTCATACGCTCGCTGCCTGGAAGAGAACACATTTGAAGCCGCAGGTGGTGTAATTTTACTGAGAGAGCAGTGTACTCGGTCAGTCCATTGAGCAGGTGTGTACAGAGGTGCATGTTTAACTGACATCCCAGGTTGCCACTCAAAACACAGGATTCAGCTGTGTCATTTTGCCAATTGCCAGCCATGTACCTAACAATAGCAAAGCAGCAGCAGGAATTCTGCAATCTATCTTTCCTTCTTTCTTTCTTAATGATAAAATTTGCAAAGAAATGTATACAGGGAAAGGATACATTTCCAGTATCTAGCACTTTGGAATGGATACTTGGATTACTTTAATTTACAAAGGAATTGGAAGAGGTATTGCCAAAATTCCTTTTTTCTTCATACTATATCCTTTGTTTTTTTCTGGTTTGTCCAGATCTTTGCTTACTTATGGCCACCTGAGACATGGATCTATTTGTTTACTTGATACTTTTCCAGACCTGTCTTCAGTCCTTTGGTTCTTCTCTCTTCAGTTAAATCCAGCAGTATAACAGCTACTCGTGTTTGAAGGGATTTTTTTGAAGTTTGAATGAAGTATCAATTCACAGAAAAAGAGTATAAGGAATTATTCTGTCCTCTTCATCATTTATTCAACAGAAATTAAGGTCTGGTCCTATCATCCTGTCATGCATATCTGCCTTTAAGTTCTTATTTTTGTCTGTTCTTTTTTAGCCATTCTTGACTCCATGGAGCATTATAAAGAGGATATATCAACAGGAAAGGTTAAGATGAGATCATTAGACAAATATATGGTCCAAAATAGGTTTTCCATTAGTTTCTGTACATCAAGATCTTAAGATTCCTACAAATCTGAAGTGTATTTCTGTCTTGTTCCCAACCTGGCAAAATAAATTTGTGATAAAGTGATAATTTACATTTAAAATATCTTCCAGGTCCAATACTTTGTTGAACTTAATGGGTTTAATTTACGCTTCCTATATAGACACTATGTAAAACTTTTTCTTATTGCACTCTCACATCTGTGATGATTCACAACGTTCCATTACTACTTGGTTATAACCTTGTACTGTCATTGCCCATAATGATAATCTTACCCTTTTCTGTCTTGCCTTTATGAACGTATGAGGCATTTCTTTGTCAGCTGCAGTTCAGTGCAATACTTTTCACATTGCCAGACCACTGTGTAGATGCCTCCTACGCAACTACAAACTACCCTCTGATTCATTCTGCCTTGAGAAGTGCTGATAAGTACATATGGCTTCATGTGCTTCACACATCCTCCCAAACCACTTGGCCTTATTAATAGTTAGGTCTCTAGCTTACATTGCATCAAAATGTATCAACCCCTGAATTAAGGGGGTTTAAGTTTCCGTTGAAATGTATAGTTAGAATATTGATTATTTTAAATTTAACAGAAGCAGAGATGATTGAGTGTAGGCAAAAACTGTCTTAGAGGCAAAGTAAACCAACTTTGTGATGCAGAACTCAATCGGTTAAAGTTGGATCAGCAATCTTAAAATACACAAGAGACAAATTTACAATGTAAATTTAACTTAAAATATAGAGTATAATAAACATCATTAGAGAGATCACAAACTGATTTTGTTCTACTCCTGTAAATATGCCTTTGCTGCACACTTAGATAGAAAGTCAAAATTCTTCAGCAGTAAAGAACTATATGGTATATAAACTGAATAAGTGAAAACTGACCTTTATGGCAGAGCAGTGTTGTATGTTTATTTACATAAAGAGTGAAATTAAATGTAGTTAAAATTACCTGGAATATTTTTGTCCTATGTTTGTTTATTTGCCTTTCACAACTGTTGAATTCTAACATGAATTTCTGTACATTTTGAAACTTATGTTTATTTTCTCAGGAGTTTTATTTAAGTTACGTGTTAAAAAAGTACTAGTTTGACTTAAAAATTCCCATGCTATGCTTTGAATAGAATGAGAAATATTCTTTTGATATTTGTAGTGACTTTTAATGTGTAATGTGAATTATGCAGAGTTGCATAATTGGTTGGCTTTTTTGTTGTTGTTGTTATATGACTGGTAATTGGGTTTTTTTTGTTTTGGTTTTTTATTTTTTTAATTCAAGAGTAAATTTGTGTTTCTGTCAATCAGTGACAATGGACCATTTGCTCAGGGGATACATTTTGCTAGCAACTCTGAATAAGAATGGAACTTCATTAATAGAGTATTTAAATGCTAGATGTACCATGAAGTACTCCCGTATTTTAAATAGAGTGATCAACCTCTTCTGTGATAGCAGAGACAGAGCTTTTCTATTCTTAGCAAGTGTGATGATATCCATGCCACTCAACCCTTATTTCTATGTTAATGTTCTTCTGCCTGCCAAAAACAGCATGTTGCGTACATTTTTTTTCAAGTCCCTATTCACCTGAAATAGCTTGCTTTCTATTTAACTCTGTCTCAAATTAGAATGTGATTCATAGGTCTACAGTGAAAAATTATCAGCCCTTTAAAGCACATGGAAGCAAGAACTAATCCTGAGGGATCTTCATTCTTTGGCTCTTAGACTCTGAGCTCTCCAGAGCAAGAACTATCTCTGTATCTTACGCAGTGTCGGCCACACTGTCAGCACCTAATTAGAAAGCAAGAGGATGGAGGCAAGCGAAGCTGCCTTTTTCCCACCTCTGCTGTGATTATTGACCTGTTAAATGCTGCTTTTCTTACTTTTTATCTTCTGTGATGAACTGAGGATTGGATGCCTCTTCACTATAAAAGGCTAGGGGGAAAAAACCGAACCAGCCTGAAGAAAAAGCTTAGATCAGAAGGAATTATAGAATTGTGGAAAACTCAGGCTGGAAGAGACATTCCAATTTCATCTCATCCATCTCTGTGTTCTGAGGCAGAATACGCATGTCTGTATCATCCCTGACTGATTCTCATGCTGAAAATGCATGCATAATACTCTTGTGTAGTCATTCTAGCACTTAACCAGCTTTACAAGGACATTTTTTCCCCCATTATATCTAACCTAGATATCTCTTTTTTTAATGCTGAGTTTACTCACTGTAGTCCTTCCTTTGAAAAAAAGAGGAAGGGTCTCATGTTGTGAGCCTTCAGTCATCCTTCTGTACTAAACAAACACAGTTCTTATAACTTTTCTTTTTAGTTCATGGTTATAAATTTCATCATTCTTGTTGTCATCAGAATTTTCTCCAGTTTGTATATAGCCTTATTAAAATAAGATACATAGAATAAACCACCATATTCCATCTAAGGTCTTACCATTGCTAAATGAAGCAGAATAATGCCTCCTTTATCTTGTATATGACTCTCTATTGACATACCTAAGAAAATTTGTCTTTTGGAAACAGACAATGTGATAACATTTTTGATCCTATTTGGCTAGCAATCAGAGCATCCAGATCCTTTTATTCAGTACTGGGATTTTTAAAACTTTTTTTCTTCTTTTCTTCCTTTTACTCCTTACCATTTTGAATGTTCAGTTAGTTACTAAGAATAATGATGCTGTTATGTACTCGTGGTTGCTTTGTTTGCATCAGAATATGCTATGTTAAGGAAAAAATTGTAACATTCAGTATCCATGAGGACTGCTGCTTTCCAAAGTAAGATAAAATTAGAAGGGTTGTTTTATATGTTTCCTATGAGCATTGCTTTGATGCACATGCATTGCATGTCAACTGGATACTATAGTTATTAACTGACTTGCTGTTGTGTGATAATTTGGGGATGACTCTCACTTTTCATCTGTTCATCTGCTGACCCAACCTGCTGTCTGGGGAGGTTTGCTGCTTGCCAGGGTAGACTCTAGCATGCTGCAGAGAGACTGCCAAGGCTTGCCCACTCCTAACCCCTGCTGCTTTTCTACACATACAACAAAGACGAGTCCAGGAGAGACCTGGAGAACATCAGGCATGACTACATGGTGCTGGAGGTGGTGGTCAAGGATGTGGGTGGTGTCTCCTTGATCCTGCTGAAGAAGGGAAAAGCCCTGGGAAAAGGAGAAGGATTCCGTGGGTCAAGACCCAGTTGCATGGTTGGTGTCGACAACAAGGTGTTACCTTTTATCACCATGGAACCTTTTTGATGATCAAGGACTGCTAGGACGAGACAGGATCCACCTGAGCACATGGGGAAAAAGTGTCCTTGCCAAAGGCTGGTGAGGGGAGCTTTAACAGGTAAGTGAGATGACAATCCATAAGTGAGCGAGGAAGTGGACTGGGCTGACAAGCAAATGGCATGGGTTTATACGGACAGAAAACACCTTGAAAAAAACAAATCAGGGCACAAGGGTGATCATTCCAAGTATGTCCACATAAATAAGGAAATGCTGAGGGTACACATTGTGGGGAAGCTCTCATACCTTTTCTGGGAAATCAGCATGACTGGATACCATATGAAGTGTCTGTACACCAGTGAACATAGCATGGGCAACAAACAAGACATTAGAGGTCTGTGTGCAGTTGCAGGGCTACAATCTCATTAGGATCACAGAGACATGGTGGGATGGCTCACATGACTGGACTGCTGCAATGGCTCGATACAGACTTTTTAGGAAGGACAGGCTGAGATGCAAGGGAAGGAGAGTTGCCTTTTATGTGAGAGAGCAGTGGGAATGTGAGAAGTTCTGCCAGCGAGAGCTCATGGGTCAGGATTAGCAGGCAGATCAACATAGGTGATGTTGTGGTGGGTGTCTGCTATTGACTGCCTGATCAGGGTGAGGCATTCATCAGACAACTGGAAGAAGCTTCACATTTTATGGTCCTCGTGGGAGAGGTATCTGTAGAGGAGCAACATAGCAAGGCACAATCAATCTGGTAGGTTTCTGGAGTGCATTGTGTTACAGAAGGAGTGAGAGAGGTGCACTTCACTTATAAAAAAGAAACAGCAATATGTTTATTGAACAAAGTTCAATGGTAAATGCGACAGTGGTTTAACAAGATTCGATGGCAATGTACACTGGATTATTCATTGCATAGAGGACAGGAAAACCAAAACTGACCTGGAGTTGAATCTAGTAGGTTAAAAAAATTTTTTGGGGGCAAGTATTCCCCTACCTCTTTAAATCAAAAATACTTCATCTTCTCAGCTACTATTCCCTAATTCTATGCCACTGCAGCCACCATTGGGAAATTCAACCTAACTAAAGTATGGTTTTGTCTCTAGTATCTACCATAACTACTGTGACACCCAGTAGTTAAATTCAGATCCAAGAGTTTTAAAACTTTGGATTTTGTGTCTCAAAGTGTAAATGTGATGGATGAAATTTTGAGGTAATGGAATTTGGAAATCATTACAGGATGCAATTGCAGGGTAAAATAGAAAGGAAAATAGAAAGTGCACAGTGATAGCTTTAAAATATTCAAAATTAAGGAGATAGAGCTTATTAATTTATCTAGGACAGACTAAATAATATTTTATTTGGGGAAATACATGTTAGGTTATGGAATGAACAGAAGTAAGTAAAAAACAGAGGGTAAAAGGAATTACAGATTCAGGTAGTTAAACGTCCAAGTATTCTAAAGGAAATCACTAAAAGGTGATTAATTTAAGTTCTTAAATTTTCCCCTCTGCAGAACCTCTTTGTGCTGCTTATATGTCTAATGAGGAACCTTTCTTTCAGCTGGCCTGTCAGACAGGAATATAATTTATAACTTAATAAGGACAAAAAGAAATGGAAAGGAAACATTAGGTAAAAAATACTGATGATATATTGATTTCTTCCATTTTCTTACCTGGTACCAAGCTGCATAACAAACTTATTATGAAATAAATATATTTTCTTCTTCTCCAATATATTTTCAGTCCATAAAACAATCCATTAAAAGTAATAACCAGGATCTGAGATGCAGGGCAGCAATTCCCCACAGTGCATCCTCATGCTGCACTCCTGGATGTTATAACGCTTGTGGGGCTGGGAAGCATGGGTGTGCACCCTGACCATCACCTTGGCACCCTTTGTTTTGCCCCCTGAGAAACATTGGTTCAATAGTTGTCCTTAGGAGCCAGTTCGATTTTTCACACCCTTTCCCTCCCCTCTCCCCTGTCTTTTTTCTTCTGTGTGGTTTAAAACACGATATCCTCTGCTCTGCCGGAAGTCCGACCCTCAGGAGCCTTGTGGAAGAAATGAGCAGGTAGGCACAAATGCGCACACAGGCACACGCACGCGTGCTGTGACATGCAGTTTCTCAGTACAGCATTTCTCTTCATCCACTGTGAGACAATAATATGGATCGTTAACAATAAATGAAGGCTGAGCACAGTATCCTGTGTCACTCTTTCTGTCTGCTCATTCAACTCCTATTGCTGGTAAATTCCCTTCATCCTGAACTGATGAAATTCCTGGGGAGGATGAAAATGCGACATTCTAACCTTTTACATCTTCAAGACTCTCCCTCGGGTGCATCGTGGCTTAGTCCATTATATGCTTTTATCAGATTTCTTCTTCCCCAACAGCCAAATTCTCCTTGCTGGAAGTTCATGAACGTTTATGCCTGAAGAGAGGATGATTTTCTCACTCTTATTAGCACTGTATTCTTTCTCTCTCTCTTTGGCTTCTCCTTTTCCTTGCACTCTAGTTAACTAAAGTTCAGCTTAAAAGAGTAAAATAACAACAAAGAGTAATGGAATATACAGAAACAAACTGGAATCGGCAGGTGAATTACAATTGTGTACTAAGTGTTTATAACATTGTCGTGGTTTAACCCCAGCCNAATTAATAATTTGTACAGAAAGATTCACCAAATTGTCACAATATAATTTAATATATATTTAAAGGGGTGTTTTAAGGGTATAGCAGTATAAATACTTTCATTTTAACTTTTATGATCCAAAGAGTTGTTATTAGAAAAATACATCCTTTTCAAACACTGCAGTACTGCTGGTTTCTGAGTCTGATTGTAGAACTGGTGTCAGTAGCTCATTAGAAATTAAGATCTTTACTGTTCCAACTTATTTAATAGCTAATCATCCATGTTTCCCTGTCCCATCCAAAAAAGGGCAAAACTATTTTTTAGAAACTCAACAGAATTGTGTGGTATGTGGTAATACAGTTGGAAGACATTAGTTTGGGAGCTAAATATAATTCCATATTTAGCCTATTCAGGAAGGGTGATGGGGTCACTCTTGAAGTATTTTCTCATCTGAAAATTGATTTTCTTGGTGAAGTGTAGAACCCCAGAGAAAGTTCATCTTCATGAAATTTTAAGCCCCTTTTTCATCTGCAATTTATTTTGTCACTTCTTGTTATGAGAAGAGGAAGAAGATTTTGTTTGTATGCGGAGCTTCAGCAAACCAAGTGGGAACCTGTCTCTGCTGTAGAGCTAAGTTAGCTTCGCAGGTTTGAAAAATCTGCTAAGGCCATTAGTTTTTTCTGATGGAGAACATTACTTCCTAAGGGTAGCTACTTTGGAGGTAGTTCTGTTACCATCAGTCTGAGCAGTACGAGCTTGTCCTGACCTTGTGGTACCTGGGAGCACATGGAAAATGTCTGTGTGCTGGGATGGCTGAGCATGGGATGTGACTCCCCACATTTGTTACTCGACAGTGAGTGCGCTTGCCTGCAGCAGCTGGTGTAATGCTCTCTGTATAGAACCAGCTCTGGTAGTACTTAACCTCTGCTAAGCTTTAAGCCTAAACAGAGATGCAGAAACATGCTAAGCCAGAAGAGTGTTTCAATGCATTTTGTTTTACTGTGCTGAATTTTGCCTTGCTGAAGTTGCAGAACGGATGTTGAAGTATGAATATTGTTTCCTTTGTACACAGTTTTAAAGCAGGAGGAATGCATGAGATTTATGTGTAGTCCAGAGTGAAACTCTGGAACCTTGTGTGAAATTATAAATCTGCCACTGGTGAAACTTGCAGTGAACAGTAATTAAAATGGAATGGATACTGACTTTAAAAATGAATAAACTAGCTGAAAACAAGTACAGGCATCTAAGCAACCCTCCTTTGAAGGAACAAAACCAGCTAATTCTGTCGGAGGCCAAAAGAACAAAAGGAATAATCGAAGTGGATAGGACAGGAACCAAAAAGTAGAAAGTCTGAAAATCTCTACCCAAAAGAATGCGGACCAAATGTTTACATAATATTCATTTTTACTTTTAATTGCTTGTAGCAAGGGTGGGGGGAAAAGGGAAAAAAAAAAGATTACACCATTATTTTATCTTCCCTCCAAAAGGAATTTGCTAACTTCCTCAGTTTCCCTGCTGCAGAATTTTGATTTAGTTTCTTTATCCTTTAAGTCCTGGGAAGTTGGTTTACACGCTTTTATACCTCTATATTTCTGAGATTTGCTTTCCAAGAAAAATATTGAAATATTATGTTTTTAAAAATATGAAAGCTTACATTTTTCTCCTTTAAATGTCCAATAGCCCTAAAGCAGATAGAAATACGTATAACTGCAAATTATGATGAGATAACATCCTGTCGAAAGAGATGCGGGGAAGGTATCGAACACAGAGCACTTCTTTACTAAGCAGAGGCAAAGGCACCTACCGTGAGTGCTGTCACCTCCTCCTGCTTTCTGTCCAGGTGGAGAGACTACGTGGCCGTGGCAGGGGGCAGAGCAGGCAGCAGTGGCCGGAATGAGCAGCGGGCAGGAGAAGTCCATTTTTATCAGATGCAATGACACATTTTTTTAGTATTTCTGAAATGTTCACACATGGTGTGCCACCTTGGGTTGTGCGTGTGCGGGGGTGAAGGCATGTGGGTATGTCTTTTTCCCTGTAGAAGTATTTCTCAGAATGGGAGGCTCTCATCCCACGCGTACAGGCTGAAAGCAAAGAAACTGTGTTCAGAAAGGTGCTAAATAAAGTAAGTGGTTGAGCAGAGGAGAGGGAGGATGAAAGAACTATGCTGATGCTGGTGTCAAAATAAAATGGGACAATTGCTTAAAACAAAAGCCTGGAACACTTTAGTGTACTTGGAAGATTTAATTAGAACTATGTAGGCCTGATTCTTCACTGCTTGTGCCTTACATAATCTTTTAAGTTGTGCAGGGTATCATATGGTAAGGAGGGGAGCGATTTACATCTTTCATCAAGAGTGAAAATGCCTGAATGTTGCTGCATGCTGTCAATGCAATGCAAAAAAATAAAATGTGTCATGATGTCTGTGTTTGAAAATGGTTGATAGAATGTACAGCATCTGAGAATCTCAAAACTGTTTCTATTTTAATATGGCTGTTTGTACATAGTTCTCACTATCCTCTGGAAGGTGGGAGGTATCATCATCATCCCCATAATTTCCCTAATAAGCATGTTTAGATAGGAGAAACACTTGGAGTTCAGGATAACATTGGCATGAAATAAATAGGACAGCAATGATGGACCCAAAAGCAGATGGGGAGACTTCAAGGCTCCTAAGAAGAACATGGGTAGCAGTAGGGCTTTCTCACAGCAAAAGAAAACAGCAAAGACTGCACAGTGAAGACAACACTTCTCAGGGAAGAATACGTGGTTTATTGTAAAGCAGGCAGTTGATGGAAGTTAGTGGTTTGGAAAGTGGGACAGGAGGAAAGGATCTGACCTGTAAGAATATGATGGGAGAGAGAATTGGTTTCAATTACCTTTTCATTTACCCCTCTTCCCTAGCAGGTATGAATCTGGATCTGCAAATCTAAATCTGCTAGATATAAAAAAAATTACCTTTTCTAGTGTAGTGACTTTTAAGGGACTGTACTACAAGGAACATCTTTTGCAAGTGTATAGTCTGATCATAGTAGTCTGATTTAAATAATACTTAGATTTCCATGTGTAAATTCTTGCTGGAACTAGCATGATATCTGAAATGATTACCCAGCCTTGGCAGTTGTCTTCAGTAATAGAAAATTAGCTGTCTTTGGCAAGCTGTCCAAGGAGTCAATTAGCTTCACTGTGTTGTACCTTCTGTTTAGTTTAGAGGATTTATCTCTCTTCTGTCCTTGTCTATCATTAACTTTCTGTCTCCTTGATTGCAGCCTCCATGGATCTTCAAGTTCTTCATATTAATTCTTTTTAGGTAAACTCATTAGACACAGTTCGTTTTGTCTTTCAGCATTTCAAAGTGTTAATCATACTTCTGGTCTCCAAAGGCAGAGGGAAAGTAATTTTTCTGTGCTGTGTTCCATTGATAAGGAATTGCAGGCTAGACTTTTTCATTCACCGTTTCATAGAGACTGCACAAGTCTCAGAAGTCACAGACTTCCATAATGAAGTTTTCCATCCTGTCAACATGAATGGAATCACTTATTCCTAGATTTAGGGTAGTATACCTGCCCACATGAAATCCTATTATTCTTGCACTTAGCTTAGAAGGTAGGCCACCCTGTATTGATGATTTCTCCAGTACTTATAATTTTGATAACCCTGGCACTACCAGCATCCAAAGCAATACAGTTTACCAACATTTTTCCCTCTAGATTTTTGATAAAAATTTTATATCCATGAGGATATAAATCTAGCTCAGTCCTACAGTGTATTCTGTTCCACTTCGACTGCTACTGTAACCATCCCATCTCGTGAATCTGGCTACTTAATTTTAAAACTCTTTTTTTATAAAACAGATTTCAATGCATGCAATGACTGTCATTTTTCCTATACAATTTTAATTTTCTGTCTTTGTTTCCAGCTGTTAAAATACATAGAGATAAACACATTAAAAATATATACTAGTGACATTTTTTGACATAAAGACATCTAATAAAAAAAGAAACTCATTGAACAACTTGAAAGATCAGTCCTTTTACAGTGTAGGAAAAGCAGTCTGATCATTAATCTTTTTCAACACTAAAGTCTTCAAAAAGATGACAGTGTTAGTCCTAACTAATGAATATATGCATCACAAAGCCGACTTTAGAAACCAAATGGCTATTGAATGCTCTCAATATCAGAAATATTGACAATCTTTCTATTGAAGACTTAAAAAATATTTTCTTGATTTGTAAACAGTGAATTCTATTACTAAAAACATTAACTCAGAGCAGTGGAATTTCAGTCAAAATTATTCAAGGTATAATATAACTATGGTTTATATGTGGTGGAAGGCTTGAATTTGTCTGGAAGTCTCCTTTCATACCACAGCCTGATTATAACACAGGTTTTTCCCAAGTAGCATATACGAATGGTTAAGAAATTTTTTATTTGAGTGGTGAGGTTTGGGAACGGGACAATTGTAATTCATAGGCTGGAATGTCTTGTAACACGATTTACTAATGCATGTCCTGAGGGTCACATCAAACCATTTTCTTTTCATAATTAGTGTGAAAGCATAACAAGACTATCACAAATTTAATTAGACTGGCCCCATAATTTATGCTGTTGAATATTTGCTGAAACAGTTAATAAAACATTCATGTACTCAAAATGTACAGAAGTAGCTTTGTGGCCATGTCATTGCAGCCTCACAGTTCCATAAAGATTTTTTTGTCTAAATGTGCACAAAAATATAGTCATAGATAGGTATAAATGATATTTTTCAATATTTTGTGAATATCTTTCTGCCGGAAGTCAATTTCATTAATATTTGCCATACAGGAGTTTTTGATACTAAACTTCCATTGAATGAAATATAAGCAGTTTTTTGTTGTTTTTTGTGTTTTTCAACAGATGCTTTCGAAGTATCTGAGAAACAAAATAATCCCATGTTTACCAAGCCAGGAGGAAATGTCTCTTTTACTTGCCCTTATAAAATCGGAGATTCAGTGCAAGAAGTAATGTGGGAAAGGATTAAAGCAGATCAAGTAGATACCATTGTTCTGTGCAGCTCGTCAGGAAAGCAAAGCTTTGGTTCAGATTTCAAAGAGCGTACGCTGGTGGATTGCTCTGATCAGGCAAACTCCATGATCATCATTCAAAACGTTACTGCCTCTGACTTTGCAACATACCGCTGCGTAGCTACTGGAAGAAACAAAACCTATATGATGAGTTTTACTGTGGCTGGTAAGTAAAGGAGGAAGCGGTAAATGTTTTTTACAATAGGATCTTCTGAGATATTAGCACTTTTACCCATATAAAATAACTCTTCAATAACAAGTGAGAATTTATTTAAACACCACATTCCAATTAGCAGTGTGTAAAAGATAGCAAAGTTAACAATTAATCTTGTTTCCCCAGAAACAAACTGGTTTTAAGCTTGTTTGATCTCATTATAGGACTTTAGATCTGTGTGTGAGAAAATGGTTTGATGTTAGGATGAAGATGCTCTGGAAGAGGAGAGACTGACTGAGTTTGGAGGGAGAGGTGGGCATTCTCCCAAAGAAGCCACAAGAGGAATTCTTCATTAGCACAATGCACCACAGGGTTCTGGGAGAGAGACCTATCCTCCAATGAAGGCAAAGAGCACACTCTCATTTGAAAATGTAAAAATTTGTAAAATGGCCTTTACCTTATTCATGTAAAGAGTTTCTTTAGGGGGAGCTGAGACACTCTCTAGGTTTTTCTGTGATTGTTGTCACAGTTGGATTATAATGGAAGCTTAGGTCTCCATATGTAGACACTTAAAAAAAGATTTCTCAAACTGTGAGCTGAATCCCACCTTTATTTTTATGTTCTATTATGACTGAAAAAACTTCAATTTTGGTTCTTCTCTAGGGCACGCATTTTGAAGATGCAGTTCTTGTACCACCCCAGTCCTTCTCCTGTTGCAGCATTCAGTCCAGCTCTCTGGTATCTTTCGAGGGTACTGCTTTTGTTTCTGGTAATAAATGTGTTAGTAGACCCTTCTCTGGCAGTACTAAGAGCTGTGGCATGGGGTATGAAACTTCAGAATATGCTTGACCTGTGATATTGTTATTGAGAAGTGGAGAATGTGCTAGGGAAAAAAGTGCTGACCTGTTTTACTCTGAATACTTGACCATAAAAGTCCATGAAACTGAGAAAAGTGTGATGAAAAGAAAAGGTGTATCAGGAGAAAAATTCCTCTCACTTCTGACAATTTTAAACATTCAAATTTCAAAATGTTGACTATATTCATATAATCAAGCATATCCAAATTGTATAGCAATAGAAGCATTTTCTGTTTACTCCAAGTGCAGTGCCTCTTATACCAAAACAAAAGCATGAGTTGCAAAAACATACAGTAAGTTTAAGAATTGGCAGTCCTCCCTACACAACCTATTTCTTCTCAAAAAAAAAGAGTATCATGCTTCTTTTCCTCTTGAAACAAATCCTATTTAACATTTTTAGTTTTAACAATGCCGGCATAGCTATGCCTGTTTATTGGAGAAAAAAAGGTCTGAAACCCTGAAGAAGCTGAAGTACAGTATGATTCAGAAAACATCCCATTGTCTTCCTTTTAAGCCCTCACTCCATATTATGAAACACATTTTGTTGAATTTTCATTAATTCCAAAGGAATTGAATTGTCAAGGATTTCCAATTATTTCTCCTTAATGTTTGGAACTGTTTCATAACATGTAATTAATATTTCCAGTGAGATATGGAGAAACACTAAGGGGAAAGGAGCGACAGGCCAGGCGTCAGCTCCTACCACACCCTGTGGTAGAACCAGTGAAGTCTCTCACAAACTCATGAGTGAGTTACTCTGCTTGATGCAACAGCTGTGGCTTGAATAAACCAAGTGGTGACAGAAACTTGCTACGCTATTTTTTGTGTATGTTCTATCAGTTCAGTCAATTAATTTTCTTTGGCTTCACATTACAGCTAAGCCACACTCTAGCTTGGATTTTCTACCAAGCTCTTCTAATGTTTTCAGTCTGTTGGTGTGATTCTGCATGGTTACTGCAAATCTACTCCCCTCGCCCAGTTCCAGAGATGTTTAGAAATACTGCGTCTAGGAGCTGGGAGAGCAGCTGCACTGTAAACAGTAATAGGGAAAACTCTGTTTATGTTAAGAGAGAGTAAGAGGAAAGATAAGAAACTTTTTTTTTCTTTTTCTTTTTGAGAAGCTGTTATTGAGAAGACGCCAAGAATTTTTAAGGAGGAGGAATCCTAGGTGAAAGGAGGTAGAAGTAAGATCACAGGATCGTTAGCAGAACTGATAATAGTTCCAAAACCACTAATTCAAAGAGGTGGCACAGTACAAAGAAGCAGATTTCTTCTTTTCTAAAGGTGAATGTATTTTTGCAAGAAGAAACAGCATGGAACTCCTATGAAGAAAAAGGGAGAGAGAGGGAAATAGGTATTCAAGTGTTGGGAAAGCCTGTGATATTCTTGCAATTGTATCAGTAGAAGTTGGCATGCTACATTTAACGTTTTTCGAACATCAGTGAAAATAAAACCATGAGATCCATTCAATATCATTAAGTTTGTCTATTCTATCCCACTAAGTATTGTGATTATTGCTTTTCAGTAACATGATTTTCCAGCTGAAATGGGTCTTCTGCAAATCTTTTTTGACCTCAAAATCTGGAACACATAAACCAACATGTGAATGTAAATTAGTGTACCTTTTGTTGGACAACACTTACAGAAACAGGAGGCTGAACATTACATAATTATATAATGTTTTCAAGAGACTTTGGATTAATTTCTGATGTGTTCTTCACCATATTTCTCCTTCTAAAAATTCTATTCATATGGAGATTGGTCATGTCACCAGATTCCACATCTGAATCAATTTCTGTTTTTTTACTTACCATGCTTTTTCCTTTGATTAGATTTTATTTTTTCAGCATGTTTTTGAAGTAAAGAAGCAGACTTAAAATCCCTGCATTATTTTGGTAGATGATTGGGAAAGAAGGAGATAAAGAACAGAAAGATTATATAAAAGAACAGAAAAATTAGAAGGGTTGAAAAAGAAATGCTTATTCCATCTTGAAGACCTAGCCATTTTTAGAAAGATTTAATAAGTTTTTTTTTTTCTTGCTTTAGCAGAAAGTGGGATAGCAAGCTCTCTTAGACAAAGGAAAATAGAAACATTTTGTGTTGCACTGTGTTTTCTCTAGATCTGAAAAACTGGTTAGTAGTTGTATTTAAATGGATGTTTAGGGGTCAGAATTGCATTATGGTTTGTACTAGCCTTTCATCAGCTTTGTGGCCCTCCTCTGGATGTATTGAAGTACCTTCACATCATTCTTAAATCATGGGGCCCAGAACTGCGCACAGTATTCAAGGTGAGGCCTCACCAACGCTGAATACAGCGGGATAATCACCTCTTCTGACGGGCTGGTTATGCTGTGTTTGATGCACCCCAGGATGCGGTTCACCCTCTTGGCTGCCAGGGCCCACTGCTGCCCCATAGTGAGCTGGCTGCCGACCAGCACCCCCAGATCCCTTTCTGCAGGGCTGCTCCCCAACCACTCCTCTCCCAATCTATACTTGTGCCCAGCGTTACTCCGTCCTAGGTGCACAATCTGGCATTTGTTCCCTTCATCCACTAGGCGGGTGACCTTATCGTAGAAGGATAGACAGGACTTTCCCTTTGTGATCCGTGTTGACTGTGCCTTTAAATTGCCCTTTAAATGTCCTTCAGTAGTACCCAGTATGATCTTCATAGCACCTAGACAAAAAGCAGGAGACTACTTGTCCAGTCATTGAGGGTTATCATGCAGTCCTTCGGAGCTGGGAGGAGACAGCAGTGCTTCTGTGCTATAAAAAACAGACAGAAGATAATGCTACAGTCGGGGATGAGGGGAATCAGGGTAGGAGTGAAATTAGCTTCCCTTCTTCCTTCATGAATTCATCCAGCATGAACACAAAATATCACTCCATGTCTCTGGGTCTCTACTCAACAAACCACCTTTCTCTGGTCATGAATGCATTCGTATGGATTTCTGCCTTTCAGCTGTGGGCAAAACTATTTCAGTGATGTCTAGTTAGCATACCATATATGCCAGTCCAGCAAGGCATGTGACAACCTATATGAAGATCTTTACAGTGCAGTTCAAATCTATTGTTAGAACAAATAACTGCCTGGCCAATCAGTGCTTCCTCCTCAAAACCAAAGTCAGTGCACTGAAGGTCGAAAACATTCACGCAAAAAAATTTCCACAAACTTGCAGAGAAAATGCCTAGGCTATGAAGATGGGGGAGAGAGGGACACGTTGTCTAATACTTAACAGAAATTGTACCGATGCTGAGAATATATTTAATAGCCTCCCGTCAGCATAACACTTTTGATGAGAACACAAGAACTAAAGAGACACATGACAAGTCTCTGACATGTTTCTGCAAAATCTTGAATGCTATGTTAAAGTCAGTAATTACAAAAGTTTTTGTATAGTTAAAGAAAACAAATGCCTCAGGAAGGCTTTGTTCACTTCAAATGAGAAAAGGCAAAAGGGCTTTGAGTTTTTTCTTCTAAAAAATTACCTAATTATTTTTCTCATCCAAATTTAATTGACAGCTGATAATCTCAGCTCTCAAAGTCATTAACTCAGAGATTATTATCTTGGCCAGATAAAACTGAAGGTGAAACTTCAGGAAAAGAAAAATGAGGCTTGGAGTGCTTAAACTGCCGGATGGGGATGCTGCTGGTCTGGAACTCTATCCAGATTCAGCCATCATTGATGATAACTAAACACATGATTTTTAACAGAGCAGCTAAAATCTTAAAATTTCTTTGTTGCTTACAGGATGTTTTCTCCCTATTTCTGTAAGCACTTTCTGTCACAGATAATGATTTTCTGTGGTGGGCAGCTAAACACTTGGAAAAAAAGATATTATATTTTTTCCTAGAGTTGGACATAGCTATATGTACCAACCTGTTATTTTAAGTACACAACAGTTGAAAACATGCTAGAAGTAGAGCGATTTTATATGTCATTATAATACAAAAGACATCAATTTTTGTTATCAGACAACCTTCTCTATTGTGTCACGTACCTTCAGCTGCACAAACTTCTGAGAGGATTTTCTTTCTTTTTCCTTTCCAGTAAAATAACATTGGAATTCAAGGATAAGACTCTTCTGTGATCAGTATTTTTTTTTATCCTTTCCAATGAGCATATTAACACTAAAGAGTATTAATACCTGAATAAGTAATACCTGAGTAAGTCTCAACTGGTATTCAGGATAGCCAGATAAGAAGCTGTGAACTTTTTTGATCCAGGAGAGAAAAGCCATCTGGCGATGGCTCAGTATTGTTAGTGATACTGATTGTTTTCCTTTGTCTATGAAATGAGCATGTAACTTTCTTGTCTACACAGAATGAAAGCTCTTTGGGGCAGCTGTGGTTTCATCTTCAGGTACTATCTTTCTCTGTACAGTGAGCAGAACATTAAAGAGGGACTAACCTAAAGACAGTTTTTTAGTCCTTGCTAATCTGTATCTGAAACACAAGAAAAAAGTTTGTGGCCAAGAAGTTGGCAAGATCATCTGGCTAAGATGTGTCCTGATAGCTGATAATGTATCCTGGTAGCTGATGCTGCTAGCCACAAATACACTATTTTTATTACATAGAAGTGTTTATTACATACTATTTGTGTTTGCTTGCTTTTTGTGCTATTAGTCTCAAGTCTGAGGAGTGCTAGTGAAGAGATGCAACAGAAAATCAGGAAGCAGGGCACTGTGATGGGCTGGAAAAAGTTGACTTGAAGTTCTGTGGTTTAACACACCTTTTTTTTTAATGCTACCACTAACCAAATTCAGAATTGTGACAAGAGAAAAATTCACAAGTGTTTTAAATGCATGATAACTCTACTGAGGATTTTTGTTGTAGAATTCCTGTGTGACTTTGAGTATATCACTACTTTTTTCTCCATCTTTTTTCACCTAAAAAATGAGAATAAGATTACATTACCTCTCCACAAGCTTGAGCACCACAAGAATATATTGACTCATACCTTGAGGCCATCTTCTTGCCCATCTCTACCCTTTAGTTATTATATGTTGCTCCTTAGCTTCATTTGAAGATGTGACTCCATAGTGAAGAAGTCTACGCATTTTAAGTAAAACTACTATAAATGTTACTTTTCCTGCCTTGGTTGTAATTCTATAATTTTTGTTTAGGTTAGAACAAATAGGGTAGGTTTCCTGATATCCATCATCAAAGCATGTACAGTACTGGGTTATAAAAAGAAAAGGCGATCATAATAGGAGAAATTTATGTGGAAATATATTTGTTAAAATGTGAACAGATTTCCTTTTGAATTGGAGCAGAAAATAACTGAGCAGTACTGAATAGAAAACCTCTTGAACACTGAGGTGATCTTGCTGGTACTCTGAAAAATGCCTTGTTGCCCATGGAAGTACTGCATGATTGTTAGGAATCTCTTATGGGACAAGATTTACAATGCCAAGAACAATCACTGAAGTAGTCTGAGTGCTTTTATTATCCATATATTGAGTCACTTATGTATGCTGTTGGACTGTTTTCTTACCAGGGGAAGGAAGGAGATAGGAAAGGATTATACAAGGCGTCACTGTTTTTTTCATACCACTGTGCTGTGTTCACTCACCCTAGGTCATCCCAGTCACAACTTTTGTAAGAGCTAGTTCAGCATAACAAAGGTATTTTAGAAATGAGGAAATGGTCGTGAGGTCTGAATATTGATCATGAGCTGTCATGGAATACTGTCTCTACATAATTGTTGATTTTCAACTTAGTTTGTCATAAAAAGTTCATGCTGGTTTATACAAAATACTTATCATATTTGTTACAATTGTATTTTAGCAACTTGGGATCCCAAATGGTTCATTATCTACATAGCTGGAGGAATTTCTGCTGCCATCTTACTGTTAGTTTTCCTACTGATCTTCTGCATCACCACTGCTTATTGTAAAAAGTGAGTAACAAACCAATTTGCTTGATATACTGAGGCAGGTGAGTATGAAGGTGTTAACAGTTCAACCTACTATCTCCTTCAGAATCAATTAAAAAAAAGATAGGGGTGAAAATTTAATTTGCTTGCCAAAATTTTAAACTGGAAAAAACTAATCAGTTGTACAGCTGATGAAAAAAGTGACATTTTCCTTTTTTTTTCCCCTTTTTTCACATTAAAAAACCAAATGGCTTACTCAAGTTCCTTGGTCAGCTACATGCTTACAGTGGTATTAGCTGAAACTTCATATCAAGGGTGACTTGTCAAGCATAACATAAGCCTAGGCATAGGCTGTTCTTATCTTGCGCCTAAAGGATAGATGACATCTTGACGTTTTCCAAATCTTCTAGCATTTTTTGTCTTTTGATTCTATGTTCCAAATTTGCTCACGACTGGATCCAGATTAATAGTTTAAACCATAATCTAAGTTTGCTGCATTCTTTGCCAAATATACGCTAGTGGCCTGATCCAGAATCTCTGCTTCCAATGAAAAGGAATAGTGAGCAGAAAAAATATTTCTTCCCCTACCACAATATATGAAGCTGCTGGAACTTGCTGACAATATATTACTGTATTTGCCCCTGAATCAGAAGGCCTTTTTATCTGTGTCTGGGCCTTTATGAAACACTACCAATCTCATGCATGTTCCAGTTTGCAAGCAAGGAAAGGCCACTTGGATTTTTATTGGTTTCAGTGGGAAAGTAAGCAACACCAGCATTATCTCTTGTATGCTGGAATTAGATATTTTGGACTATACTATGATGCAGGGTGCAGTTCCCTCCATTGTTTTTCTGACTGAATGTGTGTCACCAGAAAGAAGAGGAAGAGGATCACAGAGGCCTTATCGAAAGTTTTGTACTCTTCTCAGACCCGGGTAAGATCAGCTGGAGTTTACTTGTATTTCATATTGCATATTTCTTAACATCTTTCTGTAATACCCTTTGTTTTTATCTACTTCTTCTAGTACAGCTTCACTATAATTAGTTGGGACAGCTGTTTCAGCACTTCCTTTCTTTTTGTATTGTAACAATCAATGTTTTGGAGCTCTGAGTCTTTCCCTCCCTTCAATAATCCTATTCAAGGCCTGAAGTTTAGAAGTGGAAAGGTAGGAGGCAACTTCACTGCTTTTGCTTTGTCTCTTCATATTGTAAGCTGGGGTATGAAGTGATGTGATGCTTAAGAAAATGACCCCATTCTCACAGTTTATGTGAGACTCCAGCTTTCCACCTATCTCCTCTCAAATGGCACTTTTGTACGATCCAACAGTGAGCTCCACTGTAGATGTGTCCTTATAAAGCCCTTTGACCTCCTGCCATTTCCATTTCTCTCATTCTGATTCTTGGGTCACTCTTTGTACCAGAATGAAGCTCCTCCTAGGATGACCATAGGCTAGGGACTAGCCATTTGCTTCAGAAACTATCTTTCTTCCCATGCCAGTTAACCAAGGCACCATCACATTAAGTTGTTTTAATGACATGACTAATTCTTAGTGTGGTCAATACCTTTAGATTAATTAATGTTTTAAGATTGACACAGAAGACTATTTATGTACCTGAAGTGTGCATGTGAGGGGAAAGGGGCATTCCACTGGTGCTTTACCAGGCATCTTATATGGGACAGCTGGGAAACATATTCAAAGTGAAACTTCTTTTTTCATATGACTTGAACCTGAAATGTATTCGTAGAAAACGAGAAGACAAAAAATATTTTGATTGATGGTGACTATTTCCCAATACTAAATCAGCATATGAGGAAAATTTGCCATTTTTCTCCTTTTATCAAAGTTGGAGCTGTTTTGAGAAAAGTCCTTCAACAACTTCTTTTCTTTTTTCTTTTTTCNCTAGTGTGCTAACAATTATGGAAGATCCAATTTTCATGGCACATGGAACACAGAAAGAAGAGGAGAAGAATCAGCACTCAGGCAGACAGAGGAGATTTACGTCAACTGCAAAAATGTCTCACACAAACCTAAGAAAAGACCATTAGATTGCTTCTTAAGAATGAAGTAACCAAAGCACACGTCTTATATTTGCAGCTTAGACTTTATTTTCTTTGTGTCGGCAAAACGTGGAAGGACAAACTGGCTGTGCTGAGCACTGCCTGGGCTGCTTTGGCTGGACAGCCAGCCTGGGCCAGGTTACACCAGGTGTGTCTGTGTTGTATTACAGCCTGCAACATTAATGTATCCTTTGATTTATATATAGAATTAAAGATTATTTGTACTTCTGCAATTTAAACATTTTTACCCAGTAGGTGTACTCTTAAGTAAGAATTTTAGAACAGCTTTGATATGCAGAATGGAGCTGCATATGTTTACATAAAGTTAGTTTGGTCTGAGAAATCTATGTGTCTGAGAAGTCTATGTGACAGTGTGAGAAACAAAATGTGCTTAATGTTGTCTACATCCATGATTTTTCCATCTCAGACTGAGAGCTCTGTAGAACAATAAATATCTATGATTTTCCACACAGTAGGTGTTATTTTGCTGCTGGGAAAACAATACTATTCAGCTGACAAAAGCAAATATATCAGGGATCCTTGAACGTAGATTTAAAAGTATGAACAGAAGCTTGCTATCTGACAGCTGCATGGTTTTACAGACTTCTTGCCACTCACCACAGTTATATCAGTGCTTTCTATTTGGGGATGGAATAGAAGTGTAGCCCTGCTCTATTCCCTCTCTCCTTCCATCCCACCAGTCCCCCCATGTCCAGGAGAAAACAAAATATGAAGACTCAGTCACTGTCAGGTTATATTTAATAATAATTTATTATAAGGTTTAGTTGCACAAAAAATAAATGAGCAAATGGAAGATACATGAATAAATGATGCAAAGCAGAAAAAAGCATGATTGAGAACATTTACAAAACAATATACAGACATATGTAGTTGTATGTGTGCATATGTATATATTCTGCTGAAACCTACAGAAGAAACCACACAGAAATTGAACAAACAGACAAAAAAATCCTTAAATAAACAGAACTAGAAGGCAGACCTGAGAATTAGGGTCTACACATCTTTTGGCCTTTTACAGATCTGCTGTATTACTGAGGACAAAATCCCAGTAGATGAAGATGTTACCATGATGGCTGATAATCATATATGTCTGCATACTACAAACTCTGTGCCTAGCCCACCTATGCTTGATTCCCTTTTTCTCTTGAAGCATTAGTAAAAGTGATGCTGAATACGTTGTTGGTTTGTTTTTTTTTTTTTTTTTGAAAGGGGTTGGGGGAGGCATCATGAATCTGCCTACAAATCAGTTACTGCTTCCACTTGGCTGGCTAGGAAGGAGCATCAATAGCCTGACAGTGAAAAGCACATTCTGTGTAGCCTTCTCTGATGGAAAGCTTTCTTCACATGCACAAGAAAATAAGGGTATAGGTTCTTCTGAGAATAATGTGGACACAAGGCTTCTCTGGACTATTTGAGCAATAATAGTGTCATGTGGTTATCCTACACTTCAGCTAAAAATCTAAAAACCTAAACCAAACTTTCCTTCAACCTAGTACTGAAGACTTAAATTGATTACAATGTCATATACCATTAGAAAACATCTCATTTTGGTTTTGTGTACTCCTGAACAA
Source organism: Pelecanoides urinatrix (assembly GCA_013400755.1). Lineage (NCBI taxonomy): Eukaryota > Metazoa > Chordata > Aves > Procellariiformes > Procellariidae > Pelecanoides > Pelecanoides urinatrix. Next base: position 330,299 of record VZTQ01003297.1, read on the forward strand.
GGACACATATACATTACAAGGGATATGGTTTTTTCTTTCACTTACTGAAAGTTTTCAGATATATAAATGCTTGCATGTGAAGCTGATGAAGATACACAGAACTGTACTATTAATAACTTGATTTATTTCCTGAGTTATCAAATTTTATAGCAGATAATTCTAAGTTGTGCACAGCATTACAAATAAAACCTTGTAGCATTGCATTGTTTATTTGATGATCTCATTTATATTAAAATGCCAAAATTATAATGTAATGAACTTGCTTATACTGAAGTTCTCAGTTGGAACCCTGATACAGAAATGTCCATAAGCTGAGAAGTTGGTATTGTTTCACTGCTTGTAGAGACAGTCAAAATACATCCCTATTTTACTGAGGGTAAAAAAGGGGGAGAGGTTGAGGTTAAGTACATGGAATACCAGATTGTTTTGATTATTTCTGGTAATGACCTTATTTCTTGCCTCCCTTGGTACGTTTAGCTTGTCTTTTCAAAATAATTGCTTATTTTTGAGATTTGAGGAAGAAAAAAAAAATCTGTAATGCACAACTTTGCAGGTATTTGAACTGTTTTAATTCAAATTCCATAGACACATTACTTCTACCAGAATAGTCCACAGGGAAAATCACATCACACATAGCATAATAAGAACAATATATTATTTTTTTTCAGAAAACAAACCCAAACCAACAGATTCATTTTTGTACCATGGTAATATCAGTGAACAGCAGCTGAACATGAGACTGTTATAAATGAAAATTGAAAAGAAAACAACCCAAAACTTATCAATTTTCTCATTGGCTTAAAAACTAGTAAGCTACACACAAGAGAAACTTCCAAAAGTGTAATTTGAAATGTGATATTAAATATTTCATGAGTTGATGGCAGGATGGGACCCAGCAAGATCCTGTTTGCTGTGATAGAGTTTGGATTATGTAAATAAACTTTCCAGTGTAAAATAGTATGAACTATTGTTTATTGCTGTTTATTTTCAATATTGTCCATAGATTTACCTTTTTCTTTTGGAAACTTTTAGTTCCTTTTGAGTGAACTTCATCAACTGTAATTTGGAAATTTTGTGTTGAACAATTACTGTGCTATTTCATGCTGTACCGCTTGTCCAAATAGGAGGAAAAAAAAATAAGAAACATGACACAACTATGGATAGCAACCAGCTCAGCACACTATTTAAACTGTAAGATAATTCTGTCTTTTTTTGTTGTTTTAAGGCCTTAGAAACTTTGCTGAAAGGAAAAAAACCACAATAAAGCACATTTTTATTAAAAAAACCAAAGTCTTATATCACTACCTTCTGTGTAACTGGAAAATGAATCTATGAGATTTTAAGAAAAGTGAAAACAGATTTCTTTTCCATAATAATAAAATTTGTCTTTTATGATGGGTGAAAAGGTAGATGTTTAAGTCCCATGTTCAAAGGAAAATTCCATGCTTAATAGTACTACTAAGTCTTTAAAGGGTGTAGACTCACGTGTCTTTCAAAAAAGAAATCAGAGAAAAAATATTTGTAATCAGTCTTTGCTGGGACTTCTGAATGTAGGAGAGGCAGTCACCAGAGTTTGGATCAACAGGGTGAATACTGAACTCACAGTCTATGAAAGTTAGAACAATAACATACATTATCTCCCATTACTTTCTTTATTAATCTCAAATATGTTCCTTTACCTCAAAGAGCTTCTCTGACTCTACAATACATTCATGATACTGCTCATTCTGCTCTCCCTGGCTGTGTATCTTGAGGTAAAACAACATTTCTGTGAGGAAACAGCCTGCTTTAAGCGCTGGACCCACTAAAGAACACAAGAAGCTGGACTCCTCCAAACCCCCATGTTAGGCAGGGTAGTCCAGCACTTAAGCCTCTGTCTGACCTCCACCTACACTAAATTCCCAGGCACTTTTCCTGTTAGGCACCTAAATTTTTTCAAGAACACTCAGAAATAGCTTGTTCTAACTGTGCTGAGCAACTTAACCACCTACCTCCTATGAAGGTCTTATCTTGGGACTAGGGGACAGGAGGAGAGGACCAAGGCAACAAAGCAGGCAGAATAGTTAAAGTATAGGGGCTACCAGCATTTGTTAGTTTGATGACAGACAGATGCTAGCTTACTCCTGAGAGATCCAAATAAGAAACCTTACTTCAGAAAAAGAAAAGGTTTCATAGGAGTGATCTCACTATCAGATTCATTTCTAGGTTGTTTTTTTTTTTTTTGAGGGGTGGTGGTGATTTTTGTGTAACCATAAATACATCTGGGAGCCAGGGCTCTGATTTTTTTAAAATTTATTTTTAAATCTTATCTGCATCATGCTCCTCTAAACCTTCTATGTTATTGAGCTACACAAAAGCTCAAATCAATGGTATTTATTTACAGTAGCTGAAACTCTGTCTCAGTGAGTATTCCCCAGCGCACGTGAAAGACAACTTATTTCCTTTAAAGCCTAGATGCTCAATAGGAGTTAATCCCCTAAACGGCTTTGTAAGTCTGACACTAAGGGCTAGTTCCAAAACCAGCCTTGTCTGTCTACAAGATAGGTGCTAAACTGCTCTTTTAGGCTGTGGACTCCAGGAGCAGAAACTGTATGTCAAGTTCTCAGACTGCATTATTTAAGGTGTAAGTAATGCAACTGAAAAGACATTTCCAACACCCACACGTTCCTGGGGAACTGTTTTGGGTTAGAGCACAAGACGCGCCTCCATTGCCATGCCTCACTGGATGTGGTGTCAGGGTATGTGTGGGCTCAGGGTGGCCACTGTCCCTTTGACATCCAGTGCAAAGGATTCCACTCTGAGGCTAGAGACCCACAGTGGTCTTCAAAACACTAAGCTAGACTAGACTTTTCACTGTTACATGAAATGCCGGCTGTTTCTGCTACCACAGTCAGTTCATCCAGCATCCTACCTGCCAAATCAGCTGGGAAATGGAAGACCCTGGCCCAGCTCTGCCCCAGCCTGCATCAGATGTGTATCCCCTCTCCCCTGCCCTTTCCAGTCTTCCCCCTGAAGCTGGGCTCCTGTACAGAAACAACTTATGTTTTAAGGACTAAGAAGAACCTGCAGGGCTCAGTAGGGCACTCCTCCAGCGAAAGTGTCCTTGTTTCTGCTTTTACCCATAACACTTTTTTTTAGTTCTTTTCTAAGAGTAAAATGCATTAAGACTGATGAGAAGAGGATGAGCATCTGGATAACCATGGGACAAACACGTGATGAGTTTGCCAACAGTTCCTTTAAAATGAGAGATCTCAGGATCATTGAGATAGCCTCACCTGTGGGAGCTCAGAGACTACTGGAGCGGGCTGTCACCATGCCACAGGACTGTGCCACAGCTCTGACTAGTTTCTTGAGCCTGATTAGGCTTGATTTATAAAGCTGTAGATTTACCTTGCTATTTGTGTTATAGTCTTGCAGTTATATATCCCTACATATAACTTAGGACATAATATTCAAGCTAGAAAAATCAAAAGAAATACACAAAGTTATCTAAGGCAAGTTTCAAAAGAATAATATGTTTATTCCTTCCACACTAGCCACATTGCTAACTTGTGTAATTATATAAAATAACTAATATGAATTACTAGCAGTGGCTGACATATTTTTGCTAGCTCTATGCTTACTTAAAAAGAGAATTTTGTAGTTTTAGAAAAAAAAGTGTCTCAGTGATTTTAAAGGATATTTGACACCTTTCTTAAAAGTTTATTTAATTAGAATGTTACACTAAATAATTCATTTGTAGTATTAACCCGTAAATTTTATAACATGATTTAAGTGATCAATAGCTTATTATGCTAAGATATAGTCAAACAAATACACAGTAGCTTTCCTTTTTTTCTTTTTTTTTAATACCTTTCTCCATTTGTGTTGATGTCTATATGTGTAATTGAAGACAGAAATGTATGTTATGAATATTTGTATGTATTAAAATTACTCTCTGTTAATACAATTTTTTTCTCTGACATAAAAATGTGTGAAGCAGACATTTATTATTTCCTTTTAAATTTCCATAATTTGCCCAACAATGGTAGTATGGGACGAACTTTCCCACAGAACTCTGTCAGATCATTTTGTAATTAGAAGCATAAAGGCTGAGCACGTATGTATGTATTTTTATGTATTATAAATGCAGATGTTGCTTTTATTATCCAGAATTTGATCAGCTCTGAAATATTCTAAATCATATTTTTAGAAGTATTTGGCTGCAGTAGGTTCCACAAAGTTGTGTGATAACAATTGTGATGCATTGTGCAAAATACTTTTTTTTAAGCATCTATATTGCATAATGCATGTTAGCTGGACTGATATGTGGTTCTTCCAGCCAGATTAGGGAAAATGAGCCCAGCACTCCTGAGTCTGTTGTTATAGAGCAACTTAGAGCTGTGGGTTGGTTTAAACATAAAATATTGTTCCCAGTTCCTGATAAAGTCAGAAGTTGAATGCTCCAGGAAACTGTTTTTGCACTCAACATGACACATTGTTATGCGCTTAAATGTCTTCTAAATTCTCCTAATCTTTTTAAAGATTACAGAATCTTTTTTTAATTTTTGTTGATTTCTTACCCTATTTTTCATTTCCTTTTTATTAGGTTTCAAAAACATCTCTGCCTTTCTATAATGAAGTTTTTCAAAGAAGGAAAAAGAAATAAAAGCTGAGCATGTGCCATACTTCTGTAGGAAGTCATAATACTTTTTTCCTGCATTGTCTGTTCTTCCTTGTGACCCTCTTAAATCAGTACAACTTGCAAAAAGCAGTTCTGGAAAATAAGTATCTCCTGTCACAGCCTGTCATCTACAGAAACTCAGGAAATTCAACAGTTAACATCAACAAGGATTGCTTATTTTACATCATTTATTCTGATTTAGCTATAGGAGCAGTGATGAGAATAAATGTTTAGGTGAAACCTTTATTTTTGTTACTGTTATGGAATTGCCAAGACAGATGATTAGTTCTGTACTATTCTCTATGACCATTGCAGTCTTGCAATCACACAATTTAAAAAAAGATTTAAAACAACGTGTTTGCCTATATTAAAAATGAGGGTTAAATTCATTCATGTCAAATGTTGTTACAGGAAAAAATCTACTGTAAAATGTATCCATTCACTTGCCAATCCCAGGATTGTAAGGGAACATGGTAAATCTATTTAACCTCACAAAGATTTCTGTACTGAAGGAAAAAAAAAACAATGAAACCCGTTCTTCGGGACTTTCAGTATGAGATTTAAAAAGATTAACTCCTTCATCTTAGAGAGCATATTATATTCTGATCTTGCATTTAGTTAAAAAGAAAATCTTTTCTCCATTACAACTTGCAATATTCATAACAATATTGACATTTTAAAATGCTTTAATTATAATTAATCATACTTAAACATCAGTTACTTTCATATCTGTTTTAACCATATCCATAAAAATCTGTCAAGCTGTATATGCATGCAAAGATGCAAAAAGCATCTTTGCAAAGTGAAACTTCAATTTTCTTCAATAGAACCTGCTCACCTATAGATTCTAATATTGAGGTTTCTAAGCATGATGCCGTTTAAATCATTGCTGAACACACAACACCTTCACCTATCACCTTTCACTGTCTTGTAAGGGCCTGGACAGAGAGACAAACTTCTTGTTACAACAGGTTAGTCAATATTCTTTGACATTTCTTTCATTCCAGTATGTCTGTACGTGTTTCCAATATAACACACCTTTTTATCTAAAATCAAAAGTGAAGAGCATTTATTTATAATATCATGAACAAACACAGCACCCTTTATGGAGTGCAAGACTTTATATCTGCAGAATTAATGTATCCAACCTTATACCCTTTGATTTTAAAGTTATGCCACTACGATGGTGTTGCACAGTCATTATCTTCTACTTACAAAACATAGGTAGGCACCCCAACCAGTTGTCTGTAGTGAAAAATATGAGATTCTAATATATACAGGTTATGTAAGAAGTTGGTTTGGAAAGAGTCACAAGTATTTGGATGATGTATGGAAAAATGAAACTTTCTGGTGCTGTTGGATCTGTTCTTGTAATCAAACAGCAACTTTGCACACTTTCTGTACAGTCCACTCTATTCTGTATGTAGATAAAAGCCACATTTATTCCTTTGAAGCAGATATAAAAAGGAGCTAAAATACAGTGATATTAAACACTAAGAAAGAGATTAATTGGAACACCTTCCTCCTTCTTTTTTAGGAAGAAACAGTTGTAAATAATGCTGTATTTCATGCTAAAAAGCACAGACACTTATATTCGAGACACTTATATTTTCTCATGGAATACCACCGTGCAGTTTCTAGGTTACCAGCTGAAAACTAGTAAATGTGGCTGGTGAGGTAAGTCTGAGTAGAGGTTTATATGCCACAGGCTGATGGTCTTTGTCAGTTCCTAGAGGTCAAATATCTCAAAAATCACTACTCCTCATAGTATTGCCTATTAGGCTGGAGAATTGAACAAGCATGAAATTAATTCCTTTTCTGATAAGTGCAATACAGAGATCTGATTAATGCTCTTTTTTTCTCTTTGCCATGAACAAATAAGGGGCTTCACAGACTACCTGCACTTAGCAACCCCTAAATAAATGTGTGCCTGAAGGCTGTATGTTGTACTTAAATTATTGCTGTAGAAAGCACTTTAAAAGACTTTTGATCTCAGATATTTAATTTCAACCCCTCCTCCAGCAAAATCTTATTAGCTTAGAAAAAGACTTGATTAAAAATGTTTTTGCTGTTTCCCAACAGGATTTCTATTCACATGTTGTGAAATGAAGTATTTATCCAAAATGTCATGGCAGACTTTTGCCAAAACAAGAGAGAGCTGCTATTGTTGCTTCTAACAAATTTCTTTGGTTTGTCAATACATTTCCAAGTTTTACTTGCTTGTTTTAAGGGAAAAAAACCAAAACCAACAAAAAAAACCCCAAAACCAGAATTTTGCATGTACCAATACATGTGAGGCTCTGAGGAATCAGAGCCTACCACAGAAGGCAAAGCCTAAACATTTACTCAGTAAGACAGCAAACTCTATGTTACAAAATATTCTTTCTTTTTGCTTTACATAGGTAGGCAAAATTGTTTCAAAAGAGTGTACTCACAGATGTTTTAAACTACCAATAATAAAATGTAGCTGTTTAAGAAATGGGGCTAGTCAACTACCTTAGTACCATTTGAGGATTTATTACCAGTCTCCTTCAATTTCTCCTTTTCTGCACCAAGTGACTACAAAATCAAAAGTACCAGCATGCATCAATCTATAATACTCACAGTTAAGATATATTAGTAACTATATTTAATAATGCTGTGTGTTATTTGTTCATAGGGATAAATATATTGTTATCAAGGGTCATTTTTTAAAAATTTAAATCATTGTTACAGTTACATATTCATAACACATCCTCAGAACCAAAATGAAAGAGATATAGTTTTATGTTATTTCTTCTATTTTATAATGTACTAATGCTAAGTTCTATTTGTACCAGTTGCACCTGGTTACCACTGAAGACATTTTCTTGCCCTCCGTCTCTTCACAGCTTACTAGCTGAAAACAGAGAGCTCCTCTTGGGTCAGGAGTAGACGTATTGTCTATGTACCTTGCACATGAAGAAAGCCGAGACTTGAACAGGGACCCATGGGGTACCATGGGCCTATTTGAAGGCCCTTGTAGTCTCTAGGCAGGCAGCCCTGGCACATGTGCCAAAAGAGAGTTTTCCTTCTGGCGGAAGCACTAGGAGCTGTACAAAGTAGTCTCAGTGGGGAATCACTTAGATTAATGACAGGCATATGCCAGGAATTAAAGCAATTCCGCAATAACAGAATTTTCTGGCAAACCGTTGGCGCAGCGCCTGCCTGGTTCTCATGGAGCTTTTCTGAGGAACATTTCTGGAAGCTATGTGAATACACAGATGTTACAGTGATATCATCTACTGCTCTGGAGTGACACTAATGGCAACATCCTCTGGCTGCTGAATACCTTTGTGCTTCAGGTGTCCAGTTTTCTTAGATTGTGTTACAGTACACTGTGAAGTTGCATCCTTACTTTCAACTTCCAGTGTGGCCATGTTTACTCTCTACAAGAAATAGGTTCCCAATAGGTCAGGTTTGTTTTTTGTTGGTTGCATTCTCCAGCTTTGTCCTGTTTTCTGCCTATTGCTACAAGATGGGACTTCACAGATGTTTATAAATGTATGAATTGAGAGGATAGTTGCATTATGTAATGAGAGCAAAATATTTAGTAAAACTCGTATACATGGCCAATCCCCCCTCCTCCCTTCCTCCCCTCCCCTCCCTCGCCCCCCCGCCCCCCTTTTTTGTGTTTTGTTTGGAAATAGCATCTACATTTTCACTAACTAGACAATATTCATGCACTGTATAGGAAGACCAAACCATCTGTGACAGACAGCAACTGTTCCCCAGGAAATAGAAAGAGCACACTATATACATCTTATGTTTTTTATCTAAACATAGCTAAAGCACTAGCTTTAGGGTTTAGATAGGTTCTATAAGTATATGGGCACTGGAACTATAAAGCAGTTCTGATACTGTCCTGTTTTGACTTTTCCCAACTTTTGGACTATGTAGAATATGTAAGTATTAAATGACTAGTATTCAAGTCACAGAGGGAGATAGTTATGTGGATGCAGCATAGAAATCTGCAGAACATATTGGAAACTAAATGTAAGGAATTTTAAAGAAAATGTATAATTTTAGGGCAAGTGAAAGAATTGCATTGCATAGAAATAAAAATAACTGGCCAGTACTTCGAAAGGCAAAGCTGCATTGAATAACGGAATTACACAAGCAGAGTATCTATGATTTTGTATCACATTTTGCATGCAACATTTTCAGACTGGAAATTTTCCCATAGCAAAATGTCAACCAAATTTTTTTCTTAAATGAAAGTGTGAATGAAGCTTCCTTGATGGGTACTGCTCAGAGAGCACCATAGGTACAGCTCCCTGACAGCGTGGGAGAGCAGTTTTTCATTTTAGCTCATCAAAATACTCTCTGTAGGGAGCCGTCCTATTCCTGAGTATGGCAGCACTGTGAGAAGGAAAAGAGGTAGTGAATGAGACAGGCAAAAAGAGGAAAAATAAATAAAGCTGATTATGGTGGGGTAGAAGTGTTTCATTCAAGCAGATCACAAAACTTTTTTATTCAGCAGCTGTTCACTGAGGTGTAGAAAGCTGTAAGTCTGCAAGGTCTCTTAGCCTGGAAAATGGTTGGAGAAAAGCTGGACATACTGTATCAGTAAATGTTTATTCAAAAGCAGAAGTTTCTTCCATACTTTTTAATACATATATATATGTGCATATATAAAACGACCCAACAGCACTTTTTCAGTTAAATTATGGTACATAAAACTAATTGTTTCACTGGAAAAAAGTCTATGTGTCTCCTCCTTGATATGCTTCCTCAACCTGTCCTGAGAAACAACTAATGAGACAAATCCCTCTGGTAATCATGGCAATTGTTTCACACTGGGAACAGAGCACAAGGCTGCTCAGATCATAGCAAGAGGGCAGATTTTTCTCCCCACAATTTCAAACATTTCAGGGCATCGTGAGAAGTACTGAAATATTTGATACCACTTACAAAAATCTAAATGTTCAGGATAGAAAAAACTTTTTCCCACCTACAGGTATGCCTTCCAACTTATTCCCTCATTACTGACTACAAACACACCTACTACAATTCATTTTTTAAAGATGTCTTCCAAAGACAGAAAATTTCCATTGAGATGTACTCATCCTCTTTTTCAAAGTAAACCGATGCTTAACACATAATCATACAAGATACAATGAGCATCGGAAACAGAAATCTGAGAAGGAAACAGAGAAAATCAAAGTAATGCTGACCAGAAAGACAAGACCAGAGCTCTGCTCTACCATATCTGGCCCAGCCGTGGCACAGACAGTCATCATCAGGGGATGCAGCCCACTTTTATTTGTCTGAAGAACAGTTTTCCTGTTTTTTAGAGTTAGGCTTGCAGGCATGGTTATCTAAATAATTTGCAAATAAGAAGACTTCACAGCAGTTCTGAGGACAAGACTGTGGTGCTGATATGGATGTTCACAGCTCTCAGGAGTGTCGTGAGAATTATGCGCCTATTAGTAAGGGATGAATTTGTGCCCTGGGAATTTAAGATGAGAGCCATACCAGGCAATAACCTTACCTTAACGCATCGAACTCTATTCCCAACAAACCTTTTTAGCCTGCTACTCCAGTATCTGTTGGCATCTGGCTCAAAAAACACCTGACCACCCTGTAGGGTAATGAGCGAACTTGCTTGGATCTGAAGGTGACCCCTGCAGTGCTGACGCTGTGTCTCGAATTGGCGACATTTCAGTGACTCCAATGGGAATCAGTGGGCTGTGGCAAGGACCTAAAAACTGATGGCTGAAGATGGGCCGGCCTGCTGGTGGAGGCGGGTAGGAAGGCCCCGATGTTGAATGCGCCATCCCGATGGAGCCCCAGAACGGGCCTTCTCCAGTCATGCTGAAACCTTCACACCAACACAGTTTTGTTTGTTTCCACCACTTTCTCACAACATGAACGCAACCCCCTCCCCCCGCCCTCCTTCCTGAATGTATTGACAAAAGGAACAGCAAAATAAATAAATAAAGACTTAGCCTCTGCTTCGGGGAAGCCGCCTCTCCAGGCTTCCGCCTTGGCAGTGACCCGGCTGGAGCTCGTAGGCATCAGTTTTCGCGGCTAATGGTGGGTGCAGAGGGGGCTGGTGGCTCCCCGGCCCTGGTGGCAGGCTCCAGGCTCGACTGTCTCTCTCAGCCGGCCACCCCCAGCTGTCATTGCACCAGGCCCGAGCCGTAGCTGAAGGCATAGCTGCTGGCCAGCGAGAGGGACTGCTGGTGCTCCTCGCCCTGCTCCGAGGGGTAGCTGGGAAACGTCTGCGCCCGGGACACCTTCGCCGAGCCGAGGCTGTGACCTGCGAGGGGGGAACATGGACACAAACGATGTAACTGGGCTTTAATTTAATTTTAATTTACTTGAGGCCTTTCGCCATGGACTCCGACAGGCTGGTGTTGTACTGCCCTGTGGTGCCAGGGTGCCCAGAAAACAGACGGGCCACATCGGGCCTTGCTGGGGCTGCGGAGGAGGGTTTTGCCTGTGCCTGAGGCAAGAGATCCCGGACCCAACACAGGCATAATTTAGGGGCAGAAATTTTTCTTTTTTTTTTTAATTTCAGATTATCATATCTATATATTTCCTACTCTATAAATCTCAGTTAAATTTGTTAGTTAGAGCTGATGAAGTACTAATGCACTTCTTATTTATCTGAAGCACTGCTTAAGTGGTAGAAGTAATGCCAGTGGTTTCAAAAGGATTTGTCACACAAACACCGCTTCATGTACTTACTGTGTTTCAAATAGAAGGACAGTTTGTCAGGTAAACACAGCATCATTGTCATTTCAAAATGAACTGGAGGTGGTATGCGGCTATGTGGCAGAATACTGGTTGGGAAAAGGATGTACGAGATCTTTCCTCAGACAGACTTGTTAATCTCATATAAACATGGCTTGTTCACTTGCAACCAGTGAGATGAGAAACCGTGTGTGAAAAGCCATTGAAAAGCCAATGACCAAACTTAGAAGATGACTCCTATGGCCTGATTCTGTATCCCGATCATTTGCCTATCTCAAAATTCCCTTCTGAAATTGAGATTTAATTAGTTCCAAGATGTTAAGTTCCAAAATGTGTACCTTCATGCAATGTATATTCTCCATTTTTTGGAAATATATATTGAAGCCTGGATTTAAAATGGTTTTGGATAATGCTTTTAAAAATATCTTTAATACATGTGTTATATGTAGAAATGCAAAATCTTATTTTTCCTTCAACCACAGAGCTATTAAAGAATAGCTGTACAGAATATAGACTAAATCGTTGAAGAACTCATCTCAGCTAGCAGCTTTCTAGACTGCTCCAGTAGTGCTGGAACCAAGAATGATGTTGATTGGATTTGGCAAAACTTCATCCTAACTTATATTTGGAAAACTTTGGCTATAACACGTTGCTAACTGCTTCATGAAAAAAATCTTGATCCCCCTGAAGATGAATCTATCAGAGCAATACTGGGACCAAGAGAGAGGAAAAAAACCCACCAACTAAATGAAAAATAGAATAAAAGGTACATCTCAGTGACACTAAAGACAATAAAACTAGAGACCGAATTTCCGGTGGCACGTTAATGGTCATAAAAATCCCTTTCATAGCATGACCAAGCAGGATGAATTTTGTATGTGTATTTTTACTATTAATTCATTGGATTAAATTGACATTGGCTATCAAAACCTGACTGAGATGCCAGGTTTAAATGTTTTCTGCTTCAAAAAGCTTTTGCATCAAACTGAATTAAAATGTATGGTGGCTATGAGGTCTGAGCTGCAAAGCAAAAGCATGGATAATACATAGTTTGAGAATAGTCTTAAAAGTTTTATTGCTTTGACCAACATTTAACTATGATATTAAGTGAGGTCTTCATACATTTTTACTTTTATTTGGGATTTGCATCACAATTACTGTTAGATTTTTTTTTTTATTTAATGCAAACCTAAACATAGAAAGTGGTATGATTATAGGGTTTAATTTTGTGTTCCAAATCTGGCATTTTTCCTTCTAAGGATATAAGGTCTTGTTTTCTTTTTACCCAGAAGCTAGAATCACATATAATTTAAGGGCCATAGGGAACTGCTAATCTAGCCATGCGATTGGCTATGTAAAATTTTTCTCTTTCTTACCAATAAAGATAAATAAAATATGTCAAGGTATCGTTTTCCTCCATTCTCTTTATGTATTTTATGCAAAAAATGTAAAACACACAAATAGTCCCTCTGAAAATGAGCAGCAGTAAAAACACTTGCCAACCAAGGGAGTTCCCTAAACTCAGGCCTGTTTGTATCATGTGCTGTATGTTATGTGATTAATTTCAAATTCATTTCTGTAGACTAGTGAAGCTTTAATACAGTGATGAAGAGTGCCCCTACTAAACTAATTTCTAGCCAAGTTATTAAGACAGTTTCCTAGAATATAGAAGATGATTTGAACCTATTAAGGTTAAAAAGGAAATTAAATTCAGGTCTTCCATTTCCTGGAGGTATGCCTCAGCTGCTAGCACATCCCTTACTATTCTGTAAAAGAAAATTTGCTAAATCTCACAACAGGTCTGATTTTAGCCATTTTGTAACCAAAGGGGTTAATGAGGATAAGTGACTTCTTCCCTAACTGCTAGGATATGTAGTCAGAGGGAGAGAGAGAGTCACAGATCCAAAAGATTAAAAGACACACTCAACAGAGCCAAAAGATCTAAGACACCTGGTCGAGGCTCAAGCTGAACAGTATGACATCAATCTATGGAATAATAACAAAAAGAATAGAGGACTTTGTTTCAAATGAAAAGAGAAAGCTATGGGTAATAGAGAATTTGTGAGTTTAGGAAAGAATGGCTCTATGCAATATGTTTACTTTCAACTTATATATTTTTTTTAAACAAAGAAATTTATTAATATATTTAAATAAAACTAGTCAAAAATAATGGTGGCAAAATAATTAAATAGTCCAATGGTTTCAGGTTGGCTTATGACTTCTAAGTAGTACATTTCCAAAATGTAAGTTTTTGTTCAGCTTTTTTTAAAATTTAGTATATCCCATACTGGAAATTCTAAATTATAATTTATTCTTTTATTTGCACTCCTACTAAATGTTATTTTAATACTCAAACAGATGATCAGCGTTATGGAGTCTTAGGTACAGTTACGTTTTATGCCAGCAGTAAGGATTTTGAAACTGAAGATACAGGAAAAGTTTTTGCAGTAAAGAATTTTAAGTTCCACAGCTTTCTAAATGTCCTGCTTCAATAGTATTTTCTGTGGCATATTTAGGTCTTAAAAGGTTAAGAGAGAAGAAGAATGCTGTTTGTGGATTTTGCAGCTCTTTGGTACCACAGCTGTTTTCAAGAATACAAACCTAATTTTTCTCTACAGTTCTTCTGAAGTCAACATAAGAGGAATTTGATTAACACACACTTTGTGACCTGAAGACACCAGTAGTCTTTTCTTGTGGCTTACATATGAAATGTTTTGTTGGGGTTGTTTTTGTTTGTTTGTTTGTTTGTTTGTTTTTTCCTGTTCTAGGAACAGGACCTTGGAAAGGTATTATTAAGCCTACTTCATCCTTTATTTTAATTTACTCTCAGGATCATAGAATGCAATGAAGCTGTAGTCCAAAGCAATTAGGTATGAATGATTCATCAAGATAATTTAATGCAACCTGGCAAATTACACCAAAATTAGATTTTTCCTGATCTTAATTATGTTGCAAGCAGAGGCAGTATTCACAAGGATCTTATTTCATGACATGGTGCTTATTTATAACAATTCTTTAGAGGAAAAACCCAATGGTTTCCTAGTAACAACAGTGATTGATGTACATATAAGTAGATCGATCACAACTTCTAAGACAAAACTTGCAGTACTCAGCTAAATGAAAAGAAAAAAAAAAAAGAAGAAAAAAAAGAAAAGAAGAGATCATGAGATAAGCTTTACACGCTCCCTTACTGCTGCTTCTTGGGAGATGATTCTCTTTTTTTTGCATTCAGAATTCAAATTCTTAATCAGAAGGCAGGTGTTAAACCTTTTTCTTTTCTAAATGAAAAAAAGGTCACGCTTTTCTTTTCCAACACAAGAATTCAAGGGACACTCTCATCTGATATTCTTTGGTTAGAGCACTCATCTATGTAAAATTCCCCTCTGCCTGTGGGTAAGGTCTGACATTACACTTTCTGTAATGGAAAAATCAGCTGAAAATGTTCCCTTTCTCCTCGCTGCCCACACTGCTGTTCACTGTCCCTCAGATGTGCCATTGCGACTGAAAGGTTGCTTTGTAGACTGAAGCACTTTGGTCATCTGGTTTGCAAGAGCCCTACAAATTGTTGTACTGGCACAGCCGAGGAGCAGGAACAAGCAGCCAAGGGTAAGAGATGGCAGGGTTATTCTCAGACTGGCTTTGGTGCCAGATAGTTTGTTTGCGGAATGATGACTTGTGAGCAATATGCAACCAAATGCAAGCGAATGCCATCACCATCAGACTGCTCACTTCTCTGATTCAGGATCACTTTTGAAACCCTGTGACTAAGCTTTCCTAATACAAGATCTAATATAAGTGTATATTTTTGCAGTACAATGTTTAAAAATTAATAGAACCAGCTTCTGTTGCAGGCCTCATATTAGATAGTCATCAGGTAAAATAAAGCAGCAGACTTTTCAGCTGCACAGCAAGCTTTCATCTGGGATTTCTTAACCTCTGAACAGATGACTTTGCAAAAAAAAATTATGTTCTTCTAATGCAGTTTTACTTTTAT
This sequence comes from Pelecanoides urinatrix, assembly GCA_013400755.1. Classification (NCBI taxonomy): domain Eukaryota; kingdom Metazoa; phylum Chordata; class Aves; order Procellariiformes; family Procellariidae; genus Pelecanoides; species Pelecanoides urinatrix. The sequence continues at coordinate 345,676 of VZTQ01003297.1, forward strand.
AGGTAATAATAATAATAAACTTCATTTTTGAAAATAAAATTTGGCATTTCCATTCCCAAGATTATGAGCACAAAATTGAAGTCATTAAATTAAAGCCAATTGGATATCTTTATTAGTATTATGTTTCGTATATTTGTACTTGGGAGTGCTCTGAGACTTCATGAGGACAAAAGCTCTGTAATTGCTATAGATGTTTCTATAAATGTTATAGAAAAACACAGAAAAATTTCAAAAAAAATTTCTATGAGTCAATCAGTGCAAGCTAAGACCAAATAAAGTGAATCACTTGTTGCATTGTAAAGCAATCTTTTCTTTCTAGAAATATTCATTGGAAAATTCTGTTGTTCACAATAAACAGAACAGTCTGGAAACCAGTGAAACAGAGACGATGAGCTTTTCTCCACAAAGGATGGTGCAAGGAGGTGGAAAAAACCCAATTAGCTAACAGATGTTTCAGAAATGAAATGTTAGTAAGCAGGAATTAGTTGTATGTCGTTTCCTCATACAATTTTCACCAGACAATAAATGCAGCCCTTCAGCCAGAAAAGTTCACAAAACTAGTACCAGCCTTTAATCCAGGTTTATGTCCTTTAAGGGCTTTCCCAACAGCAGTGAAAACTCCTATTTATACCAGAGGAAGCCTGCAGATTGTACCGAGGGAAGCATGCCTCGAGATGCTTCAACCTCTAATATTCTTTCTTTGCATCATTTTTGTCAAGACACAAGACAAAACAGGAGAGGCACTGTAGCTATGCACTGAAAGCCCACTAGGGAAAATGAAACACTTACTGCAAGAAGCTAAATTATTATGACTGCTTATTTCAGATGGAAGCTTTTATGCTCTAAGAGCTTTTGTTGCAAAGAAAGAGACGCCACATTTTATTCTGGATAAAGGAAATGCTCCTCAAAAAAACCCCTACTACAATCTCAAATCAGTTAAGTGGCTATTATTGCATCAAAAAGGATACTTTCATTTAAGGCAGAAAATAAATGATTGCTGTTATTCTATTTATAAATTGATACTGGTTAAAATTCTGCCAACTCTCCATATTGAATATACAGTGTCTTCTATTGAGCTGTTGATGACAAAGCAGCTTTTCCTTTTCTGCTGCTAGATGATTGGAATAACTAAAGCAAAGTTTCATAGCAGGACAAACTGCTACAAAGCAAAGCATTTATTTTGCAGCAACGATGCTGTTGGATTGGAAGGGCATTAATCGGTACAGCAATTATTATGCTGTCACTCACAAAAAAATGCAATGGAAGGGAGCAGATGGAAACTGAAAAACAGCATAAACTACATTACAGCATATTGATTTCCATATATTTATTGAAAGTGAAACTGTGGGCCTGTTTCAGTTCCAAATAAAGAAATACAAATTTTGCCTTGAATTTAACTAAGTTGGAATTAAAACTCCAGGGAGCACAGCTGGGCTCCAGATTTTATATTTTCTAAAATAATTTTGTATTTCATTTCATCAAATATTTATCTTTCTGAAGGGAAAATATCAGGAAACATAATGTTTGAGGCAGATTTTTAAGAAAATGGTTTAGTTTATTTATTAGGAAAAATTTTGAATAAAAATAATCTAAATTGATGATAAAGCATACGCAAAATATATTAAGAGAGTGAATGTAAAAGAAGCCCTCCTAACATTTTAAAATATTTCATTTTTATTCTCAATTAAAAAGCATTTTAATTTTCTTTAGAATTTGAAATTAAATTAATGAATATTTTTTTTTTGCCAACATCAAGATTAGTAAGTGAGTAGAATATACTTGTTACAGAACCCTGTCACTTTCCAGAATTGGAAGACTATTGTTTATCTTAAAGGTTTTTGGCATTGTCATCAAGTCCTCCTCTAGAAAAGAAGATATTTTACATGTGCATGCAGAAAAGATTGCAGGATTGGCAGTTTAAAACCAATAAATTTACAATATGTCAAATTTCTGAGTCTTAAGGAAAGAATTCTTGGTACAAGAATGCTGGAGTTTTGTGCATAGCACATTTACACATCGAAATAAAGAAAATCCGTGTCCTTAGGGCTTTACAATAGTGATAATTGTTTCAATACCTATGAATAATGTGAACTGCTTGTAAATATTATGTACAGAAAAAATGAGTGCTACTTCATCTGTATGCCTACGTAAAATAGCAAGTATTTAAAAGCATTATCTTGAATCACATAACTAAAATTAATGTATTGACTAAAGCTCAGGTTAGTTTAATTACGGTTGTGTGTTTCCAGATAGTGTTTTAAAATATTTGCTCTCCTATTGCATTTAAACTGTATATTACCTACTTAGGCTATCACAAACTGATGTAGCTCCTGCAGTAGAAATATCAGAACATCAACCACATCTTTCTCAAAGATGAATAGGTTTACCTTGCCCTCTACTTTTAATTATCTTTTTCCTTTGGGGATTTTTCCTAGTAATCCATCTTTTTGTTCATAGTACCAGCTTTCCATGCTTTTGTGTGTTTATAAAGGGAGGAGACATATATAAACCTGCTACCTAACATCTCCACTTAGGAGATGGAAAAGAAAGTTACTTGCACATGTCTCACATCACCCAATAGTCTTTCCCCTTTCTGCCTACATTCCTGCAGCCAGAGTATGACACATATTTGGGAAAAATAATCTATTTTACATATTACATCTCTTCAATTTGTGTTCTTCTATTTGTAATAAGTAAATGTATGCCTGCATGCCTGAACTACAGGGAGATTAAATAAAAGAAAGTATCTGACTGGAGTAGCAATTTTTTTAGTTCTGTACTCCGAGCCAACATGCAGATAAAGACAGTAAGCTTGTACTTAGCTTTCTTATGTTGTCTTCTGTATACAGACTGCAGTGGTCCTTACAGAGATTAATTGATTTCACCTTTACAGCTTTTTACACTTGTGTTAATGTTGCAATATGAAACCAGCCTCCTCTCTTCCTCTGTTCTGAGTCCAGCTCCTTAACTATGCCAACACTGTTGAAGGAGGCATAATCATGTTCTCAACAAAAAATTAGGCTAAGGTCCAACTGTGCTTCAAAACAAACAGAATTTTTCCAGATGAAAACTCTCAGAAAGAAAGGTTTCTGAATTTGGTTTCACAGATTCTACAGAAATGAAATTTTCTGCAGTGATACTTTGAAGTTTTAGTTTTTCTATTGTAAAGTATTTATCAGGCAACCATGATTATGCTAGTCCTGCACTGAGCAAGCAATTGGGATGAATCAATTCCAGAGCTGTCTTCCAACCCAAACTATTCTGTGATACGATGGAATACTTTATTTTCAGCCATTTCACTTTGTGAGAGAAAACAAAAACTACCTTGTTTTAAATCAGTTAAAGAAACCATTCAGCTGTTCTTCCTGATTGGCACACTATATAAGGAAAGTTGTAGTTTTTTCTGAATCATTAAACAGGTGATACAATTTGTGTGTGTTAGAGAAGTGACTATGGTCAAGGATTTTGTTTTATAATAAAAGATACAGTCATCACAACCTTGAAGAAAGGCTTTTGAGAGGAAATATGTGCAGTTTAATACTGAAATGTGTCAAAATGATCAACAAGTTACTTAAGACACTAAATACAATCTTGGATGAGTGCCCTAACAAAGCCACCTGAAAAGGCTGAGTATTTTGTACAAAGTGGCTGGCATCCCGGCCTAATTTATCCTTTCAACCACAGACTCAGTCAACCAGAAACTAATACAAAACATTTCCACACAAGTTGTATAAGTGAGGTTTAGTGTGAGAATAACAACTCTGTTCCTGAACTTTATGCCTGTCCAAAGTAAAGTAAAATTATTTCATTTACCATGGATGTAAACAGAGACTAAGCATTTTTATACAAAATGCAGGTAGTTTCATTTTCCTATTCAATCTCAAAACTTAATGAGCTTTTTAAACAGAAACTTCACAAAACTGAGATATTCCATTTTGGTAATACTAAGGAAAGAAAAAGACGATGGTAGAGGGGAAAATCCTGCAAGTGACAATTTCTTTCACTTCAAGGAACATTTGAATTGGATAAGAATGCTGACAAATGATAAGATGATGGCAAAATGCAAGAAATAAGAAGGAAAGAATGCTCTGATCCTAAGTACATATGGGAAAGGCTAAAGTGGGGGGAAGAGAAAACAGCTAAGGAAAACTCCAGTAAGAAAATTATTTTAGTCTTTACAGTACTTTGCGTCATGGGGACATAGCAAAACAACAAAAGGAAACACTCAGAAAAATTACCCTGCTCCTGGAACAACTGAAAAGTGGGAAGAATATAAAGCTAGTAAAACCAGAAACAAATATGAAAGATAGATAAAATTGTGTGGATTCCAATACTTTGTCTCAAGTAATGATTTTCTGCTGTATTTAAGTAGATAAAGCTACACACTTTGCTGTCATCTTTTGCTTTTAATTCCTGTGTAGAGCAGCAAGTCATTATGAGAGTCAACTGATTGTTGATCTCTGTGCATAAATAGATTTCCAGTATAATTTTCTTTTACATCTTTGAAAATTACATCTACAAGAGCAATTTAAAATAGGTAGGTAGACAGTGTTATAATCTTGGTTTACCAATTTGTTAGCTCATCATTCACTTTTCCCTTCCTTAAAATGTTTTTGTTACATTTTTATTACAGCCAAACTAAATTCCCAGTCAAGACATGGATCTTATCAGATACCTTGTTTAAAAAAATCAAGCCCTGATTTAGCATGAAGCATCTTACTAAAAAACACAAATTTATACATTGCATATCACTTTGATGATATGGAATATCTCACTGTTAAATATTTATTGCATTTCAAATCATGTTGAAATTTCCCCTTGGATACACTATTCCACAAAACACTACACATGCCTCATGCAATTCTACTGATACTACAGAGGTGAAATAGTGAATTTCTAATTTAACATTAGAGTATCTAAAGCAAAATGAAGGAAAAAAGTACTTACATTGACAAAAACTGTATAAAGTGGAGATAGTATACTGCCTTTTGAAAATGGGATGCTGCTGGAGGTTGATCGATCAGTACTGTTCAATATTGTTGCTCTTATAATTCTGCTGATCTTTAGTGTGGCCAATATTTCCTGACCCAGTAGAATTTTCATTATAAATGCTCCATTCACAAAGATTTATAACTAGTCTATAAAAAAATTATCATAAAATGAAACTCAGCATATGAGATCTGAAGCCAGAGAGCAAATTTGGTCTGACAGGATGGAGGGAATATGGTTTTCACCACGTTTTTATGTAAGTGAAATACAACTTTGATTGGAAAAAAAATGAAAAGAAAAAAATTGGCAGGCAGTATAGTTAACATTGCTTGACATAGGAAAAGATGGGGACAGAGGATTTATACCACCCCAAATGGATACCTATTCTACAAATATTAATTTTAAAAGACAATTTTATCATGTGAATGTAATGTGGGAACTAAACAAATATAAGTCTAAGACATTCAGGGTGAGTGGGGTGATACAGCTGAGCCCTTCCTTTGGCACTCAGCCAGTTTCTTTGCACACTTGAAGAGCCAGGGAAATAGGGGCATCAATGGTAACAAAACTAACCCTTATCAAAAGCAAAAAACCAAACAAATAAAAAAGCAAACCAAAATCCAAAACCTTTTTCACGCCTGTTTGGCTTTCACTGTGGAGTCAGATGTGTTCCACTTCTGGGCTGTTCAAAGAAAAGGCAGGAATGCCTGGCTGTTGAAAATGGTTATGAGGTGTAATTGGACCACACATTTTAGTATTAGCTGTGTCTTAGATTACCTTAGCAAATTTTTGCACTGCATTCTCAGTCCCATTTGAGCTCTGCTAGTGCTCCTCACTGCACAAAAGCAGCAAAATTCATCATCTGTTTTGATCGTATACTTCTACCTCTGTTACAGAACAGAGTCATCCCATTACTATACTTTCCTATAGGTATTTAAAGACAAAATGCTGTTCAAACTGTAGGCAATGTCCTCCAAAGACATGAAAAATTCTTGGACTTTGGTAAAATGTCTTTCATTCAAGGAACATTGTATTTATGGTGTAAAATGGGGAATTAGTCTTGCTTATCTGTATTTTGCTAGGAAGGGAAAGAGGAGGGTGGTTTGGGGGAGGTAAAAATGTAGTTCCCAGTTTAATAAAATGAGTTATTTAAACCAAGTAAAGATTTCGCATGATGTTTTTTTCCTGCCACCAATGAACAAAATTCAGAAAAGATAATAGATCTTACATTAATATATGCAGGGTTGAAACACAGCTTTTAGAACTTCTACCTTTCAAAAGCTCTTCTATTTTTTACTCATGCATTGAAAGCATTTATTAAACCATTTGTTATTCAGATTTAAGCTTTCTTTGAAATAGCTTTCTATGAAAAAGTCCTTGGAAATCTTCTTTAGAGAGCCTTTATTTCAAGCTACAACCAGATAGTAATAGTAAATGTCATATAAAAGTGAAAATATTGCATTAGCTGACAATTAGCTCTCTGGCAATGATTAAGAAGCTTCCCCAAACATTTGAAGACAGGAAGATACACCTTTCCAGCAGTTGTAAAGAAGAAAGGACAATGTTTTGTTTTTTTTTTTTTAAACAATTTGAAATTATACGCTTGTCTTAAACTTAATTAATAAGACTTGAAACTGCAGGCATTTTATCTAAAATGTAAGGTTGCTTGACTTTCTTTAAAAAAGGACTTCACCTTTCACTATACCTGCTTAGAACAACTTAAAAGGATGGGCTGTATTACTGAAAAACTCTAACTACAAATTTAGGAATGCTTTGATACTTTCCCACTAAAATAACAAAGACATTCTGCTGAATGATATGCAATCATTAAACACATTTGTAAATTAAAGATGTTTCTTAGACTAAATGCATCACTGGTGCTAACCCAATGAAACCATAAAGATAGCTAATTTTAAAGTTACACAAGTATCACAAAAATATGCTTTTCTCTCATGGTGAAATTATAGAAAAAGTGTTTAAAAACTGTTCTTCTTCCTGCTATCATCTTTGCAGCAAAAGTTCATCTTATACACTTCTGGAAGTAGAAAACCAGCAGAGAGTATTGAAAAGGAGCAGTAAACCAAATAAGCTTACACACACAAGAGAGAATCTTTTGGTTTAAATGATAGTATCATTATGTGTTTAATGTTTGTTTGTAAAATGAAATTGTAAAGTTCTATGAGAAAAAGTAATTATTGTTATTCTAGTAAGGAATTTTGCAGAATTTAGCTCAGATTTCTCACATTTAGCAGTTTATTCAGGATAACCTAGGCATGATTCACTAAAATAGAAATAAACACCCTTGCCTATCTAAAATACGATAGGCACGTATCTCAAAGACGAACACAAGTATCATAGTACAAAAATTCATCTTTAATAGGAAAATTTGAGATCCATGTGGTAAAAATGATGTAACTTGAGCAAGGTTGGAATAAGTATCTTAGTGGATCCCATCCAGAGCTAGCCTAACAGACCTGATGATAATTGCTGACATGGTAACAGATACCATTCCCAGTCAGTGGCATTTAACTGAAGATCCTCCCATCTCCATGCTCTCTTCAGTGTCCAGAACTATTTTTTTTCTATGAATAAAAATTATATCAAATTTTAAAAGTTAATTTAGTTATGGCAGTTAAACGCTCCACTTACTTTTAATTAGCCAAGTCTTCTCTTGAGATAAATCGATATGCATTGATCTGAATTTGGAATAAAATTGTATAATTTTCAGACAAGAAACATACACACTGTGCACAAAACATACAGAAATTGATTTTATGATAGCTAATTAAGGTATATTTGAGTTTGAAAAATTCTGTAACTATTAGGAAACTGTATAAACCTAATTTTGGGAACAGATACATTAGGTCTCCTGCACGTTTCCATGCCTTCTTCTGAGGCATTTGGTAGTAGCCATTGCAAGTGGTTGAACAGTTTATTAGATGGATGTAGATCTAATCCAGCAGGAAAGTTCCTAGGGTCCTTCCCAAAGCTTGGCTTCTGTGCAGCCATTGAAGGCACTGGAAACAAAGGAAAAGTTTCTATTTTTATTGATCTTAATAGCACTTTGAGTTTTTTTGTTCCTTGCAGAAGTTACATATATAAAATATGTGGAAATAAGGCAGTTTACAGAGAGTAAACAAATTATTTTCCACTATAATTTATTCTCTAAAATAAAGAAGTTCTTTGATTTTTTAGATTATATAAGTTTAATTGGAATAATATGAATGCCTAAAACATCAATGAAGCACTCAGGAAAGTTAATCCATTTTTCATGACTCTATAAATAATCTATTCTAGCTGTAAAAGCCTTCAATTACCCACTAGGAAATAAAAAACAATGGCTGTAATTCACTGAGGGGTGCAAGTGATGTTCTTTTGCTTTTTTTTCCCTGAAAGGGAATTCACTGTGATTCAGTATGAACAAGCTGTGTCATTTGCATCAGACTTGTGTAAAGCTAAAGGAAATGAGCAGAGGTAAATCTTGAAAAGGTGTGTCAAACTGCTTGATCTGCTTGTGCCTGCAGATGGGAGGAGTCCCTTTTTCTTTACTCTCTTGGATGACAGAAGAAACATCTTAAGCTGAAACACTTATTTCCTTCCCCCACCCAAATAAGCAAAAAAATAAAAAAATTGAATATCAAAACCAACAATAATAACAAGACACACTGGAATTACCACCCACATGTCTTCTCTCTGGAAATTTGTTATTAAACCTGTAAATATCCTGTCCTGTGTTTTGCTTTTTCTGTTCCTCAGCTCACTGAGGCTGTTTTTTGGCTGATATTCCTTTTATGGCCACTCAAATCACAGAAGCTGTAAAAGCAGCACAGCAGCAGTCCCTTCAACAGCTTGCCTTAATCCCAGCTGCCAGGAAGACAGTCCTGACAAACCCCAGTGCATTCTGGCTAAATCAATTGACCGATGTGCTGAAAGCAGGAAGGGGTAGAGAACTATCATCTCTTAAGTGATGTTCATTCTGCCTCTCTCACTGCCTAGTTAGTTCAGCAAGCTAGGAAATGAAAAAAAAAAAAAAAATGCCCATAGCACAAGGCAATAACCAGCAATGATATTCAGAACATGACACGTACAAAGTATTTATACTTCACACAGACATTTGGAGAAAAGTGTGTCTCACATTAAAGCAAGGCGTTTTCCCGATGGCAATTTTGCTATTGGCTTTGATTGGAAAAGAGCCGTAATGCAGCAGTTAAATTCATTATGAGTGTCTGTAGTCATAGTATACAGATAACACATGACGAGGTGAACAAAGATGAAGCTCACAGGCTGGTTGCGTGTTAAAGATATTGGTGTTGGGTAGCAGTTTAGCTAAGAGCAAGATGGATGGCATGGAGCCATCAGCAGTAGAAGGGAAAGAAAAGTAACATAAAGGACCCACTTCATAATTTCTGAATGAAATCTGGGGAATTTCTTGTGTATGGCTAGACCACCCAGTGCTCCAGTCATTTTCAGCTATTGGCAGCCACACAGTGGCAGGTGAAATTCAGAGCAGAATTTTGTGTATTGCTGTTCAGAATACACTAGGACATAAAAGAGGCTAAAACCAGCTTTGCCTTCTGCCACCATGGCTTGCTCCTTTTTGTGCAATTTCTACTCTCCGTGCGTATAATGTAGAAGAATACAATATGAGATGTTATTCTTGAGTTATGGTACTGCTTCTTCACGAACACTGCAAAAATTATTAACTCACACGTAAATTTTCAGGTTTATTAGTACAGCTCTAAAAGGAGGGAAATAAATAATAGAATACAAGTAGCTTTCCAGCAGGACAAAAATGGGAATTTAGAGAGCTAGAAAGGATGTTAAAGTATAACTTTAGCAGAAATGACTCTGAAAGTACTGTATCTGATGAAACTTGATGACATACTTTTACATTAAGGCAAAATGGCAGCTTACAAAACTGTGCTGTATAAGCTACTGGCTCCAGGTTGCAAGCTTAAAGCCAAAATAAAATTAAAAATATATATCCTCTATTTTAAGAGCATACTGAGGATAATTTTAAGGGGAAAAAATAACTAAAAATACCTAACAAAGCAATTTCATAAAATAAAGAAGAAAGCAAATAGCTTTTTCCAGTTATTTTCAATTTATCTCTCTATAGCCTCCTCCTTCCTGGAGAAATAATAATTTAAAAACAGTAATTGTGAGGACTTTTACTCATTATTTGTTAAACAGAATAAAGCAGTACTGAGGAGTTCTTAGATGAGTCCTCAAGCTGAGGTGTGAGAGAACTCTCATAGAACAGCTATGCTATTAACAACAAAATATAAATAATTTATATCAAAAGAAGCACAAACCCAAAAATCTTTTATGTTATAGCTCACATCAGTGATTACTGCACCATCCTGATTACTCAGGACACTGATTCTGCATCATAAAATCACCATATTACATCCCATAGCTAGAACTTGCAGTTAAAATAATTTTCTTTATATAGCCTTGCAGCTGCAGACACGAGCACTACTAAGACACAGAGGGAGGAGTATTAAATCTTTCTTGGAGAACTTTGTCTCTCACAAGATGAGATCTTTGCATTCTTTTAAGATTTTATATTTTTCTTCATAAGTGTGAGAATGGTATCCAGGTAACAGTTAGTTACTTCTACTTTTGTTTTTTTATGACGGATATTTAATGAAATGCAGGAATGTGTATAGAAGCCTCTAAAATAGCTCAGAAACTGATGTACTAGCTCAAAATGTCAGCCAGTGAATACTCAGCTTAACAATCCCTGGCTTCATAAATTCCCTTTGAAAGGCAAAACAAAATTAAACAAACGTTTCAGCCTTTCTAAAGAGCTTCATGAGAATAATCATATGCTAAAAGAGAAACTTTTCTGGGACGTGGAATCTATCTGTCCATTTGTGTTAGAGGATAATCAGGAACTGAATTTAAAAGACAACTGGGGAGCTATCTGAATTTTAGAGGACATTCAGACCTGCTGCTGAAGACTTTGAGACCATATGTTTTGCTCCTCTAAGTGTGTTTTTTAGAAGATATCCAGGGATTTCTGTAGCAGCAATGAGCAAGGGGAGAGCCAATTCTTAAGCCTTTGGTAGAATGGCTAAGTAACAATGTTTCAAGCAACTGGAACACCATGATACATTACAAAACCAACCTATTATACTAAACTGCTACTTTAATCAGCAAAAATAAGGAAGCAGTAACAACAAGAACACTGAAAAATGTAGTGTTACTGTTTCTACCAGCTAGCTATTCTTAGTTTTAAAAATTAATTGCCTTGAAGAAGCAGCAGAGATGTATCACAATATCTTGAAATTCCTTTCCCCCAAAAGCAAAGGAATCTAACAAGAGGAGAGGAGAGGAGAGGAGAGGAGAGGAGAGGAGAGGAGAGGAGAGGAGAGGAGAGGAGAGGGCCAAGGAAAAGGAAATAAAAAGGAAAGGAAAGGGAAAAGGAAAGGAAAAGGAAAGGAAAAGGAAAGAAAAAGGAAAGAAAAAGGAAAAGGAAAGGAAAGAAAAAGGAAAAGGAAAGGAAAAGGAAAGAAAAAAGAAAGAAAAAGGAAAAGAAAAGAGAGGCTGTATAGCACATGCTTTTTTCTTTTTACGTACTTGAGTCATGCAAAAGAAAAAAATCTGATGTAGGTGCTTGGATGACAGCAGTTTTGCAAGAACTGGGGTGGTGGAAAAGGAAGTATTATCTTAGTATTTTAACTCTGAGTAAGTAAAGGAGGCAAATAGCATTCCTCGCTAAGTTTAAGAACAAAGGCATGATCTGAAAGAAAGCATTTCCTCCCTTCCTCAGAATAGGACGTGATTTTCGCTTCACTGAATATCACCCTTTATATCTACTGTAGACACTTGTGTGATTTTGCACAAAATCCATCCTTTTCAGTTCTTTTAATGTCCCATTTTTGCCTAACAAGAACCTAATATATACATATATTTAACTTATCAACTAGAAGCAATGAAAACAGTGAGAATAATTTCAAATTATGAGTAATACAAAACCACTTAGAGGATCTGTCCTTTGCTCAACCCACCAGTGATGTAGTAGGAGTAAATTTCTAATCTTTCTTCCTAGAACATCATACAGAGGCTAAACCACTCTTTTTATTTTTCTGTAGTAACAGTGATCACTCTGCTACCTGCTTTAACCCTTGATACCCAAAGGTAAGGCACAGGGATGGAGTACACTCCTTTTGAGTGAGATGGAGCACACCACTTCAAACAGAGCCTTTTCTTGTTTTCCTTCTGTTAGTATCATCTTCTACTACATCTAGCTCCTTACTAGAAAATAATTGAAAGCAGAGCTATTTCAGTAAGACTCGTCTTTAAATTAAATGATAGTAAATGTGCATATGCAAAAGATAGGGGAACTTGACTTGGTGATTTTTTCAAATACTGCTGGCTGATGTAAAGCATTTATTTGAAGTTTGTTCCCTGTGTCTCTCTCAAGTCACTATTTAACTTTGTCCCAATACGTAAGTTATGTAATATTATTTATTAAGTTAGGAAATTGTTTTTTTTTTTTTAAAGAAACCAACCAAAAAAAAAAATATTTCCAGATGACAGTCTTTTTACAAATAATTTGAATTTGCATTGCTGTTCATTTTAGATTACAAAATATTTATATATTCAACAGTTCCATAGAATTAAGTAACTTTACCCCTTTTGGCATGCACACATATTTCTTTGCTTATTTTTGAGAAATCTTTTAAACTTTTAGACTTCAAAAGAATTCAAACATATACTTTTGCTTTGATAAATGAGAGCGAGTTGCATTATGCCACTTGTCTTTTGTTCACCTTAATTGAATAAGAATTGAAAAATTGGTCAATGATAAATGACAAAAAAAGAAACATATTTGACTTTTTAAAATTTGGAGAAATAATAATTTTAACATTAAACTAAAAATATTGTTTTTCATTTTTCCCCCCAAATGTTCCCAAATCATTCAAATATTGTCAAGCTATAGATGATGAAAACTGTTTCTGATGAGCTATCAGATATAACTAAATTTTCCTAATGATTCATACGTTCCCTTTTTCCATATTTCCATAACTCGTTTTTTAACTTCATCAGCAATATCACACACAAACATTTTCTGTTAAGCATTACAGAGTGATCTGCAGAAAATGTATAATTTAATATCAAGAATCTTAAAAATATTCTAGTAGATTTTGAATATTTTTAATTTTTATTATTTCACCATTTTTTGTTGTAGGATTTATTTCTATGTTGGATTTATTTCATATACCCAGATCATGCCTCAGGTTAAAAAACCCCTTTCTCTATTATGTGTTCCTCAAGTGCCTATATGTTTAAAAGGGGACTTGATTAAAAAGGATGTTTTATAGAGCATATACTACATATTATTGAGGGAAATGAAAAGAAATATGTGGAAGTATAGTAAGCAGTGACACACCATTAACAATTTTATCACTTGTAATGTGCCTTGCTGGACTCCTTTGGCTGTTTACCTGTCTTAGAAACTCTAAATAAATCTTCCCCTGCCCCCCCCCCCGGCGGTTCTTTATCAGCTGGAATACCATTGCTGCTTAAAAGATTTTAATATCTTAGCTCCATTCATTACAGCTGCTGTCACATGACAGCACTTAGCAGATCATCCCACTGTCATATAAGAAGTGAGCAAACCTGCTGAAAACTGTGAATATTAATTAACTGTATTACAATGCAAATTTTTTTCATGCACTAAAAAGTGTATCATTTGGATATAAAGCATCTTGATGAGAACAACCTGGTCTCACCTGAAAAGTGGAAACCTTTTTTCCCCAAAAGTTTTACTTTTCTGAGAAAAAAATAGCATATTATGTTTCACATTCTGTTGTACTTTTTGGCTCACTGAGTTTTGCTGAGAAATAATAGGCAAAATCCCTGTTCTGGTTTAAATGTTCTCGATGAGCTGCATTATTTTTTCTTCCAACAACAACACACCACTGAAGCGGAGCATAGCTTTTTGCGCACCCAGGCGTCCCTCCGATCTCCATCACTGTTCCAGTTATCAGCTGCAGCCCTGCAATTCTACCTCCTTCAGGAGGATTGCTCCCAAACACAATAGAAATGAATTCTGGGTTTTGAAAGCAAAGGCTGATTTAGGACCTGTCCCTCTCCATCCCCACTGAAGGCTCACAAACGCATTTTGCAGCACTGGGGTCTGTTGCGTGCAGCATGAAAGCCAAGTACGGGGCCAACAGTATAAAAAACCCCTTAGCCTAATTCAGTAATGGGACTCCGGCTGCAGTTTCACAAAGCAGCCAGTTTTCCTTACACTCTCCACTGCTCAGATAATAGGTGTGACATTTTGTTTCTCCCTTCGCTGGGAGAAGACACTCAGGCAGAAAGATTTTTCTTCCAGCACATGCCTCCAGCCCCGAGGAAGAGGGCAATTATGCTTCTCGGTTCAGGGGTTGACACCTTTTCCAGGGCGGTCAAGAGCCACCATCCCCTGCTCTATCACTCTACTGAAAATGAGGCATGATGGAAAAATGGAGCAAACGTGCTTCCTGCAAATTTATGCTGTCAGGTAGTTATATACAGATAAAACATGCCAGTCACATAATTAGGTATGATGCCTGTGCCATTTCTTCCCCCTCCCCAAAACCTGATGCCTAAGCAGAATTTCTTGACAAGTATGTGACACATAAGTTTAACTATTTCAGATAAATCAGAGGTGCCCATGGATTAACATTGACCTTCTAGGTTAGAAATTGTAGCTCTATTTGCCGTTTCTCCCTATGTCACTTCTGTTCTTTGTTAGTCCCTCAGGAATGGGACAGTTTATGCCACTGAGGTTCAGTTTCATATATTGGTTTATATTTTGAATTTCTGAGAGTTGTCATCTCTATTCCACTTTAGAAGAAATTTCTGTCTTCAAATACCACTGCAAGGGACTACAGAAATTCTGTAAACAGAGTTAAAATATTGACCACAGCATTAGTAAAGATATTGTAATCTTATAAAATATATTTCAGTCATGACAAGATTTGTTGGATATGTAATAGTACTCTTTGCAGCACTCACTGGCTGCAAGAGACAAAAGACTACAACCCTGACAAAACAACAGAGTCAACCCCAGTAAGAAATTTAGCTTTTTTTAATCAGAGTTAACATTAGACTGCACCAATTAAGGGGTATGATCTAAAACCACAAGTTTAAGAATATTGTTCCAACTGAGCATTTTTACAGTCAAGATATCATAAGAGCAATATGATGCAATTAAATAAATAAGCAACAGTTAAAGATTATCAGCTTTGTGGCTGAGCTGCTGCAGTATTTTCTTTGAACAAATCACACACAACTTCCCTCAAATAAACAAACAAGCCACTAAGGGAATGGTTTCACCCTGTAAGATATAAAATGTACCATCAAAGACAAGCTACATTCACCAGAGGGCAACCCAGCACTTTCCAGCATGAAAAAGGTTCTGGTTTATAAATATTCATAGGTAGGCAAACCAGTTATAGTTAGATTCTCCAAAGCTCATAAACAGAACAACACAAACATGGCAGATAAGTTATTTCCAGGTAAAACAAATTGAGCTTCTCAAAATAAAAAAAGAGACCAATAGGAAATGCCTTTAAGGTTTTAAAGAGCATAGCAACATTTAAAGCCTTTATTTTCTTTATTGTTGCAGATATCTGTAAGAACAGATGGTTTCAAAAATGTGTGTTTCCATTTAGGCTTCTGCTGTACTGTATTTATGAGAGTGTATAGTCACAAGACATATGCCACCTGGCTTTGAGTTGTGATTCACTCAGCTGCAGAACTGTATTAGGTGAAAATCTTTTGCAACATTGAAGAAGTTGCTGGAATTTTATAAGAATAAAACTCCTGCAGTTTGAAGCACTCTACCCTGTTTCAGTAAGAATAACTATACCTGATATTCTGTCTAGAAGAAAGGCTAAGGAAGAAGAAAGAGTTCTTGGAGATCCAGGAGGTAGTCTGTTATTCGATTGTCATTGACAAAGACCAAGGAACAAATCTCACAACCCATATCAGTAATGAGAAGAAATTAGTTGATGAAATCTAGTCCTGAAGTCTCATTTCCAACCATAAATCTAATGCATGATCCATAAAAGTTACTTATTCCCTTCTGCAAAAATATATGTGGCTGGGTACATGTAAAGTTGTGCATCATTATGTATACAGAAAAACCATAAGTGCATTTTAAAGACATGCTGTGTTTTCTCCTTTCAGCTGTAGTTTTTGAAAGATGCTTTGTGGAACTTACTAGTTCTGTTAGAGTCCCGAAAGAGTGGAAGGTGGCAGACAATTAATCAAGACTTCTCCCGGCATTAATCCACTCAGGGGCTGAATACATATTTTCTAAGGGTGGAAGCACAGACATCTACATGTGGTAGCTGCAATATTTGTTCTGTATGTATATAATCATACTACTGACAGAAAGAAGCAGAGAGAGAGGGAAGTGACCTGTCATTTGAGTCTCAACGCAAGCTGCCAATAAGGCTTTTCTCTCTCCTGCTCAGAGTTCCTTGCTGTGAATCCTGTGATCACAGCCAAACTATGGTTTTGGAAATATGCAACGTAAAAAAGAAAAAAAAAAAATTCCACACACTAATGAACCCACTTGAGAACAGTCTAAATTTGGTGACACATTTAGGCTAAGATGGGAGTTCACCTCTGTATATTCCATGTACCTAGTGCCATGGGCTCCAGACCCAAATAAAGCAAACTATTGGGGAAAACAAAGCAAGCTGAAAAGCTTAA
Organism: Pelecanoides urinatrix; assembly: GCA_013400755.1. Classification (NCBI taxonomy): domain Eukaryota; kingdom Metazoa; phylum Chordata; class Aves; order Procellariiformes; family Procellariidae; genus Pelecanoides; species Pelecanoides urinatrix. Next base: position 362,389 of record VZTQ01003297.1, read on the forward strand.
ATGTAATAAAAAATATCCTTTCCTTACCAAAGAGTGAGGAGACATTGTCATCCTTCCGTGTGAAACAGCTAGAAATTTAAAGAACTTTTTCTTTTAACCCTGATTGATTTATTCTGGCTGATTTCCTCAGTCTTGCAGAAGATTTCTGTCTAATATGATGCTGAAGCTTGATGAATCACAGCTCGAAAATGGGAAGATGTACATACGTTTCTGATCATTGTTAAATGTACTTGACCAAATTCTGAAGTGAAGAATGTTTTCACTTTGGAAATATTTGAAAATGTGCTTCTTAAAAAACTTAGTTTGCAAGAAAAATGACAACACTCTTGAGACTCAGCAAATATATTTATAGCCATTCTAAAAAAAAAAAAACAACCAAAGCAAACAAAAAACCAGAAAAAAAACCCCAGTTTGTTTCTATTTTAATATCAGGTAAGCGTACAGACAACGCACATGTAGTTTCATAGATAACCTATTGACAAGGTGATTTGCTTTGACTGATCCGCCATCTAGACAGGTCTTGGCAGCCTTGTCATGATTATTCAATGCAGGAGGTGGCAGGCCAGACTCTAAACTCATCTCAAGAACAATAATTGCAGTTATATTATATATACAACTGTAGGTGTATATGTATTATGGTGTAACATGCTACTTACGTTGTAGCCANAACAGGGAATACTCTTTCCCTGAGATCTTTACTAGTTCAGGAAGAGACAGCATGCTGTGTTCAGTGTGCTACAATCCAAGCTTTATTCTTCTAACAAGGTAAATGGTGAAGACACTCAAAGACTTGTGACCATGCAAAAAGAATATTTGCTGTTATCATTTGGTAATTTCCAGGGTGCTGGTCTGCCTTTACATAGCATGGCACAACGAAAGACAAAGGGCTTGGGCGTCATTTACTTCTGTGTTCCCCCATCCCAAACACCACTTTTGGTGGTGTTAAATATACCAAACCTCACTCACACAAATGGAAATTGCATTGGAGTATGGTTTCTTGTTGTAGGATTATTTTTAAAGACAGCAGATTCTGTGCCCCTACTCCTGCTTATGTCAAGGGCACTTCCAGGTCCTCCTGTGTGTACTGAACATTAATTCCCTGGCTCTGAAGTCACATCACATTTAATTAGTCCCATAAGAAAAATAAATGGCCCTAGAAAATGTTCTTTTTTTTTTTTTTTTTTTTTTTTGTCATATAGCACAGTATTCCAATTTGAAATGTGTTTATGTTTCTAGGTTGCATTCTCTCACCCAGACATATGCAGATTTAGCCGTCATGTATACTTCCAGAAAGAAGTTAAAAAGTCTGAAAATGCATTTAATAAGGAGGACTTTTAAAGCCACCATTTTCTGATATTAATAATGGGTGATAATTTGGTTGTATGATATCAGATATTGCATAAAAGTACAGATTGACAGCATCATAATACCTATTTTTACTGTATTATTAAACAAGCAAAAAGAACAATTAGAATGAGTTGCATAATGGAAAGTAATGAATGGTAACGTAGGAGGTTTTTCCCTCCTACATATTTTGCCTGAGAATAACACTGAACCAGGAGTACTGTATGACCACACATATAAACAAAAGGCTAAAACTTAGCAGTGTGGGAATGAAACAAAGTACCTGTTTAAGAACTCATGTGACAACTTCACAATGATTAAAAGAAGGAATACCATGCTAAGAAATGAAAATTACCATTCTTATACTCTGTTTTTCCGAATTTAAACCAAAACATGCACTGGCATTTGGATTTAGATTCACAACCTGTAGAAGAAGGCATATTTTAAACTTCTAAAGATTTTACCAGAAAATTAATGTCTCTATCCTGCTGTTAGGCTAAAATTATGGAAAAGGAAGCCAGCACTGTAGGTTTAATATTGCTAAGGAAATAGCAGCTCTCCCACTGTCAGGACTACATGCAGAACTATGATAAGCCTGCTCTAAGAAATGCCTACTTTCATGTTAAAATGCATAGTAAATAATTTCTCCAGGAAAAAGGAATTTGTGTTGCACTTAAGATCATCATAGTGTCCAACAGAAGAACAACAGTGTAAAGATACACATACACATACACATAAAGATACAAAGTTCTTCCGAATAGTAAAAACACATAAAACATGAAACACAGCCCATCTCAATAGACTCTTGTTTCAGTTAGCTGAACAATCTGGATGGAATTTTGTTAGTGCAGTAAAGCTAACAACTCTGCTCCTCTGTCACAACGTTTTAGTGAGTACAACTCAACTTCTTTTATCAAATATGTTACCCTTGTGCTAAAGTATTCCTTTGAAGTTGTTACTTCTGCTTGGGAAGGGTTCAGTACTTGGACAGACAGAAAATTTATTTGCATGTAATCATCAGCACAATTTTTTTTTGAGCATCCTAGATAGACCACTCCAATCATGTTTATGAATGAGTCTGATTAATAATGATTAATATTGGATCAAAGTAGAAGTTGCAGAAGTTGCTGCACTATAGTATTTCTACTGCTCTGTAATAGATTTAATTTGTAGTTTGTAAATAGTTGTGTTTGTGTACAGTTACACCCTTCCCACCCCGGTTTAGCCTATCCCTTTTTCCTTTTAAACCCCTAATGTCTAGTTGTATGAAGCTGTGGCTGGAGGAGTATTTATGTCACTTACCTTTTTCTCTAACTGTGGTATGGATGCTCTTAAACAATCTTGTAACTGCTGTCTCTTCTGATCACAAAATGGCGTTTGGTCTATGAGCCAATTAGTTTTGCCAGGTTTGCAAATTACCAGAGGGACCACATTTGTAGTCTTTAGAAACTGACTCATGCATTGTTTTGATGGCTTAGATGTTAGACATTATTTAGACATTAGAACCCTCCCTTACTCGTTAGCAGTTAATGGACTGGGAGCATCGGAAACAGCTAACATTTTTTTCATAAAGTCATCTTTAATGACAAATTCTAGTAGTGGACTGAGATCAGTTAAGTAAGTGAGAAGGAAAATAAACTCTCTGAGAAAAATATAACTCTTTTAAATATGAGAAAAAATAGCATACCACATAGCTAACAAAAGTAATATGATAAATTACAGACTAAGAAGTTATCTTGATCCTGCATTTTCAAATACTCCTCTCATTTCATTTAATTTCTGTCCTCCATTGATTTATTCTTATATCTGAAATTTGTAGAAAACTCCACTTGTATACAATAACCTCTGGTAGACGTCACTCCTTCTTATTCCCACCAAAAAATATGGAATTTCCACCCAAAGTAAGCATATCTCAGGTCTGACCTAATACTGGCCTTTTTCCATTTACAGAAAAAATGAAGTCTCCTTAGGGCAAGAAACACATTTTCTTGTAGTGACATGTACTTTTTTGGCATTCAATGGCAATAATGACAATAAATATAGCTCCTAGAGCCCTCTAATTGTAGTCCATAGCTACATAGAGTGCATGTGACAGTGAAACGTAGCATGCTTCTTAACCTATGGGAAGATGTTCAACTAATTTGTTCCTTTTAATAGAAATAACTCATGTCCTTGGTCTCACGGTGAGTGGAGACTGTGCCTCTCCTTTGGGTAAAATCTAGGTGCCTCTGTTCCAAACAGTTTCAGCCATTTCAGCAATATAATAAGACTGTGTCATAAACCCCACTGTTCTCATCATAATTACTTCCTATTTTTGTCCGAAACCACATAGATCTTGATGATAGGTTATGATTTTATGACATTTACAGGTATATTATACCATGTGACTGTAAGCTTATTATATTTAGAATGACAGAAATGCAAATACAGTAAACTAACAGTTTCTTGCATGGATATTTAATGTAAGCAACAAAAAATGTATACTTAATATGAAGAAAAGGCTAAACATTAAGATAAAATTTGCACACAAATTAGTATCACTATTCCCACATTCATTCATCCTTTCATCTGAGTCTTTCAATACAGTATTTTGTATTTCTCTTATAAAGAGCTCAATGTGCTGTGACAGGGTTGTTTTTGGGTTTTTTTTCTGTTATCTTTGCCTGAATTTTATTGCATGCAGTGCTGGCCTTTGTTAACACAGTGAACAGAATTATAATTCCGTCATATATTATATTTATACTACCAGGAAATTATAAAATAGATCAGTGGATCATATGTCTCAAATGATAGTGAGGATATATGTTGGAAGTCAGTATGACTTTTTCTCCTTTTTGCTAGGAAATTTCAACTTAAAATTAAAATAATTAAAATATTTAAAACAAAGCTGATTAATGATCCACATGTTCGCTGAAATCTATGCGGGTGAGCTAATCCTTTAAGAATGATTACTGATAAGGTAATGTGTTCACAGACACAGTTAGTTGCTCTTGCCCGATAATAGAGCTTAATATCCTTGACATGTTAAATACAATCTTGAAAAAAACAAAGTGGTTATCACCAGAAAATATGCTAACAAAAGATTAAATATATCCATCTATATAGAGGTCCAAAATTGCTTTTGATTGTTGTTGCTAGAAGTAATGCAAGATAAAGAACATGAGTGTAATCAAATTGCGAAAATATCAGGTAAAAGGCCACTCCTAAGTGATCTGTCTTAATTCAACAAATGAGAAAATGAAGTGATACGAACATAAGTCTAGCCAAATACAGATGTAGAATTGTCATGGTTTAACCTGGCAGGCAGCCAAACACCACCCAGCTGCTTGCTCACTCCCCCATTCTAAGTGTAATTGGGGAGAGAATCAAAAGAAAAAGTAACATTCATGAATTGAGATAAAGACAGNATATCGATAGAATACTCTCTTTGCCTAGTTTTTTTCTCTAAAATAAAACATTTTAGAAATGGATTTTAATTTCTAACTGTTGGTAGTGTGTTAAATTATTGGATTATACTGATTGTAGTTCTCAAAATATTTGAAAATATGATATTATTTGTGGCCAATAACATAACATAAAGTCAAAAAAGTAAAGTCTCCCAAACAATTTGGAAGATTTGTATTTAAACTTTTAATTTACTGGAAGAAATCCAATAATAGTTTTTAATATG
>VZTQ01003297.1:372607-418608 GCA_013400755.1 Pelecanoides urinatrix
ACATATATATATATATACAAACCAGTATATATTATGACGGAAAAATCACACACTACTACAGATAATGTTCAGTATTTGCCACCCCTCACCCTGTGACTCCCTTCCCCCCAACCCCCCATTTATTTGTTAAAAATGCATTGTCTTAGTTAATATATAGTGACAGTTAGGAGAAAAACAAGACTCTTCACGGACAGATTCACAGAAAAGCAGTACAACAGATTGACACTTAAACCAAAATGCACATACTTGATCAGAGGAAAGTGTTTCTACAAGAGGCATGAAAGAGATGAAAACCTGCTGAGCTATTTCTCAGAATTAAATACCTGCTCTGATGAATGGGGAATAATGAGACAGCTGACAAGAATTAATGAAATACGTTTCCACTTCCTAACCCAGAACAGGTTAACTTTTCTGTCGTAAAACATTTGTGACATCAAATGTTTGTTGATGATAGGACTGTCATCTCACAAACAGAAGCGCTGCAAACCTGCTGAGACATCCTGGAACAGTATAACAATGATAATGGATAAAAACAAGTGGCCAAATTCTGTCAATAATCAATCATTTAGATTGATGTTACATTTGTAACAATTACGAGAACGAGCTTTTTCAAATTAAAATTTAAGCTTCAACACTTATGTAAACATGCTCTGAACCGTACTTTCAGCAACAACATTGCTTATGAATATTCCCAAAACCTGGGATGTCCACATATGAAGAGAGGAGATGTAGAGCACATTCCTATGCTGGGCTGAGAGATGGCATTACTGGACACAGGAGGAGACAGGATGCTGCTGGGACACAACCACCCATGCCACATTATGTCACATGCACTACCAGGTCAGAGAAAATAACTATGGCACAGTCCCTCTGTATGTAAACTTGGCCTAGCAAAAATAACATAAATATTTGAATCATTAAAGAAGATAGTATGGATCCTTTCATTTCATCCTCACTCTCCAATTAAAGTGCTTGCTGCTGAACAGTGAAAAGCCTCATTCCACTTAGGACCTCACCTCTCCCATCTGCAGTTAGGATAGGTATGGCATTACGGTACACTGCTCTGCTACTCTGCACTGAATCCTTATGTGGACATTTTTTGTTAAAGGTAGGGAAGGACAGAGCCTTTGATATTTATAATGTAAATTCCAGAGCATGCAAGTCCAGTTTCTACCAAATCCTTTCTCTCTTACCTCTCTCCCAGTCTGGTATTGCATTTTCCTTTCTTCCATATAGCTTTATAACAGAATATTTCATTTGTTCTTAAACTTAGGGCAATAAACCTTTGATTAAAATCCCTTCCCAAAAGGCATCTTAAAGAATTTTGAAGGATAAACAAGTATCCAGCAACTAAACAGCAAATTCACGTCTAGTATTCAAACATGAAATTGCAAGGAGTTGGCAGACTTCAGTTCTGGAAAAGATGAAAAACTTTCACTTTGGTGAAATCTTGTTAACTCTGCATTGGGAGGAAATTCCTATTGTTATTCACAGTTCTTACTTCTGTGAAATTTATCTTAGTTTCTTACAATGTATCATTTTTATCAAATAAAAAGTTGGTAGGTTATAAACTTTCACCAAGATGAAAAGGCTTTTTTTAACAAATAGAGAATGAAAGATGCTCTAAGATTTTTTTTAACATTTCTTTTTTTTTCTCTGCTGAATAATACTATGATTTTTTTAATCAGTTCTGCACAGCTAAAATTCACTAAGGAGTTATAAAGAATATATTCTTATGGCTCGATTAAACTGAACATACTAGGTAGGGTGTCCATTGTATTTAAATTGGCTTTACCATGAAAATAAATAACTGTGGTAACAACAGATTGTATGTCATGCGCCACAAATATTGTCATCATAACATTGTTGCATATTAGTAAAGTGAGATACGCATAAAACACAATCTTACAGAAGCTTAAGATTAATGTATTTGAGATCTTATGATACTCTGTCTATAACAAATATATTTAAAACTTCATAATAAACAACTAACAGGCAGTTAGGTCAATCTTATGTCACTTCAGACATGCAGTTAAATATATATTTATATGATGCCATTTTATCTCATAAACATTGGAATGTGAAGGAGGGTGGTGGATCTTTTTTCCGTTTAAAGTAGAACACAATCAATTGCACTTGAAATCCTTGGGCTTGGCTTCTTTTCTCATTACTGCTGGCAAAGCCGATATTATTAACATCCCCTCACTCTTCCCATTACACAGACTATTTTCAAAACTTATGTTGTTTCTAGATTATAAAAATTTTTGTGAACATGTTCTATAGAAGTGTCAATTTCAATAATTTTTACTTTTTAAAAAAATAATTATTGAAAGAAAAGGAAGTATAAAAAGTTCCTGCAAATACATACTAAAGAAAATGCATCTTTTTGCCCAGTTATTTTTTTCACAAATATGCAGGCTGCCCCTCACCTCAAATTGTTTTAAAGGAGGTTTAATGCACCCATGATTTTGACTGATAATTTGACTAGAAAATCTGGTTTGTCAGTATAGAAATGTTTCAATTTGCTTGAAATTACAAAAATGAACGGGCAATCTTCTGATTCTAACTGTGATAACATACTTAACACCAAATAAGATAGTCATAGCTAGAGCAGTCCAGATTTATTGGTGAAATGATTTAACAGAAAAAAGCAGTTTTCACAAAATTGATCTTTGGCAAGTATTTCAATTTTCTCCCTGATACATCATAGCAAACCTTTCTTGTTCAGACAGTCCAATACCAGCCAACAGTTTGCATCCATGGAGCTGGTTACATCTATTCTCCCACTACACATATTCTTTCACTAAACTACAGCTCTCATGATACAATGCAGGTCTTTGAATTTTATGATACAGCAGCAAGATCAAATGACTGTAGCATAACTGTAGTTAGTCTTAAGCTACCTCAGGGTAAAGATTCCTGGTTTCAGTTAAGTTGAGCTAGGGGCAAAGATTGATTTGCTTCTCACACTAACAGTGAGTGAGAAGCTAATGCCATCACATATTCATGAAGTCATTAAGCTAAGACATAAAAAGAGATTTATAACTAAGAATTTGTGTAGTTTGCACTGAAGAACTTACTTTTGTTGGTTTTTGGAGGAGTGAGGAGGCAATTGGCCAACATTTAACTGCTCTTCTTACACTGTTTGGGCTTTCAATTGTAACTTGAGACTACAGTGACTTCTACGTTTTCTGGTCTAGCACAGAATAACCTCATTGATGAGTGATCTCACTTGAGGACTATCTTCTGAGAGAAAGGGCATCACAATACAGGGCTTAAATGAAATCAGAACTTCTGAATTTGACAACAGAATATGCTTTATTAGTCTTTTTTGGCTTTTCACCCCTATTTTTCATGGCTCATAACTGTAAGAACCTCTTATATCAGCAACCATTTGTCAGAACGAATGGGAATATGTCAAGATACTCTTTAGAGCTTGTCAGTAATGCTCTTAATTAAGTATAACAATCACTGTTGAACAAAATGAGGTTCTTCTTTTCTAGTTTCTGAGTAAGACACTTCCCATTTTCAATATGCCATTTTAAAATCAGTCTAGTGATGCACTATGCACAGAATCTCAAAGCTCAAAAGAAAATGATCAAATCTATTGCATAAGACTTGAGAAGGCACATAACAGAATAATTTTAAATAGTGCAGCTCTTACGTAGTTTCTACTCACTCAGTATCTTTTTTCAGGTGTCCTTTATTCATACTTCAAATTTTATAGGCTTCATTTACTAATGTGAAAGTCCTGATGAGATTCAGAAAAGGAAATGGGAAGGTGGCAGGCTGTAAAGCTTTTCAGCTTTGGCTGCTGGTAGACACTTAGTGAAACATTACTGAGTGATCAGGTTTATATAATACATATATTGTAACATTTTATGCCATTCACATTGTTCCGGCATCAAGACTAGATGGGGAAATGGATTCTGTACTCTGTTGCTGGGCGTATGAACAAACAATGGAAATGCCAAACTGACAAATGTCCTCCAATTCAGTTTACATACTTTAATTTGCAGAAAACTGCAGAAGTCCCCATTGGAAATTCCTGCAGGATTAGCTTAAGGAGGGTTGAACAGGATGATTGAAACCCTTCTAAATATTTAGCAACTCGAATATTGTCCGGTTATTTTTAATGATATATCAAATGTACTACTTTGAAAAGGCTGGAAACTTATGTAGGTGGGAGAAGTAATTTGTGTATGACTTTGTTTCCCTTTTACATACAAAACCTTTTAGCTGGATGTGTTAACACTACATGTTATTCTTCTCAAAATACATTCAAAACCAAAAGAAGGGTGAGCTCTCACCTAACAAGGCCAAAAGACAAGGGGCAATGCAGGCTTGCTTACCAAGGCCAAAAAAGAGCCAGAGTTTCCCACTGTTTTGATTTGCAAAAGCAGATTTATGTTTCTTGCATCTCTAGTATGAAATACAGAAGGTAATTGCATATCAACAGCAAAATTCCTACAGAATTCATTGAGGCCAGTTTTTATTTCTGTCTGGTTTTGGTTTTGATGTGTACTTACAAGAGTAAGTGATGCTTCCAGCTTAAGTTCTGTCTCATTGAAGACTATAGTTTTATTTCTCAAAGTTCCTCACTAAGTTTAAAAATGTGACTCTAGCTTTTAGCAGGCATCTTAGTATTTTTCAATGTAATTTAATTACTTTTTGTTATGGGTTCATAAAAAAATGTGGTAAGCATCTGTGATAGTGCAAATAAGCATTTGTGATAAGCAAATTGTGGAAAAAAGCATTAGTGTTCTTCTTAGGAGGAAAACATATAAGATGTTACTGGTGTAATTCTTGTACAAATACATGTTCCTTCACATGAGCACTCTTATAGAAATGAATAGGATTGCTTATGTGGGTAGGTGTTCATCACTTTGAGTATGGATAGCAAAAACAAAGTCCAAATAAGGAATACAAACCAGACTCAAACACAACAGGAGTGATTGAAAGCAATTCTTAATTTTGAATTTCTTGGAGAAAGGCCAGACTGTAATTAGATTTTCTGAACATAATTTCCTCAGGGATTTCAAGAACTGCAATACAAAAAGCTAATGCAGGTTTCCATACCAAGATTTTATTTGGCCTTATTTGTTTAATAATATACAAACTGACTGTGTTTAAAATTTGTACCATCAAGATTCTCTAGAGAAAAAACTACAACACTAAATTTCAGCTAGCTGAAAATTCAGTCTGCAATCCTTTTTTTGTCCTAAGCAAATTTAAACCTCCAAATACAAAATTTGAAAAAATATCATGTATTAATGCTATCTATTATCTTTTGCTGTATAAAAAGACATGTGCTTTGTCAGTTTTTAATATCTTGCGAAACAGTGCTAAATCTCATGCCAGGTAGTAACAATAAACAATGAGTTATGAGGATACATACGGTTTTTTATTTTTCATGCTTATATGGCTCTTGTATTTTTCTCCTTCTTAACCATGATTTCAGTTCACAAGGTTACTCTTGGCTTGTAATTTTTGTAGTTTTGTAAATCTTGATGTATAGGAAACCATAACATAAGAATGAATGTTTATCTTCTGTTGGGCTCAAATTCTTTATAGAGCTGTCTATTATTCATGAAAATGTAAAATTCATTTAAGTCTTACTCATGTATGGTGTATACATTTTTTTTTCTTTTTTCTCTCTTAAACTATTTTATGATAAAACATCTGTAAAGACACTATTTCATTTCTGAATTGTCATTAAAGGCAAGATCTGGATTATCAATATGTACACTTTAGAAAGAGACATTGTGATTTGTAAAGCCATGGGTATCAGTTGGGATCTTAAGTGAGATCATTCTAACATGGAAGTTTAGACTGGAATTTAACCTGATAGCTGTAAAAAATTTGTGCTGTTTTCTGGTGTGGCAGCAATTCCGCTTTTCTTTTTATTGCACAGTGTTGGGGCTTGCTACGTGCCCAATGTCACATCAGACAGAGAGGAGAGGCAATGCACAGCGCTGAAAGGGTACCACTGTGTCACCTAATAAGGCCCCACGCCACAACCTCTATGGCGGCTGCAGATGACGGATGGAAACTGTCAGACCTGCAGCCAGCACTATACTGTAAAATTTGAAGTGAATACTGGTAGTGATGTGCTGCCACTGGTAAGAGCCAACCATCACGTTGTTCCTATTAACAAGATTAATTAGACAACTAAATTACTACTTTTATCTTAGCAGTGCAATCAAGAACTGAAAGAGTGCAAGGAAGACACAAATGGAAGAAAAGCTGTATAAAGAAAGAAACCAGCTCACCTCATTTTAGGATATTTTGTGCAACCTGTGTTCCTTTAATGCTATTATTCTGTGTTTTAATCTTTTCAGGTCTTTACATGTAAGTGTTTTTATGAGCAGATGGAGGATAATAAACCCAACACCCATTTATTGAATTACCTTTTCTCATCTGAAATGTAGTCTTAAAAAAAAAAACCAAACAAAAACCAACCACAAACCCCCACACCTTCTTACTCTACAGCATATTCATTATCAGATCAACTCACACTACTAATTAAGTTAAATATGACTGCTAAATAACTCCTGAAGAACCTATTTATCTAAGGTAGTAAGAGCACATAGTCATTTCTCCTTACAAATCACCAGCTGTTATTAATTAAATTCTAGTCACTTCAGACTGCAAGTTTGAAACAATTGCCACTATGGAAACACTTTTACACTGTACTTAACAGTGAGTTCGGTTGTTACTTTACTGATATTGATAGTAATCTGAATATAGGTAGACACCACTCTGGTTATTTCATTTTAGAGTTTGTGAGATATTCAGAGGAATGTATGGAATTTTCAAATTTGTTTCTTGAATGTAAAGAGCTTTGTCATAAATACACATGAAGTGCAGAACTGAGTTTTATGGATTATTCTCTAAAGAAAACGTCTCCTCTCTGAAGGTGTAATATACCTTTTCAAGTTCAGAGGAGATCACAGTGGCAGCAAGTGATTTTTCCCTCTGCAACAGCTCCTGTCAGCTGGCCACTGCAGTGAGATGAGGGTTGAAGTGACGCTCGCAATCTGCTTCCTTGCTACCCACCTTCCACCCGCATCTATGAAGCATCTGTGGGCTGATGCTTTGACAACCAGTAGGTCTCTGTCGTGCAAAGGCTACCAGCATGAACAGGTATTAGGAGGAAAAGGTGTACTTTGCGCTCCCTTCAGCTTCTGTACAAATACATTGCATTTAATTAATCACTGCAGCAGAAGGTTCAAAGAGATCTTCATTACAGATAACGAATAACATTCTTGCATGTAAAAGTTTTGCAACCAGATGGAGACAAAATTGTCCTCTGGATGCATTTCTTAGCCCACTGGTAAAACTGAAGTAGTCTCTCCTGAAATCAACTACGCTTTCTCAAGTTTCGGTCATCATAATACATGTAAGAGAAATGAAAATCTTAACTTCTTAAATATTTATTAGTCCCATATTTCAGCAGAAGTGTGAATAAAATCTGCATACTTCCAAAAAGTAAAATTCTTGCATTTTTAATAATACACTTCCAATATGTTGCATCCTGCAAAGCTAGTTGGTATAGATATTAAACTATTACTTGATATATCAAGTTTTGCTTTCCTTTATTGCAAAGGTCATTTATAAGAAACAAAAGATTTCAGAGAATGAACAATATTCCATACATTTATCTCACTTCATATATATCATAACACGTTTACTATCTTTTTGCCAAAGGAAAGACCCATCAAGAGCATAAGAAGAGGAACTCTAACATCTCTACAAATAATTTTTTTTTTTGTTTACATTCTTATTGTGTTCATGAAAAAATATCAGTGACATGATGAATATTTGTTAAGTGATATACAAGCACAACTTTTTTCACAAACAACTTCTGGAAGGTTGTTTTCTTTTTTCCATTACTGTTATTTAACTGTAAGACTATAACCATGATTAGAAATTCACTTTGTCTTTGTTTTATGGGGGATGACGGGAAACAAACGCTACACCCTTTAGTGAGTCACCCACTGAATTCACAGCTCACCTGCTGATTTTAATTCATGTGATAATTTACAAAACAAAACATTTCATGTCTTTCATCTATAAACAGCATTTCACTTATTTTCGTGAAAATATGTACTATGTTTTCTTGCATTGGGTACTGTGAGCAGTTTCTAACCTCCTATCTAAATATAAATTGCTTATGCAAACAGATTATTAAAAGAGAAATTAAACAAAATCCTTAAGCCCTTTCCAAGCAATACAAAGGATTATGTTTATGATAGGATGTTATTTTTTAAAAATGAGAACTTTTAAGCTATTAATATATACTATTAACTAAGGTCTACATTTTAAATGTAACAATAATTTCAGTTTCCTAAAAGATACAAATAATTTTCAGCTTAAGAGCAGTGAATCATCGTCATTGTCATCAAGTTATGTTAATTGTAACATTTAAAGTCTTAAGCAAATAGCTTAAAATCTAAACATATGAAAGAGAACTGGAGACAGAAAAAGATGAAATGTATATACAGAAGGCTTGTAAGTTAGTCAAATCAACAGCTCATATATATGATTTACCAAGCAAATTCACCAAGAATAGCTCTTATTCCTAGAATTATTTTGTTTTAATCTTGCAACTCGTGTAGCCACTTTATGTAGATTTAACTGGGCACCCTGAGGTTGCCCAAATACACACACAATCTTATTGGAAGAAAATACTAAAACAACCTGACATTCATTAGCTACTGGGAAGCTACATTGAGCCAAATTATCTATCCAGCTTTATGTGGTGATTCTGGGAATAATTTTCACCATTAGTTTACAAAATGACTAAAAGAAACTGTTTTATGTAAATTTGGGAATCCTGCTGAGGTTCCTGACAATTGATAAAATGAAATGAAGAGAAAACAGCCAGTGTGAATAAAAAGCAATTTGCATGAATTCTGGTCAAATGGAAAGAAGCTAATGGACATGCCATTTACTTATACAGAACTTGCCTTGTAAACTGTAGATTTCTCCGACGCTGTTCTGCCGGGTGATATGATGCCAATATGCACTACGAGGAAGTGAGATCGACTTGGATAATGTCATTGGTTCAGACAGACTGGTCTGGAGCTAAAAACCAAAGCAAACATAAATGGGAGATCACACATAACCATACTAGATAATAGATACATACATAGATAATCTCAAAACTGTAAATTGAACCAATGTTGTTATGAAGATACTATTTCCTGAATTACCACAGGTTTTATACTATCATTTAAACTGTGTTACAAGCATTAGCAGTGTGAATGCTCAGGAAAAAGCTGCAAAAGTGTATTTGGGTATATAGGTTCATTAGCACAAGTTAATATTAGTACATAAGAGTATGCCCCCATTTATCTACAGCTATTCTTGTTGCTGCCAGGTTTTTGTTATTTTCTTCTTTAACTTTACGATAATGATGGATTAGCATATGCCTGAAATCTTAAACTTCTCTACAATCACGTTTCTTTTCGGTCATTTAACCTACATATTGGATTGAATATCCAGAAAGATGCTAAGAGAGAATCTGAGACAACCAGCAGAGAATTAGCAACGAAGAGTCATTAATCCTCTAATCCTCCATTCAAGTGTAGGCATCTCATCACCAGTAGCAGGCTACAGACTCAAGAGCAAATTTTCCCAGTCCAGGGGACTTCATGTAACTGAAACTGTGAGTTGCATGATAAGTGTCCATGTGTACAAGAGCTACGGCACAGAAACCTGACAGGAGGAATGTAAACTTTATTAAAGAGAGCTCTGTCTCCAATGCATTATAGATGTGAGTGAGAGACAAGACTAAGATATAGAAAAAAAAGAATGATGGAGGATTGTGCATCCTGACAACCTCTTTGGATATACCTGTATAACTTATGCTTTCTCTGTCTAGAAGAAAAGAGAAAAGAAAAGAGAATGTATCTGCAAATTTTTTGTATCTCTGGTTTTACAGAATATAAATTGCTATCAGTAATTTGCAGGTTCTAACAAATCATAATGATGCTGTGGGGCATGTAATTCCTGGAAGGATGAACACTGAAGGATCAATTATGTCTGAAGATTTAGAGTGGAAAACCTCTTAATTTCAGGAGTGGCACCAGGAAGGTGAGGGTGGTACTCTTAAAGGGTGTGCCTAGAAACCCACATTTTAAGAGTCCATCTACAGCGCAGAAAGTATTCAAGGTCTGGATCATTTACTGCAGGTTAATGATTAACTCCTAGGGATTCCTCATAAAGAATCATAATGCCAAATTTAAAAAGTTTTTTTTATCTGCACAAACTCATGTTATTCTGTAATTAAAAAAACCCAAACCCCAACAACTTTTAGAGACAGTATCCACCCAAAGATCTACAATTATTTCATTTTTTAGTATTGCACTGATGTGTGGCAGATATTTTGCTTTAGTTCAATCTATTGTGATTACTTCCGTTGTTGTTTTCTTCAGAATTGTCATCAAAATTACTCCCTGTCTACAGCTAATGTCTTTTTTGCTCAATTATAGCCAAATATTACATATCATTTGTCAGTGGTGCAGATCATCACTGGAAGCTATTTGATATGATGTAAAGAGCTTGCAGAAACATTTTCTCTATTAAAAAAAGTTCAAAATCTTTATAGCAGGAATTATATTTTTAGGGAGAATTGAGAATTTAAAGTTTATTGATACAGAGAATTTCCTTTATTGTGGAGATCAGGACAATAACAAACCTTCTAAGTTATTTAACCATGTTAGTATAGTAAGGGTAACAAGGGTAACCTTGTTGAGCAAGAAAAATAAATAAAATCATTTAACTTCAATACACAGATGATTTATTCATAATTTATTCATCCAAAAGGTAAATTATAGTCTTGACGCAATAGGCAAACCTTTTTATTAGTATGCATTCTGAAAAAAAAAATAATTTCAGTAAAGGGAACCACTTTGACTATGGTTCATTATCTCAAAGGTAAGTCTACGGACTGAATTGAAGTGATTAAAGTTATATCATTATTCCTCATCTAAGGTGATTAGTTGCTGCCTGATTTGACCAACACTGATGCAGAAGAACTTTATATGCACACATTAAAGCTTTGAAAGAATAAAAAAAATTCCATTCTCATTATAAATTAAGGTAAGAACTGCTCTACTGCAGAAGATTGCATTGCAAGCATTCACAGTACTCTGTTTCCTCAGTTTCTCTAATTAAGGAGCAACTTCTAATATCACCTTTTGGGCAAGAAGTATCACCATATGCTAACTGCAACCAGATAAACTACATTTCTTTGGGGACTCCAGAGAGAGAAAATGCAATTTCTATTTTATTAAAATATTCTCACAAAAAAAACCCTTTAAAGTACACTGTCAATTTTGGTTTTAATTTGAGACTTTAAAATATAAATATAAACATATGGATTTGAAGACCTTATCACCTTGTATATCATATAAAGGATGATAATATAATAACACATTAATTTGTCCATGAATATATTCTTACTAATTGTGAGACCACCATTAACTACAATTTTGCTTTTTATCTTTTTTATCAATATAAAAAAAACATTATTGGTCAAATGTAATTGACAATAACGGAATGCTTACTCCTACAAACTGCTGTTGGTAGAAATACTTCTGTGTTCAAAGAAAATTGGATAATCTACTGACAGAAACCTACTTTCTCTAGAGGCCATCTTACATGTTAGACTGTGGGTGTTTCAGATAAAAAACTTGAAACCAAGGTGAAGAAAACAGGCATATAAACATCCATATAATCAGTTGTTCACACACTATTAAACAGCTTTTTGCTATATAAATTATTACAGGCTAAACTAGAATTTAATGTATGGAGATCTACTGTTTTACAATCCCTTTTCCCCAACTGTAAATTAAATTCTGGTAGTTAACAATGTTAAAAAAGAAAAACAAAACAAAAAAACAATTTGTAAATCAGCGAAGATGAACCTGAACTGTTTACTTGTTAAATAATTACTCACTCAGGTGTGAGACTGCTGGTGTTCCAGACCAGTTGAAGAGATCACTCCAGGTAAGTTCAGAGACTTTATACAGGTACTCTTCCCTTTTGTCTTTTTACTATGCCTCAGAAAAAAACAACTGACTTTTCCTCTACCCTTTTCTGAATCTGCTAACTCAAACAGAGAATATTTCACTATGGAAAATCAAGTAAATAATCTTTTAATTTTCTTCTTTTCTTGAAACATGTAGACCATCAGTTTCCTGCACAGATTTATTTCTGTCCTTAATTTAACATAACAAGTAAAAAAAAAACTTTTAAAAATATTTCACCTATCTCCATAAGCCTATTTACCACTTACAAAATTAAATCAACATCTTTGAGTATGGATCTCTTCTTATTTAAGAGGCCAATATTCAGCTGTTGCTTCCAACACTGGCACATTTTCTTCAGGAGCTGGCAAAACAGGCTCAGATGCATTAGCATCAACCATACAGAAAGGGCCCGTAATGGCAGAGGTAGCACAGACACATGGAAGAAATAAACACTTTGATCTGGAAATGAATTGAAGTGATTCTGCTCCTCTACTTTGCTCTGGCGAGACCCCACCTGGAGTACTGCATCCAGCTCTGGAGCCCTCAGCGCAAGAAAAACATGGACCTGTTGGAGCAGGTCCAGAGGAGGGCCACAAAAATGATCAGAGGGATGAAACACCTCTCCTATGAGGAAAGGTTGAGAGCTGGGGTTGTTCAGCTTGGAGAAGAGAAGGCTCTGGGGAAACCTTATCATGGCCTTTCAATATTTAAAGGGGGCTTATAAGAAAGATGGGGACAAACTTTTTAATAGGGTCTGTAGTGACAGGACAAGGGGGAATGGTTTTCAGCTAAAAGAGGGTAGATTTAGACTAGGTACAAGGAAGAAATTTTTTATGATGAGGGTGGTGAAACGCTGGAACAGGTTGCCCAGAGAGGTGGTAGATGCCCCATGCCTGGAAACATTCAAGGTCAGGTTGGACAGGGCTCTGAGCAACCTCATCTAGTTGAAGATGTCCCTGCCCATATCGGGGAGGGGTTGGACTAGATGACCTTTAAAGGTCCCTTCCAATCCAAATTATTCTATGATTTCACTGAGGGTTTTCTTACAGCCTTGCATCTATGAACGGACCCTAATCTTTGGTATCTAGGTATAGAAATATAGAGGAAAGTAAAAGCAGTATACCAAATTAAACATATGTAATATATTAACATAGCATTAAATAAAATATGCATTTAGAATGATTTTGCTACAAATATTTCTCAAATCTGATGAGTCTTCTGGAAATGAAAAACACAATCCAGATTTTTTTTGCACAACTTAAGAGGGAGAAAATGATGATGTAGTTAGAACTTGGGAGAAAAGGAAAATAGAAATGTGTACTACAAAACCACATCAACTCAGGGATTTTGGTCAGAATACAAAAAAATCCATCTCTGAAGTGTTTTTGTTATCTGACATGAAATACTTATTAGTTAGGTTTCCTACAGTTTCCTCCAGAATCTTTCATTCATACCTTTCACACAGTGAAATATTTCCAAATTATTGAAAGTATTAAGTCATATGAAGCCTTTGCATTGCCAGCGAGAACTTTATAATTCTTAAAGGACTATTTGATTAAAATAGAAATAAAAACCAACAAATCTATTAATGTGTCACTGTAAGTAGTTCCCCATATTTTTCATTATTGTTCTTTCATGAAGCAAGGCTTAAAAGCTAAATTTTATTTTAATTCCCATAAGTCAACTCCATTGACTTAAATAGATTTGTTACTTTGATATCAATAATGAATACAATTCCAAGAATGGAGCCTGTTAAAAGTATTAGGGTTCTGAGCTTTGATCTGTTTAGCATATTATTCTCTCATTTTCTTTTTGCATTAAAAACATTAAAACACTGAAGGTAACAGAAAATGCATTTGGCTTGGGGAGAAGAATGAACAATATACAGTTCATTCTATGTTTTATCCTGCAATAAAGACAGTTTGTGTTTTACAGATATACTCTGGAAATAGGTTAGTTTATTATGGATAAAAAAAACCCAGCTCATTTCACATTCTCATTAGACTCTAAACAAATAGTAAGAGAACTAGGTCACAGATGACTAAAGAGGGAAATAAGCTGGAAATACAAATCAAACATGACTATTTCGATTTTTTTTTTTCTTTATAACACTAAAGAAGGTTTCTTTGGTGTTATGTCTTGAAGAGGAAGAGGGGTCAAGAAATATATTTCAGTCCTAAAGTGTCCATTAGCTGACAGTAGAATAGGACAGACTCATTTCACTGGTATCCACAGGGGTAAATTACTAGAGTTTAAGAATCACACAATCTAGAAGGTAGCATCATCTGAGGTACCAGCTCAGCTATCAGCTGAGTTAGAAAACAAGCAAGAGGGAAGAAGTATTTTTAAAAAAGAAAAAGAGTTTTCAGCAATGACCAAGAAAAAGGTGTCATGTTTGCCTTTTTTGCAAAAGCAGGTACTGTTGTCCCATGTTCAACTTGTGTACTATGATGCATAGACCTGTTGTACAAAAAGCAGTTCCTATCCAGTTCTGTCAAGCAGATTATTCCTTCTTAAGCACAGCATTTTACCCATGTTTCTGTTGAATTTTATTCTGCTGTTCCAAACAATTTTTCCAAGTTGTCATTTTGAATTCTGTTTCTTCATTGACCCACTTCCATATGGTCTTATAACTGTAAGATCCAGAAGTCTAATAATTAGATTGTGCCTTGATCCAGAACTTGTATGAAAAATACTTACTGAAACTGGATGCAGGATATATTCCTATGAAAGTCCAATGAGAATATTCTTCCCTTTGGTGATGCCTTACTAAAAATTACTCTCTGGTTTTAATTTCCCCATAACCCTTTGTTCACAATCACTTAGCTTGCTTAGAAAAATTTCATGTGTTATTTGGACTGTGTTCATTACTTAAAGGTGCTACTATTAATATAAACACTTATAGGTATCAGTGTACTATCTATTTACTCTGCACTGCTTTATGTTTATTTTTACATTTTTATCCAGCTTGTTGTTCCTGACAGAATACACATTATTGGCAAAACTCCCACCAATATATGACCTCATAAGTCTTCTGAAAAGACTTACAGAAAAGCTAGCTGTGAAAGTCATTTCAGTGATTTCAGCCTTTATAATATATTTCTAGCATTTAGGTTTTCAGTAGCTATTCTAACCTTGTTATGACCTTTTAGAGAGTTTCTTAATCAATTATGGAGGAAAAAAATCTTAAAATAATAACATCGCTTTGTAGTGCCAAGGTGGATGATGATTATTCTTTGGCAGTGGAATAATATTATGTATGAATAATAAAGCAATGGTGAAAGAAAAGCATTCTGAAGGGAGATTCAATGGGACTGATTTTTTTTTCTAATCTCCTTGGCCACACTATAAAGAGACAATTGGGACATTTTGCTCCTTTTCTGGCAGAAGTGTGTTGTTTTTTTTTTTTTCTTTTTTTTTCTTTCCTCTAAAAGAAGCTCCTAATAGATTACTTTGTTGTCTGACAGAATGGATTAATGTTGGAGAAAAGTAGCTGGATTTTACAGTGCATTGGGATTATATTTGTTGAATGTCAGTAAAGTGTTTGTCTTCACCCATATTCTGTTACAAAATTGTGGTTTTGTTTCTTTCATGAAAGAAGTTTCCTGTCTATGGAAACTATACTAATCACTGTGAGGACAGAAGGTCAGGTTCTTATATCTTTACAAGGTTTGAGCCATTGTATTATATATACGCAATATATGAAACACTTTATCCATTTTTCATTGCATAAACCATTCACTAATAACATGGGAGATGATGCTGACATGAACAGAGCTGAGACTATTTCAAGCCTGACTATACAGTAGATCTTAGTGGAAGCAAACACAATTAAATGGTAGGATTCTCTAAAACACAGGAGATATTGCTAGCAGGTTAAGCTATTTTCTTAAAAAAATACATATATATATATATGATAGAGACTCCAGTATTGTACAGACATTATTTGCATATAATGATTGTCCTTTCTGTTACCGTGAAATGGGAGCTTTTATGAAAGAGAGGTGCTAGACGACACGAAGGAAAACATTTTGCAGATAGACATTTGCTGACCTGAAAATATACAGCATTTACAGATAAGACTGTGTGGAACTATAAAATAATTTCTATAAGCAGCATCACCCAGGGAAAAGTCTTCAGGTTTTAAAAGTAAAAATCTAGGCTTTTTGAAGGTGCAACAGTACTGATACACTTGTTTAAAGGTATGGCTATTTCCATATGGGAAACGGGGAGGATCAGAGCAAAAAACCACCTAAAACCAAAAAGAAAAATCCAAGATAACACCACATCCCCACACATGTTACTCAAGTCAAAAAGGAAATGAATCACAGTCCTAGTTCATCATGTTGACTCGTGAATGCTTAAAGTGAAGGTAGGTGGCATGGAACACTGATATAGATTGGCTTAAACTCTAGGATATTGGCTTAATCTTCAATGTTCTAGGGGTCATTCATCTCAAGCAGTTCATCACTGAAATTCATTTATAGCTTTGTCTTGTTTCAAAAACAAGCAGTGAATTATGTGCATCATTATAAGTGTTTGTTAACGGGTGATATAAAATAAAAGTTAATGATGGGAGGGCTAGGAGGAGTTTTGGTCTTCACTGAATTAAGGAGTTAATAGTAGCCATTAGAGTACAGGAGATGTTATTTGGTTGGCCAAAACAACATTGTGACTGGGAGAGGCACCTGAGGACAGGAGGAAAGACAACGACACTGTTATCTTCAAGAAGGACAAGAAGGAGGACCCAGGGAACTACAGGCTGGTCAGCCTCACCTCGGTCCCTAGGAAGATGATGGAGCAGCTAATCCTGGAAATCGCTTCCAGGGACATGAAGAATAAGAAGGTCATCAAGAGTAGTCAGTATAGATTCACCAAAAGGAAGACATGGTTGATCAATCTGATACTCTTCTATGATGAAATGACCGTCTTGGTAGATGAGGGGAGAGCAATGGATATTTTTTACTTTGACTTCAGGAATGCTTTTGACAGTTTCTCATAAGGTCCTCATGGAGAAGCTGATGAAGTATGGGCTGGATGAGCAGCTCATTTCAATGAGATGGACTGAAAACTGGCTCAATGAATGGGCTTAGAGGGTGGTGATCAGTGGCATGAAGTCTAGTTGGAGGCCAGTAACTAGCAATGTGTCCCAGGGGTCAACAGTGGGTCCAGTCCTGTTCAACATCTTCATTACTGATCTGGATGATGGGGCAGAGTGCACCCTCAGCGGATATACTTGTGTTACAAAACTGGGAGGAGTTGCTGATATGCCAGAGGGTTGTGCTTCCATCCAGAGGGACCTCAACAGGCTGAAGAAATGGGAACTTCATGCAGTTCAACAAGGGGAAGTACAAAGTCCTGCACCTGGGGAGGAGCAACCCCGGGCACTACTACATGCTGAGGGCCACCAAGCTGGAAAGAAAAGATGTGTGGCATCTCCCTTTTCTTCCTTTCAGAAAAGGACCTGGGGAACCTGGTGGACACCAAGTTGAACATGAGCCAACAAGATGCCCTTGTGGCAAAGAAGGCCACCAGTATCTTAGGCTGCATTAGGAGGACTGTTGTCAGCAGGTCAAGAGAGGTGATCCTTCCCTTCTACTCAGCATTAATGAGGCCACACCTGGAGTGCTGGGTCCAGTTCTGGGCTCCCCACTACAAGAGAGACATGGACATGCTGGAAAAAGCCCAGCAAAGCACCACTAAGATGACAAAGGGACTGGAGCATTTCTCCTATGAGGAAAAGCTGAGAGAGCTGGGACTGTTTAGCCTGAGAAGAGAAGGCTTATTCATTATATACTCATCAGTGAGCGTATTTTCTACACCTGAAGGGTCAAAGAAGACAGAGCCAAGCTCTCTCCAGTGGTGCCCAGTGACAGGACCAGAGGCAATGGCCACAAACTGAAACACAGGAGGTTCCCTCTGAACATGAGAAAACACTCTTTTACTGTGAGGGTGACTGAGAACTGGCACAGGTTGCCCAGGGAAATTGTAGAGTCTCCCGCCTTGGAGACATTCAAGAGCCATCTGGACATGGTCCTGGGTAACCAGCTCCAGGTGGTTCTGTGTGAGCCAGGGGAGTTAGACAAGATGACTTCCAGAGGTCCCTTCCATCCTCAACCAGTCTGTGATTCTGTGATTAGCATCTCCAAAATTATAAAGAAGGTTTTACTGAAAAGGGAGAGTGTGAGATCTATCTTCTGAACAATGTAGGGATAAATAAGTTGGAATGGGAAAGAACGAACCAAAATGCATCAGTTGGAGAGGTTCTCTCAAAGAAAGAGACTGCCCACAAAGGCTGGTATGCTTCACCAGGAGTAAGTGTTTTCTGGGGAATTCAACCTGAAATTTATGGTATTCCAGAAGGTTCTCTTTCATGAGATGTGTCAAGCCAAATTTAAAAATAGTGAGGCTTGCCATCAGTGCCGACTTACAAAGTCTTGTCCTCCTTCCTCTGTCTGCTTTTTACTCTCCTTGCTCTGCTGGGTATCCCTCTTTCTGACAAAGCTGCTCGTGTCTGACCTCAACCTGATATGCTTTGGAGAAGATTTCAAAGTATGTGAGTTTTTTCATGGTATTGCTTGCCAAAAGCTGACATACCTTAAAGAGGTATTTGGGACACCTGAAGTCCTCAATATTTTACTTGAGAATACTGGAAGGATGGCCTTTCTGACTTCATAGAAGTTGATTTGGCCAGTTTTAGAACTGGTCTGGTAAAAGTCATGGCATGAAAAAAAGTCCCTCAGTGAAGAACAAACTTCAAAAACTTCCTCTAGCATGTGGCAAGAAAGGTGAAATAAGGATGAACTCAGAATGTCACCAGCTGGGAGAACCTTACCTGAGTAAATTTGGGGCGGAAAAATTGGAATTCTAATGCCTACATATGTATTTTGAAAAAAAAAAAAAAAAAAGCTAGAATTTGTATTAAGAGTGTTCACTGCAGAGTTATTTGAGTTTCATTCTTTCTGATAAAGCAAATGCCTTGGACCTCACAAACTTTCTTACGAAGTTTTTCTTCTATTGTCTAAAACAGATCAGTAGTTTCCAACTACACGCATTTGCGGAAATCACCTTTCTTCTAGCTACTTCATTTCAGTATATAGAAATTGCTGGTACCAATGAACTTTAATAAAATGACAGGAAGACAATTTTCTGAATACTTGCTGAAACAATAATAATCAATAACTTTTCATGAATATTCCTTATTAAACTTATCAGTATGTGACTCCTGTATTCAGTAACACACATAGTCTTGCTGACCTCTACTTTCTGACATTTTCAGAAGTTAGTTTTATATGTCATACGAAGACATTTCAATTAAAAAGAAAAAAAATAACAAGCCTAGAATACATAAAAATTACTGTCATGTAGTAAAGCCCTTTTAGATGACTCTTCAATACCTCCCAAAGGAACACATTTCCTTCCTTTTAACTAGTGTCACTTTTAACCTTACAAATGCATCTTGAATCATACATACATACTGGGACTAGTTAGACATGTGTAATGCACATGAATGTACATGAACGTAAATTATTAAGTTTTTAGCTTTGAAATATACTATATTTTTATGGGGGAGGCTAAAAAATATGCCTGCACATATGAACACACAAATAAACATATTAGTTTAATTTAAAGTAATTTATTCATATTTCATTTAATATTTACTTTAGTAGCTCCATTGCCTTTAGTGGGCTCTTACTGATTTAATATCAACTGAGAAGCTGGTATAAAAAAATAAAGAGCTATTCTTTTCCACTCTGTGTGCTCACACACATGGGGATCACATCATGATTGTGTACATAGACAGACACAGTAAGAAAATTCTTGACATTTCTCAGTTTTAAAATTGCAATAAGCAATAATTCAAAAGCAATGCACACACTTCTAAATAAATAGACATAACATATCTTTGGAAATATTTTTTCGGGGTCCAGAAACAACTTAAAATGAGAGAAAAGACTCTCCAAATCGCAGTGCAAATTTCTACATATAAAAGAACCTGTTGAAATTTTTGCTTCCTTACTGATGCTAGTTTACTAATGTAGAAAAAATAGCTGCAAATCAGGAACCCAATTTGGAAAGGGAGAAACAGAGAAGTGTTTGTAAATTGTTGTATCTTTCAACATACTTACATCAGCCTAATAAACCCTACAACTGGCAACATTTCTCCATTTAATTTCATTTTCAGACAATAACTCAGCAACTCAAAGTTGCTTGGTGTAGTAGAGGTTGTAGATGCATGACCACATGCTGTATAACTCAAGCCTTTTCAAATCCATGGTTGCCATTTAACAGAACAATCCTTTGCCTCTGTGCTGGTAAGTTCTAGCTTCACGAAGCAAAGGAAATAGAATTATACCCGTTGCCATGGAAACCTGCAACTCCATCACTTTTTTCCTTCATGTAATACAAAATGTATGTAAAGGTGATCACTGAACAATATGTGGGAAGCATTACAGAAATGCCATCATTTTACAAATGCTTTTACAAAATCTCTTAGCTAGTAGCAATTGCCACTTTTACCACTGTGTCCTACAAGGAAACGATTAAGAATAATGAAGAGACCGCAAGTTCTTTCATTTTATAAACAAGAACCTGTTCTGATATATATCAATCCATATGCATCTTGCCTGGCAGCTACCTTTATGGAAATGGATTCTGACGGACTGAATATGTGATGAGACTAGCAGCTTTTATCCTGAGACAGTCATAAGTAACAGAGCAATGTATGCTTCTCCTAGTATGGAAAATCTTCATTAAGCTCTTTGCTGCTGAATACTGCAGAACTGAAACATTTTTGAAAAACCTATTCCTACAGTTTAGATGGGTCAGTGCTCCAACACTTTTTAGCATCAACATGGACAGTGGGACAGTATCCATCCTTAGCAAATTTGGGGATGACATCAAACTAGGGGGAACAGTGAAACTAGGGGGAACCCAAATAGGAGGACTTCCATTCAGAGGGACCTCAGCAAAGCAGAGGAAAGGGCTGACAGAAATCTCATGAAGTTCAGCAATGACAAATGTTAATGCTGCAACTAGGTCAGGGCAACTCGGTGCATGAGTACAGCCTGGGGTCTGACTTGCTAGGTAGAAGCTCTGCCAAAAGGACCTAGTGGTCCTGGTGATAACATGAATGAACAACGTACATGTGCAGTGATGGATGTTAACCACGTACTGGACGACATTAGCAAAAGCATGGCCAGCAGGTCGGGGAAGTCACATTTCCCCACTACTTGGCATTTGTGAAACCACATCTGGAAGTTCAGCTGTAATCACAGAGTCTTCAGGTTTGGGCCCTGGCACATGTCAAACTGGAGAAAGCCTGGCAGAGAACCTCTAAAAAACAGAATATGATCAGTGATGCTGGATTAAAATGTCTAATGTTTATTCAGCACGAGAAAGAGAAGGCTAAGAGAAATTAACTCCAGTTTCTTCTTACTCTCTTCTTAAAGATATGTTGTAGAGAAGACTGTTACCAAAGATGCACAGTGAAAGGACAAGAGGCAACAGTCACAGGCTGTGGCAAGGGAAATTCAAGACAGACTTAAGGAAAAATTCTTCACAATGAGAGCAGCCCGGTGCTGGAATGGGTACCCATAATCTACATCCTTGGGGGTATTCAAAATTTGACTGGATAAGACCCTGGGTAACTTGATTTAGTTTTGATGCTATCCCCACTTTGAACAGAAGATTAGGTGAGCTGACTATCAGCGGTCCCTTCCAATGCCAATTTTTCTGACCTTATAGCCAATGCGTTTGAAAATCTGAGACCTAATGAGGTGTGCTGTGCCAGTGCGTTAACCTGACACTATTTTGCTTACTGTAGTAGCTGCACATCTTATATAATATATCTACTGTATTAAGCGAAATAATGTCAATTTAACAGTACAGGGTCTGTACTGTCTGTACTACTGTCTTACATTTCTCCTGAACCAGAGTCCTGCACAGCTGATAAATAAAAACTGTTAGCATGGCTGGCATCATATGGGATATCAGTAACATAAGAACAACAACCCAAGGCTGAGAGAAAAAAGGAACATAAACAACCCCTATCTGGACAGGCTTTGATTAACACATATCAAAAGACAGCTTGTACTTGGAAGAACGTCCATATTTCAGGTATGGTTTTTTTGGATATTAAATAACTGTTGTCTTCAGTCTAAACATAATCAGAGAGATTGTTATAAGTAATTTTCATGTTAAAAAATCTGTCATCTTTATAAAAAGGAACAGAAGCAGAGAAAAAAAAGCATAATGAAGACAAAAGGTGAACTTCACGTAATTTTTGTCCTACCGAAAGGTACCTGATGAGCCAAAGCACATAAAGTACAGGAGGGATTTACAGAGTAACTTTAGGACTATTACAAGAATTTTTGATCCCCTCTCAGATTATTACTTTTTATAATTCCCCTATTCTCTGAAAAGCACTGTGCCCCTCTGTAAATCATTGATAAAGAAGTTTCTTATTAATCACAGACAAAGCCTTAACTATTCCCTCCAGAGATATAAAGAACTCCTGAAGAGAGTTGCTGAAACAGAGGAAGGCCTTGTGTGAAAGGAGACACAGAATGATACTATAGTTCAAAAGACTGATGAAAACCGTGTGAAAAATAACTTTTTTTAGAAGTTAATTCTTCTGTGAATAAGTAATTGACTGTGATTCAGGATCTGTTTTGTTGTTGTTTTGTTGCTGTGCTATTCCCAGCGTACAGCTGATTACTGTATGACCTTGGGCAATTCATACGCAGCTGAATTTGGCCTTAATCTTTCTGTGCCTCATTTTACTTATTAGTATAATTATTATAATAATACCTGTCTCCTGAGAGCATTGGGTGGCTTCATCAGCTATTATTTTTGCTAATAATAATAGGAACTCTATAGGCTACTTTTGTTTACAAGAAACAGTTTTCTCAAAATAGCAGATAGAAGATTAATAATAAATTAAGCCCATTGGAGAACTATCCAGCCCATACTTCATCAGCTTTTTCTAGTAACACTTAAGTCAACATAACCTGCTCCTCTGTTAAGAGAGTTTGATGACATAAACCTACCAGCACAGTTATACAAGCATGTTGTTTAAAGGTACAGAATGCAAAGAAAACTTCCTTTCCATATTAAATGCTTCTCAGAATTTCATTAAGGGGAGGGCTGGGAACAGCCAAATAGGGTTCAGTCAGGCATGCAACCATTCCTAATTTATGAGTCATATCACCCATGGCTTTTAGCAAATAAGACTGCTAAACAAATCATCAATTTTGTTCAGGGAAAGTTCTTTGATTTTTTACTTTCTGCATTTTCTGGAAACAAATATGAATTTCAACTTAACAGTGTCTCTCCAACTACTTTGATAGCTCCGTGAACATGCAATATTCTGCAAAGTACACGAAAAGCAAAAAAAAAAAAAAAANAATTTTTGTTCAGCTCCTTCTTTATGTTAGGAGGAAGGCAGATTTCAATCTGAGTTTTAGGTAGCACAATAGACAGACAGCTAGAACAACATTATAACATTTTACAAAATATTCCAGAAATTTTTAAGAAGGAGAGAAAGAGTATTTCTACGTGAGGATACGCATCCATGTGGTGAGGTACATGGGTTTTAGTCCCTAGGAGAGGGACTTTTTGAATTCAAGATTGTCCAGCCCAATAGCTAGGGATAAAAGAGATTTCAAAATTCTGTTAGGCAGGGGAGGAATTGTATTTTTCCTATCATGCTCTGAATGAGAGGTCTCATGACTACTACCACTTTGAAAACATTCAAAACTCCAGTGCAAGCTCTAATGAATAGTTTTCAAATGGCAAAACAGCATTTAAATTACATCACCAACTACCAAATATCTGATACAATCTTATGCAAGGACTTGCCAGCTCTGCTCTCGCACCTACCCACGACACTTACCTACACACTCCACAAACCTTTATGTTGTCTGCAGTGTTTCTGACATGATGAATAGCTCTGTTCCCCCAGAGCAGCTGCACTAACCCTTCGTTACCATAGTAAAGACTTTTCTGGTACTGTGGTTTCATTCAAACACACAGCAAACATCCAGCAATGACCACCACAGGCAGCTTCTCCTGAAGAAGCAGGGCTTTACACCTCATCCTCTCACTGCCTGCAAAGATACCCTATAAAAGACAGTAGGCTCCTGCAGCTGATGGAGGAAGAAGGGAGTAAAAAAGTGTAGACTTGGTAAGAAACGAATAGGCAGTGGCCATGGAAGTTCAGATTTCATGGCGGGATGAAGTGTTTTCTTTTAGGAAATGAATGGCACCTGCTGCATAGTTTTGAATGCTGCTGCAGTATTTGAATGTCTATTATTGGATATGAGTAATAGCCCCTGAAATAAGTCTGCATTCAAGAAAATATTTTCTTTCAAATAAGATTAATAAATAAAACACCTCCAGTTGGAGGAATCATTAACTGCTGCTGAAACCAAGTCTGAATTTTCACAAACCCCCTGCTTTCTTCTGAAGTGGTGACTGTCGGGAATAGATTGTGACCCAACTCTAGGATTTACTTCATCCAAGTACACACAGTTTTATGAGCCCAAGGACTATCAAAGACCCTGGCAAAATTCTTAAAAAAAATCTTAAAGAAAAATCAGAGTCAGGAAAAATGTCGTTATGTGCTTAATGAACCAAGAACCCTATGGGAAATGACTGATACTTATGGGAACTGGTTTTACAAAACTCAAACCTAAAAGTACATAGATTCTGACTTAGGAAAAAAAAAAGAAGTCAGCATTCTTGTTTTTGTTGTTGATCTTGGCAATATTTACAGCTGGTCATGGCTTGCCAGTGGAACACTTGCCAGATCCTCAGGTGGAACACTCCCAATTTTCTATTAACAGTTTCCACTGCGAAGAAAGGTGCTTTACTTGTCTAAAAGTCCTCTCCTGCCAAAAGCACTGTAAAGGCTATTTCAGCTTTAACCTGTAACTTTCAAAGACCTCTAGAAACAGTAATTGAAAGAAGTTTCACAACACCTGTGAAAACCAAGTAAACAATCCACCAACTATGTATTGCAATAAAGCAGCCGTCTTTTTACAGGGTTATAAAGTTTCTAAACAAACATTATACAGCAACATCATACAATAGTTTGAGATGGGAAATACAGAACAATATAGAGCTAAGTATTTGCATGAATAACTGACCTGAGGCTATACTTTAGCTTACATAAAGTGCATGTGTTCATGAATGTTCATATGTATTCAGAAGCTCAGTACTTGAGCTTATACATAACTTGGAAACAGAAGAAAACGTACCAAGAGACCAATGTGTCATGACATGGGATCATCTATGGATGAACTCTGGAATTTTCTTCTCCATTTTCTCCTCCAGTTATTGACTCGACCCAAATACACTTAGGCAGAATTACAACATAAAAGAGCTTTTTCATATTAAGTAAATTGCAGTGCTGAAATGGAGCCCAAAAGACATGTAATTTAACTAAATATTTCATATAAACATTGGGTCAGCAGCCTCCACTAATGTGTCTCTGAATTTCCCATCCTTCACAAGTTGAAAATAATGGTTATAC
Source organism: Pelecanoides urinatrix (assembly GCA_013400755.1). Lineage (NCBI taxonomy): Eukaryota > Metazoa > Chordata > Aves > Procellariiformes > Procellariidae > Pelecanoides > Pelecanoides urinatrix. Next base: position 398,186 of record VZTQ01003297.1, read on the forward strand.
CATTGCACAAAGACATAAATAACAACCATAAACCAGACAAAGATGCATTGGCAAAGGTAGGATACTTCAAATTGAAACCATCATTTTAAAATGAAAATGTAGAATGTTTGATGTGTTTGTTGATGATATTTGATCCTATAATATTTCAAAGAGTATCTGTTTAGGTTGTGATCAGGTTAAAAATACATGAAGAAATATGTAGTATAAACTTGTTTACAGAGCAAAGCTAAATTAAAAGTTCACTATGAATGTAATGCTGTTATTTTCTCCAGCCTCAGAGTTTGGTTTTTTTTTCCTTTTCTGATTCTAAGACCATTTACACCGATATTCTTCATTCTATTCACATTCTTATTAATACCATGCCTGACAACCCTGTCCTCAGACCAGTCCTATGAAATACTGTTACCCTCCTCATTCTGTCCCAGATAAGAAAGGGAAAGATTAAATGACTAGCAGGCTTATTTCTTAGCCACTGTCCTCTTCAACATCTCCTTACACCCAGCTCCATTGCCTGATATTTGTCTTCTTTGGCAAATTCACTATTTCCCTCCTAATAACTAAAAAAAAAACCAAAAACCAAAACAAAAAACCCCCCTCATTTTTACTATCTTTTTTAAATGACAAAAATCTATCATGATGACTCATTCACTTATATTAAGTTGAATATTAGAGACGACTTGTAAATAATGAGAATGGAAAAGAAATATACAGATGCAGTATTTGATAAAGATGTTTATCTTCTGGTAAATGTTAAAAGGATCACAATCTAAAATGACATTATTTTTNTTGTTTAAAGGTACAGAATGCAAAGAAAACTTCCTTTCCATATTAAATGCTTCTCAGAATTTCATTAAGGGGAGGGCTGGGAACAGCCAAATAGGGTTCAGTCAGGCATGCAACCATTCCTAATTTATGAGTCATATCACCCATGGCTTTTAGCAAATAAGACTGCTAAACAAATCATCAATTTTGTTCAGGGAAAGTTCTTTGATTTTTTACTTTCTGCATTTTCTGGAAACAAATATGAATTTCAACTTAACAGTGTCTCTCCAACTACTTTGATAGCTCCGTGAACATGCAATATTCTGCAAAGTACACGAAAAGCAAAAAAAAAAAAAAAAAAATTACAGATGTGCTTATGTCACCAACCTTCAAATCCACTTATATTCAAATGCAACTTTGTAAAGTTGAAATAAATGATACCTGACTTCTAAGAAATATGTATCTAGCTCTTTAAAAAGTTTCTAGAGGTACAGATAGGTGGCTAGATGGAATTTTAAATTGTCCACGTGCTAAAATCTCAGGAGGGTTTGCATCTTCATATACCTTACTATGCAAGCATCTTTGCCCTGTTGCATTTAAACAAACTAAGCAGACCCTAGCTGCTTAAATTGAAATGTTCACAATACAGCATACTTGCATGCAAACATATAAATGAGGTGAAAGAACAGGGAAAACAGTGTTCATAGCATTCTTGTATGTAGCTTTAGCATGGATTCACAGGATGGAGCAAGTTCCTGGCAGACAAGAATCTGTGGTCTCTCCATTATGAGACACCTCTGTGAAGCTTTTATTACAAATTTTTGTTCAGCTCCTTCTTTATGTTAGGAGGAAGGCAGATTTCAATCTGAGTTTTAGGTAGCACAATAGACAGACAGCTAGAACAACATTATAACATTTTACAAAATATTCCAGAAATTTTTAAGAAGGAGAGAAAGAGTATTTCTACGTGAGTATACGCATCCATGTGGTGAGGTACATGGGTTTTAGTCCCTAGGAGAGGGACTTTTTGAATTCAAGATTGTCCAGCCCAATAGCTAGGGATAAAAGAGATTTCAAAATTCTGTTAGGCAGGGGAGGAATTGTATTTTTCCTATCATGCTCTGAATGAGAGGTCTCATGACTACTACCACTTTGAAAACATTCAAAACTCCAGTGCAAGCTCTAATGAATAGTTTTCAAATGGCAAAACAGCATTTAAATTACATCACCAACTACCAAATATCTGATACAATCTTATGCAAGGACTTGCCAGCTCTGCTCTCGCACCTACCCACGACACTTACCTACACACTCCACAAACCTTTATGTTGTCTGCAGTGTTTCTGACATGATGAATAGCTCTGTTCCCCCAGAGCAGCTGCACTAACCCTTCGTTACCATAGTAAAGACTTTTCTGGTACTGTGGTTTCATTCAAACACACAGCAAACATCCAGCAATGACCACCACAGGCAGCTTCTCCTGAAGAAGCAGGGCTTTACACCTCATCCTCTCACTGCCTGCAAAGATACCCTATAAAAGACAGTAGGCTCCTGCAGCTGATGGAGGAAGAAGGGAGTAAAAAAGTGTAGACTTGGTAAGAAACGAATAGGCAGTGGCCATGGAAGTTCAGATTTCATGGCGGGATGAAGTGTTTTCTTTTAGGAAATGAATGGCACCTGCTGCATAGTTTTGAATGCTGCTGCAGTATTTGAATGTCTATTATTGGATATGAGTAATAGCCCCTGAAATAAGTCTGCATTCAAGAAAATATTTTCTTTCAAATAAGATTAATAAATAAAACACCTCCAGTTGGAGGAATCATTAACTGCTGCTGAAACCAAGTCTGAATTTTCACAAACCCCCTGCTTTCTTCTGAAGTGGTGACTGTCGGGAATAGATTGTGACCCAACTCTAGGATTTACTTCATCCAAGTACACACAGTTTTATGAGCCCAAGGACTATCAAAGACCCTGGCAAAATTCTTAAAAAAAATCTTAAAGAAAAATCAGAGTCAGGAAAAATGTCGTTATGTGCTTAATGAACCAAGAACCCTATGGGAAATGACTGATACNTTTGATCCTATAATATTTCAAAGAGTATCTGTTTAGGTTGTGATCAGGTTAAAAATACATGAAGAAATATGTAGTATAAACTTGTTTACAGAGCAAAGCTAAATTAAAAGTTCACTATGAATGTAATGCTGTTATTTTCTCCAGCCTCAGAGTTTGGTTTTTTTTTCCTTTTCTGATTCTAAGACCATTTACACCGATATTCTTCATTCTATTCACATTCTTATTAATACCATGCCTGACAACCCTGTCCTCAGACCAGTCCTATGAAATACTGTTACCCTCCTCATTCTGTCCCAGATAAGAAAGGGAAAGATTAAATGACTAGCAGGCTTATTTCTTAGCCACTGTCCTCTTCAACATCTCCTTACACCCAGCTCCATTGCCTGATATTTGTCTTCTTTGGCAAATTCACTATTTCCCTCCTAATAACTAAAAAAAAAACCAAAAACCAAAACAAAAAACCCCCCTCATTTTTACTATCTTTTTTAAATGACAAAAATCTATCATGATGACTCATTCACTTATATTAAGTTGAATATTAGAGACGACTTGTAAATAATGAGAATGGAAAAGAAATATACAGATGCAGTATTTGATAAAGATGTTTATCTTCTGGTAAATGTTAAAAGGATCACAATCTAAAATGACATTATTTTTACAGCTGTGCTGCCTAAAGCAAAACAAGGGTCATAGAATATTTCCTACGATAGTAAGTTATGAAACTTACGCCATTATAATTTCTTCATACATTTATACTTCAATCTTACTGATGTTTGATTAACTTGAGCTGTTAAAATCAACTTTAATGCTATCTTATTTAGAATTATTGTTTTACACATTGTAAATTTTTATTCTTTTGAGATTACATAATAGGTTTTTACTGGCAGCTCTTGAAAGAAGTAATTTATAATGTTACAAAAGTACAACTTTAGTGTGCCTCCCTCATATCAGTAGTCGTAACATGAGAAATCTACAGCTCTTAACCCCTCATTTTATACACTTGAACAACAGTGGGTGCAGAAGTTACATCAGGAGTGTTTTCAGTGAAGGCTGAGTGGTAGAAGATCAAAGCTAACATTAGGGAGGAAAATCAGGTCTTAAATTCCAATGCCATGTGACAGTAAGCATGTTGTCATCCTGGTGTAAAGGTTAGATAGACAAGTGCTGATGAGAAAAACTGTATTCATATAGTTGTGTGTGAAAATTATATTCACTGAGATTCTTTAGAAAGATCACCAAAATCAACAACATCTATTGATTGCAAGGAGGATATTCAGTGTTTACAGAGGGTGAATTATTATTTTTCCTTCTCTCCTTGCGATGGGATAACTGGGAAGATCTCATTGTTCATGGTGCCTCTGTAAACCAGTTCAGCTCAGTAACCCTGCAGAATCCTCTTCCTTTTAGCTAGTTTTTTTTTTGCCAAATTAGCAAACTGAATTGACTCCCTGAGTCAGATAAGCACCTGAGCTAACAGAAGGGAAATGGACGGAGCTTGCAGAGCAGACAGGGGAGGGGTGGAAGAGCTGGCTGTCAGACGTGCATCTTCTATGCTCAACATTAGATTACAGTTAGTGGGGATACATGTTATTCTTGATGCTATGACTTTCTTTTTTTTTTTTGGTAATTCCAGGACTGCCAATCCAACCAGATTTCTAAATGTTACTTTTGAAAACAAAAGGGGGGTGTGTGGTGTGTGTGAGGGTGGTGGTGTGTGTGTGTGCAAGAGAAGGGGTATGTAAGAATGCAGACTATTCAGATGATAAAACCAGAGCTGATGACTCTTTCATATAGATAATACAACAGCACTAAATAAAATCTTGTAAATAGAAAGCGAGTCATTGTTCATTTTAATTAATTTGTTGTGTCGATACTGTAAAACCACTTACAAAACACTCCCCTCAAAAAACCGCCCACAAATAAAAATTATCATCTGTATTACACTGATCCATTAAAAAATCAAAGACTGAAAAAAGTGAATATACAGATAACAATTTCCCTGAAAAGAATTTCAATTTAATTACTTGCATTGGCCCAAATTTGTTATTGTTCCAAACAAAGTGAACATAAAACATTATCACTTTGCCAATTTAACGTTTCAAACTCAATCAAGAAGACCAGCTGAGCTAAATTAGATCATTGTCCACTTTGCTATAGTATTGGAATAAAATCCGGTCTGCTTTGATCACAGTAAAACCAATAACCAACTCGAAACCACACCTATGCCAGGGACTATTGATCCCGTATTTCAGGTCTTTCCATAATTTGAACGGGAAATGGGCAGAAGACAAAAGTGTGCATATGACTGCCTAGTTAAACTGAGTGGGCTTCTGCTTGTGATGGCAATGAGGAAGACTTGGTACTGTATTAGTTGCCACAGAACAATTTTACTTCCAGTCCATGCGCTTTTGAAGGTAATGGGAAAAATTAGTTTCTTTCTCAAGTCTCTCTCTTATTAACATAGTTATCCAGCATGTTACTTGGCTTGAGCAATGGTTTTCTTAAAATAAAATGAAATAGAAATGAATTTATTGCTTAGTATTCTGAAGTAACATTTTTGTATGCAGAGACCTCCATAAATAGAGTAAATGTGACCTGTGGCTGCCTGAAATACCTTTATCTGACAAGTATCTGGCAGCAGTAACAAATTCTTTTTTTCTTCTGCCCGAATTTGTTTCTGTTTTGTTTTGTGTCTTTTTGCCTTTTTTATGAATAAAATAATGCACTTTGTATATTCATTATGAGAACTAAATGTAATCTATATATTTAATCAAGGTTGCTTTGGTAAAAAATGCACTTTGATTTCCTTTATAAGCTGTATTCACTTTTTATAATACAGGATTATAACTTAATAAAATCTGGAAAAATTTAAATGAAACTTTAGTGTATAAATTACTTAAAATATGTTAACATTTAGGATAGAACGCACAAATATTCAAGAGTCCTTTCTATTATATAATTTCTAATGATTGGAAGGAAGAAGTAAAGATGGAATTACAGTTACATGTCTTCCCTTTTTCTGATTTGTGTAATAATGGACATACCATCAAGCTTGCTTTGTTTTTAAAAATTTCTTTCATTTTCACTTTTACAAAAAAAAGAAGATTTAATTTTATGCTATTAAACACGAGCTGTTCATTACAGAAAGGGTCAGGAAAGAGCAAAAAACCCCAAGTATAGATCTATAGATACAAAGGATCAAAGGTCAAGCTTTGGGAATACCTAAAAGACATTTATGGCATCTAGATCCCTGACTTAGAAATATACTCTTGCTTGTATCCCAATTTCAGATCTTATGGAAAAAATATACATAGGTATTTGGTGAAACTGTTGGATTTAGATGTCAGAGAAGAAATTATACTAGATAAAAGGGAAATAACATATACTTAGTCTGTTTAATATCTTCAGATTTTGTTTCTAATATGAATATAACTCAAATGCTGCAGGTGACACAGAGGACCCCTCAAATGTTCAGCACCCCATCAGTCAGGAGCGGCAGAACTTCCAAACCTAAACCAACATTAGCTAATTAGTTGAAAAATAAACAGATTTTTCAGCCTCCTTTATGCAGCCCACAGCTTCTACGCAGCCTACAGCAGCCTACAGCAGGCTTCTACTGATCTTCCTCTGCAGATCACAGTCAGCCTCATCCAGGAGCCAAGTACATGATACACTGCGTGGCTAATGCGTCATTTCTGTTTCTCAGCCTGCTCTCAGCATTCAATATTATATACCATATAGCCATAGCCTTCATAAATGAGGTTTCAAGGAAGTCATCTGATGGCAGAATGGAAATGGCTTTGCTAAGCAGCAAAACTGCTAATCAATAGGTGGAAGACCTGAAAGTGGTGGTTCCATGAAAGGAAAATCCTGTATAATCCTGGTATCTAAGCACTTATTACAGCAGCATGCTCCAATTTGTCTTACTGGTGTAAAGACTTTAAAAGCAAACATATTTATAATGATGCTTTTTCCTGGTTTTGGACTATTATTCAATCACTTTCTGCCCAGTAGAAAGCAGTTGTTTTTTGCCAGCACTTTTACTACTTTAGATGCTCTTCCATTTAGTCTATCATCTTGTCTTGGACTTTCCAGCAATTGCTCCTGTGTCCCTAACCTTATTTCAATCTTGAGTGTGAACTCTCCTCTTCCTGCTTTTTCTGTCCAAAGTCTGTGTATCTCAACTATTGTGCAAATGTTCCTACTCTGTTTAGTTTTATTGAAAAACTCATCCACCTTTCTTCATAAACCACCAAAAAAGTAACTTTTTATGGCTTCTCATCTCAGATCTTACTTAGAGATATGTAGAGTCTGAGGAAAGCACTCAACATAACAGAGTTTTGACATGGAAATCTAAGTCTTTTTCAAGTTTCTTTTTCAGTAAATAGAGGAAGATAGATGTATTTTGGGAGTAATTAGGAGAAGGAGTTGAACATTGGCATCTTGAGTTGCCCTTTGCAAGAACCTTTCTCTCAGGAGTGTGAACAAGGTATTTTGACAATGATGGCGTGTGTGGGGAGAGGACCATGTAAGTCATGTTTGCATGACTGTGGGCACGTACATGGTGGGCAAGGGAAGAAAGGAGGGAAGGAAGAGTCACTGGAAATGGTGCAATTACCTTCAAGTCTCTTTTTAGGGACAAATATATGTGGAGAATTGTGGTCATCTGACAAGAAAAGCATGCAGACCAGGTTCCCTGGCCTCTGCATATCTTTCCTCTCTGGTGGATATAAAAGTAACTTAAAACCACAGTTGAAAGTTAGCTTTCCAGAATGATTATTTAAGACCATCTTTATTTCTAAGCATACCAGGAACCCTTTTTTTCTTTCTGTCTTAAAAAACTCCAAACTTTTCAGTAGTTGCTTAAAGATAATTTGTGCAAACTGGAAATTCTGAACTTAAAGTTAAAAATAGCTCTTTTTGAACTCACATCGCATTGGTACTTATTATAGTGTAGGGAAAGTAATTTCTTTTTGGGGTTAAGAAAAACAGAACACATCTGCTATCACCTAGGAGTGCTTATACTGGACATTTTTTTTCACCTGTGAGGCCATTAGGAACAAATAACACTTGTTCATCGATAGTCAACTCACAGCTGGCTTCAGCTAAAGGCTTGATCTTTGAGTAACAGAGCCACAATTTTCAAGAAGGTAACCATGGATCTTGCTTTTAATAGTATCCACTGTTCCAAAAAGACACCAACAATAGATCATTGTATAGCACACGCTGAAAATCCATGAATGAAAATACATAAATCTGAAAGTCTGTTTTGTCTTAGCCACACAGTTAATACCATCATTATGGCTGAATCCACAGACTGCCATTACTCCATACTTCTTTTGTTCATTACCAATTTTTGTAAGTTTAAAGACTTCGGTGAAAGGACCTTACCCGTGCCTTCTGCTCCATTTCCATCATTAATCTTTCATGTTGCTCTGCTATTGCCAGTGTTGCAGAATGGACTTTCTGATATATCATTTCCCCTTCTCGTGTCTGAAAGGTGAACAGCCCTTCTCCTGTGTCACACATCCTGCAGTGAGATTTAAGCAGAATGGAAGGAAAAAAAATGTGTAATTTTTATGTAACTATTATAAAAAGTGCACACCTTGCAGTAGAAAATTCCAACATTTGTAGTTAAACTTTGGGATTCTGAACATCCATAGTTATTTTTACAATTGAAGAGAGACATATTCCAAGCGATGTGCAGAACTTCGTGAACACAACCTTTAAATTCAGTTTTAATCATCCTCTGGATAGTGAAAAAGAAGTCTTATCATAGAAGAAAAACTTGAGGTAATATAGTCAGATATTTATGGCATTGTTTCAAATGTCTGCACAGGTAAGTGGGAGCTAAATTTAATTCTCTTAACCAATTGATGCCAGAAGTACATAGCACATCATGACTTTGTGAAGTTGATGTATTAAGACAACACTGACCAATTAAAAATGCTATTATGGCTGATCACTACAAAGAAGCTCTATTGAAAGACAGAATTAAGAGGGTTAAATTATAACTGTCTCTATTAGTACATTTATGTGAGGCAGCGTCTAAAGTTATCTCGATAATTACAAAAACCATTCAGTCTATTTGACAATAGGAACAGTATTTCTGTAGTATAAGAAGATTAAATAGTGGGGGAAAAAAAACCCAAAACAAAACAGAAATAAAATTTGCTTTCTTCTTTTGAGAGAGCAACTGCTATTATCCTTATCTGTGATATGGCTGTGGCATTATTCTGAGGAAGAAGAGTGGTATATGGTAAATGCAATGACAAAAAGGGCTGGGAAATATAGAAAATGTGAGTAGACAACAATGTTAGGGTTACTTCAAGGATATATACTGTGTTAAAGAGTGGTGCAATTTTACTTATTTATATTAGTAGTTCCATTACATTATCAGCATCTGATTTCTGTATTTTTATAGAATTCTTCTTACAATTTTAGAAATCAAATTTTAAAATTCTTTTTATTTGGTCTGATACTTCCTGTAAAGATTTTCGGTTATCTGTGATAGAAAATTGTTGACTCAAGTCACTGATGCATAACATTCTTCAACAATAGAAAGATTTTGATTTGCCTTAAAATACCAGATTCCTTTAATGTTTTGGTTGTTTACATTATTTTTAAGGACGTCTTTTTTTTTTTTTTTTGATATCCCAACACCTTCAACATGGCCCCAGAAAGCCCAAGAATTACGAAACATTTTAGAAAAATGTGTCCTAAATAGTCTAACATTCTAACAGAAAGTGTTGGAGGCAGAAACAGATAAAACAGAGATGCTTCTGGAAAATACCTGGTGAAAATACTTAGTAATGATCAATTCAGGTGTTGAAAAGAAAGCCATAGTCTTAAGAATAAATGATTTGTGATATTATCCATATGGATATTATTCATAATTCTGCAATAAAAATAGTCTTCCCCATCCCAAGATATAAAGAAAATACAATCCACTTTGTAGACAGGTATTATTTGATCAGTACTAATGTGGTGTGCCAACTAATAGATTAAAAAAGAAAAGCTTTTATATTAAATTCCAATGGAGGTCAAGTTCCCTGATGTAAACATTTAAGGTATTTTATATCCTTAGCCACAATTCTCCAAAGAGCTTCTGGTAGAAATAAAACATCTCCAGAGTTTTGCAACATTAAGGCAACAGCCTTTCGGATCCCTCAGGGCATCATATAGCTGGTACTCTGCTTTTGTGTAAAGAGATCTTAATAAAATTCAAACAGCGTGAAATGGAAAGTCTGGAAAAAATGATGAGGTTTCAGAAACTGAAGCAAAATATGATCTTTCTGTTGGTTTCAGAGGATGAAAAATCCTACAGGGATAAAACCAAGGAAGCAGGCAATGGGGTGTGATTAAGATTCAGGGGGTAAGCCGCTTGTTTTGACCGAGCAAAACCCAACCACCACCTCTGCCGATCAGACCAGGGTCTGTAGCCTTTGCGTAAGCCCTGGGGGGAGGCAGTGGTGTCTGCTGCGGTACCACCCTGGCATCTCGACCACCACGGTGGGGCCCTGCTTTCCAACTGCAACGGGTGACTGTGGCAGACGTGTCATGCCAAGGTTGGAAAGCCGTCGATGGCAGCCTCCCTGCGTGCGGATTGTGGGCTTCCCTAGCTAACTATGGATGATATGCATGCAGCCACTCAAAACTGGAGGTGGAGAAGAATTATGGGCATCATTTTTTAAAGGGATGAATTCCCCTAACTCACTTTGAAGTTTAACAGGACTTAAAGGTTACAAGAGTGAAGCAATCGGTACCTGGAACATCTGAGTTCTGTAAAAGCAAAAATTGTTAGAATAAAACTTGCTTTCTTCTATCTAAACTTCTTAGTAGTAATCTATCTCCCAAGGAGATTAATCCCTTTGCCATCATGAAGTTTTCCTATTCATCTCCTCAGGATGTTATTGCTTTACCCAGATGAAAATCTGAGTTTAGACCGTCTAGTCTAGTCTAGCCTAGCCTAGCCTAGCCTAGCCTTTTGTATTTTCTGTTCTGTTCTATTCTATTCTAGTTACGACACCAAGAGCAGCAGCATGTTTTAGCGTTAGTTTCAGTCTTTCTAGAATAAGGAAATACAAACTAAAATAGAAGTACTCCTAAGTATGATGGAGATGGGGACAGGGAAAGGGGTAAGTGTGCTCTCCTAAGCTTAAGAGTTTTGCTGAAAAAACAGAGGACATTTACTTATCTGGCCAATGGGAATGGCCAAGCCCATGAGCTGAAACACACCATAGTCAGCAGAACAAATAAACTGTTTTCTCTACAGCCTCTACTAGATGCCAGATAACTGTCCATTTAAAGCTACAGTTTCAGGTTTAGCCTTGCTAGTGTGTTGCTTTATTACGACTGAAAGTGAAATAACTCTGGGTAAATTCAAATTTCTCTATGTTCAAAACACACATGGTTGTTGAGTTGCATCCTTTTTTGGTTACTATGAATTATATTTCAAAGTCAGTCAAATAATTGCTGCTTGTAACTTTTCTCAAAACCTTTAAAAAGCTCTATGTTTTCTACCAACCTTTTAAAATGAAAAATGACCTTTTCCAAAACGTAGAACAAAACTTGGCATAATTATTACTTTTTGCTTTTCTGCAGAAGTTTTCTGCATTTTTGATACTTAATAAACAAAAGCTTGATTATAGTTTTATGTCAATTTAATAACATCTTTATAACTTTTACATTTCCTAGAATCATTTTAGAGAAAAGACAGAAGAAAGGTGTGGGCCTCTTCTTTTCCTGATACTCTCACAGTTATGCATTGCAGCCCAAACAACTCAGTATGACCTTCACTGTCAAAAAATGATTTTGTATATTTTAATTTTTTGATGAGAGATTTAACAGTCTTCAAATACTTGAAAAATGCTGATGTTACCTTCTCTATTTCTGTGTTTTCCAACTTTAAAATATGCTTTAGGATATTTAAGGATTCAATGCATTAAAATGTATGAAGTACTTTGACTGAAATAGGAAAGTGCATTTCTTTTTGCATTATTACAGAATGATATAACTGGGCAGATAATGAAACCAGTAGATAAACAGTGTTGCAAATCTTCATAAATTTTTTACTTCTTAAAATACTGCCACAGCTTTTCACAACCATCATTGTTAGTTCGGAGAAGATGAGAGCTAAGCTTGTGGCCCAGGACAAACTGATTCAGAGATCAACAGTGAAAGTTCTTGCTTTTGCTCAAAGGTAGGGCTTCTATTCAAACCAAAGAGATTTTCCCACCACTATTGCCAGATTTTTTTCAACATTTCTCAAATTGACACAATGGTTTCCCACTGCCGTTGCTTACTACAGTAACTTCAGTCTTTCAGAGCAGACTCAATACTATATATCCATCTTGTAGAATTCCCTTTAAAAAAGAAACTTTGTTGACTTGATTTGACCACTACTTACATATGGTACTTTTTCCCAAATAGAAGTTCATGCTCTCATGTCATGGTTGAAATATTTTAAAAATTTAACAGTGCAATATTCAGCAACTGCATGAGAGAACAAGAATTTGACATCTCAGCCTCATTTCCCTATTTTGGTTAAGGGTAAAATGCATTTTCACAATAATGAAGATTGTTTGAAAACTGAGACACTCAGAAACATTATTTACTAAAAGTCCTTTAAAATAAAGGATAAATGACAATTGTAACTCGAAAATTTTTAGTTCTTCATATATCTAAATCTAATTTTTTAATGGGTTCCAATGATTTCTTTTTACCCACAAATAATTTAGCATTAAAGAAATAATGGCTGATTTGTAAATTTATTACTCAAAAGTATATAAAACTACATACAAATAACTAAAAAAAAAGGTAAACATTCTCAAATAAGCACTAAAAAATAATAAAAAACTTTTACTAGTAATAACACATTACTATTAATAACTATAACTATTAATAGCTAATACATAATAAATAACTACTGCCCTAGTTTAGCATTTCTAGTTCTTTAAATAAAAATGAACTTTAAATTTTTAAATGGGAACAGATCACGAATAGGTATTGTCAGAGTGCTAAGAGTTACCAGTACCAAACTGGATGTAATTGCTGTTGCATAGTCTGCACTTAATGTGAAAAAGTTGTTTACTCAGACACTTCAAGGCCCAGAAATCAAGTTAGCTACTGCTTATTTCCTGTATACTGAAGAAGGTGCCAGTATGGGACCAGACCTGTAACTGTCACAAGATATGTAGTAAATAAAAGATGGCCTTTCTTTCAAGCCTTGAAGCTGTGACTGTCAGTCAGGAAACAACTAGTTGGTATGCAATATTAACTCTGAACTGAGAAACTTATTTCTTGTGTTGCTACAGCTTTGATTTTCTAAAAAGTGGTGGAAACTAGCAATTTTGCCTGCAATTTTATTAGATTATCAGAGGAGACACACAAACAGTCTCTCTCATGGATATCTAACTTTTGTTCTTTCTTTCTTTCTTTGTTGTTATCTTAACTTGAGCTAAGCCATTTTGACAGAAATCCTGCTTGTTCTTTGTGTGCAAGGACGTTACGCTAAACACAGGCTAGCTAACCAGTAGACCTCACTAAGAAATGAATGCAAAGCTCCCCTGAGGGTCCAAATTCTTTACTCATTCCAGTCTTCAAGACATGCTAGCTTGCCTCCTCCCAAAGTTGTTCTTTTCTGAGAAAATTAAAAAAAAAAAAAAAAAAACAAGGAAAGCAAATAAACTCTTTGTGGCTGGGGCATATTTAGACAAAAATCTCCCTTTATACCTAGGAATACTTATTGAAACAACTGTAAAATAAACTATGTACATTTTTATAAAATTGTAAGTCAACTTCTATGTTGAAAGGAATAGAAAAACAGAGGAAGAAAATAAGAAAATGTTGATAAGAATCCAAACACAATAAAGCAGGCAAAAAATGGATACCTTTCATGGGGGAATCAATAAGAAAAAAGATAACAACATAAATAGGATGTGTATGGGACCTAGGAAAGGTCTATGGGTGAAGCAGAGAGAAGACAATTAATGGGAAATGTGTACAAAGTGTAATTAATTCAGGTATAGAACTTCAACAGCAGATGTGTCTAGAAAGACGTAAAGTTGGGACAAGATTGGTGAAAGCAAGCAAAATGTGCTATGAAAAATCTGTGAAAGGGAAATTAAGAACACCAACATGAAGCACAGCAACGATATAAAGGGCAACATCCAGAACAAACAGACGCAGACTCTCTAAATCTTCCGAGTGTGGCCTGTTACTCACACCCTATGTGAATAATGAGTTAGATTGCCATGGTTTGCTGTCAGCATTTCAGAGTTTTATCAAGTGTCAAACAGATATCAAGGCAATTTTATGATTGAGAAGCAAATAATGAAAATTATCTGATATATGAGGCATCTGCCTGCCCTCCTTAATGATGTTTATTTGCTGGCAAGAATATAAAACATGAAAAAGTAATTATGCATGATATCTACTAAATGCTGGCTACAGACATTCCTCCATAACATTTATTGTCATGTTGTTGCACTTCAGTTGAGGTGGGTAACTTTCCACTGTTCTTGCACATGCTCATGAGATATAGATAACAGTGTTTAATCTTAAATTAGCTTTCTTTCATGTGGAATCTCCTTGAATTTGGTCTGAGTTAATAGAGGAGTATTACCACATCTCTGATATGATTCAGTAACTTGATCATGGAGCTTAGCCTCTAAGATCTGTTCAAGGTCAGATCTTGTATTTCTTGAGTCATCAGCATTTTCAACTAAAAGAACCAAAGGATCCCTCATGCCATCAAAGCAGCTTTCCTACTAAGATCACTTATGGCAACATTTTGCAATTCTGAGAAGGAAAATGCTCAGAGATGGAGTGGAAATGAGAGATGATTTGCTCCCATGTAGCTGGGATTCCATCACTCAGAGGAATCCAGAAGTCTTTCTCCAATATTTCCTAGAGGACCTTAATACTTTCCAAGTGATAGTTGCACATCTTTTTTAAGATATTATATGCAGTCATGGTAACAAAAATCTTATGTGCTAGTCTGATGAATATGCTGCTAGTCTTGCTGAACAGAGATGCATTACCCTACAAATTTTCCCTCTAAAAGGGAGATTTGTTGTGTGTATAGTGTTTTTTCCCAATAAAATGATTTCTTTTTCTGCCTAAACCAAATGACCATTTAAGTGGTATAACATAATGTAAACAAAATTTTCTCATGAGAACATGTTTTTATTTGTTTTATCAGATGGGGAAGATTTCTTTACAGTACTAGTGATAATTACGCCTCTTGGGATATTTTTTCTTCTCATTGCCTGTGCTGCCTCTACAATTGCTGTCTCTGTGCTGCCCTCTGTGATAGCACATTCAGACTAGTGGGGCATTTATCACACTGTTAAAGCTTCAGGGACACTAACGCATTCCTGCATGTCAGATACTTTCCACTTTTTGCTTAATGGAAGTGCAGAAAGCAGGCTGTGTCTTTCTCTGGACTATATCAATGATTGTCCACTAGCACTGTAATTTTCTAATTCATTTCCACTGGATTTATCCCTGACCATCATAAGACACAGTGAAAAAAATTGTATTTCAGTTTTTTTCCCAAGGTTCTGTTTTGATAAGAAGGAGGATTCTGCCTGGGACTTTTTTCAGACCACTTTTCTTTGATTGCTACCAAGCTTTCCCATCTATTCTCATTAAAGTGTTCTTATTTATATTAATTACTTTAATATATCAGAATAAATGTAACTAGTGCTGAAGAGTTAAAGAGAGTAACTCATTCTCAATGCTAGTTACAGTATAAAAAGCAGAAAAGCTGACTTTATTAAGTCATGCATAAAAGGTAGAATGTGGAGATTGACATGTAATTATGAAATATATCCATATGTAATGGTAAACATGCTATACAGAGGCTCTGTTTTCTATTTCCTAGACCTTAGAAACTAAACTATAGTGAATAAGAGAATCAATTTTCTGGAGTCTAAGAAGTTGAATCCCAAATACTTTACTATGACTATAACTACATTTTTTGTCTCCTCCTGCTTATAGACTAATTTTATAAAACCTGACCTAAACATTTTGATGGGGAAGATTGAACTGTGCTGTATGTGCTTTATGACCTCTAAGTAAGAAGGATTCTAGGCTGCACATGCAAAGTACTCTCTTGTGTCACTATTCAGTTCATATTATTTAAGAAATCAGTGTAGGTAATTAATGCATATCTATATGCAAAACAACCCACTTTATAGAGACTTTTGACCCCTTAACATTTTCTTTAAAAAAATAAATAATCACATGTATTACACAAAAAGGAAATTTATGAAAAATAGAGGATAATAAAACTAATTGTTGACACATTCTCAAATACACAAGACATTTGCATTTTTGACAGTTTAAGTAATAGAACAAACATGAAAACGTTAGATAATTAGTTCTGTTAGTTTGTAAAGATCAGGTCTTGTTGATAATGATGAAATACTATTTAACAGTGTCTTGGATGAGTATCTATTCTTACCAAGAACTCATATATTACTATTATCATTTCAGCACAGAAACAGCAGTTATGGTTGGCTGTAAAACAAACAGTCCAACAAAAAAACATTGGTCTGAGAAAAATAAAGAGATTGCAAAGACTACAAACAGCTAAATTTTTCTGATTAAACCTTTTCACTTATGGTAGTTTGGCTATTATTTTTCATCTCACTTTTGAATAAGAGGGATCTAAGTTCCAAGTCCTGGAAGCTGGGATCATATTCAAATACAGATATTTGCTACAGGACTTCTGCCACCCTGTTAAGAGCTATTATTCCCCAATAAAGACAAACACATCTCATAACAATATTACTCAGTTCCTCTCACTGCCTTTAGCAGCAGAACATGGGTGAAGCAGCATTAATCTACATGAATGCCATTGACTTTGACAAATACAAAAATGGCCATATAAGGCCATTACTGATTAAAATAAATGATAGTGTAATAATACAGGAGCCCTGTGGCCGCGCATCACCACTTGTTATAACAGAAACAATAAAACTTAGTGGTCCAGGATCTTTATTTTCTTCTTTTTTTCTTTTTTGAGCCCTAAAATCAGTTATGTTCAGGACTAGTCCTTGACCAGGGTGTTGTGGATAGAAATGTGACACAATTCTAAGCTACTCATAGAATCATTTAGGTTGGAAAAGACCTTTAAGGTCATAGAGTTCAACTGTAAACCTAACACTGCCAAGTCCACTCGATCCACTCTCAGGAAGTAACAAGTTTTATGAAAAGGAAAGCATCTGCCAGTCAACAGATGTTAGCATAGTAACAACCAAGGAACTAATTTGCATAGGTATAATAGTTGATTTTACTTCATCTTTGAGGAACTTGGGGTGCTCAGAAGCTGTGACACTGGGCATTGTTGTAAAGGTGCCAACAATATTTGGAGTAATTCATCATGCTCAAACTAAAAGTTAAACTAAAAAGAATTAGTAAAAAAGAGTTTTGCATGTGCACATAACAACAAATATAATATTAAGAATTTAACATAGGACCACATTTGAAATGATCTAAAAGAGGATTTGTCCTATAATGCCTCAATAACCTCTCTGTGTATTGACTGCTATTGGAAACACATTGCACCTACCATGATGCAGACAGATACTGTGTTTGTGTCATTATCCTCTTTTTTATTTTGACAGCAAGCATAGGAAACACGAATTTCCTACAATTTGATCAAAGAATATTCACTTAAGGAGAGGAGAGAAAATTTCTGGAGGGCTGAACAGGAATGAAATAATGCAATTAACATTTTTGATGGATGAATAATGTCAAGACAATAGAAGTAAAAATTCTTAAGGAACTGATATAGAGCCAGGTTTGGAACCATGGGACCAGAGGAAAAAGGCAAATTAGTCACACTTAATTATAATGTGTATTCAAAACACAGTTTTCCCAGTTTATGGAAAATCAATGCTGCATTCTCTGGTTTCAAAAGTGGGAGACACAAAGTGCAAAGAAATGATGAAGAGAACACACTGAGCACTCTGCTGAGTTTTTGGAGTTTTGACTACTTCAAAACAAGGCATTTCAAGTGCATCCCCCATCCCCTCTCCTTTTAAATGCACCATCAAAAATGGGTTTGGCCACTTAAAGCATTTATGGTTACCACTCTCTGAAACTTTCAGTATACTATGATTTTATTGTGGTGGGGATTTAAACACTGCTGTCTTCTTTCAGTGTCACTCTCTCCATCTCCAAGGTATGAGAGCTACTGCTTTGACCATTGTGGCCACCGAGGAATTTTCAGAAAGTCATATGCAAATATTATGGGCACACATGGTTGGTTCAGAGGCACTCACCATGCTATGTACAAACACTAATGAGTAATTAACATATGCTAATAACAGCCAAGGACTCATCAACACTAATCTCAAAACTAACAGGTTGTTAACTCCAGTTTGGGAGCAGCCTGCCACAGCAGCAACCCTTGGGACAGAAAAAAGCATCAAGGATGAGAAAAGGCAGAGATTTGTTTGTTTTTGAAAAAAAAAAGATATATTTCTCAGGTGGTGACAGTAAGAACTGAAGATCTTAGCTGAAGGCCATGTTTTTGGTCTCAACTTTAACGAGACATGCATACAGACACAAGTGGTCAAATAATGCTTTTGGTGGTAAACCGGATGTGCAATAATAACATAACATCAAAAAATAATTACAGAAAATGTACAGCCCCCACCACAAGTATAAAACGTTCATTGAACTTCCATCAATTTTCTACATGTGGTATTTAATTTAGAGAGGAAACATGACTTCCCTCCCACTTGCTTTAACCTTTCCTCTTTGATGTAAACCAGGCAGAAGTGAAGTAGACAGATTTTCCCTGTTGTCTCAATTGCAAACAGCAGCAATCCTGTTATGGATCAAACAACTCGCACTGCATTCACCTGGCATCTCTGACTCCAACTTTGATTGTGTATATGATATCCTTGTGTTGGTGCTTCCAGCAGTGGGAAAAGGATCTCTGTAAGGATTTCTCATTAGCCTGACAGCTAAAATCAATTGTAGTTTTTTGTTCAGGTAAGTAGCATCTTGATAAAGGCTTGAGAACCCTCAGAATATTTTTTGTAAAATTTTGTTACATAAAAAAAAGACACTCCTTTCAATTACACAAGTAAGTGGGTAGGAAAAGGTACAAGTGGATAAAAGGAGAGTAAAAACAAAGAAAAAAAGAAGAGTCCTGCAAAAGAAAATCCTCACAAAGACTCACATGTATCAAATCATGCAGAAAAAGGACAGGAAAAGCATGCAAAAGGATGAAAAATAAGCAGAAAGCAGTATTTAGTTTATAGTTATACTCGGGCTCCCCGCATATTTTCCAAGAAATATCTTCTTTCTAAAACTTCATGGGATGTAGTGGCTAGCCATTTTCTGATGTTTTGATGAATGTGTATTTCCACCTCTAATTAACAGCAAACAGTTACGCTGACTAGGTTCTATTAACTGAATATCTACTATGAGTCCTGTAGTGGATAAAGACACATTTTATGCTATCTTTAGTGAGGATTTTGCTTAAAACAAAAACATTTAGGTAAGAATGGCAAGAACTGTGGCCATTGTGTGTATGTGCCACCATCTATTCTTGGTAAATATTCCCTCAGACCAGTTTTCTGCATAGTGCAAAATGCTGCTAATTAACAAGAAATGCACCTTGACAAGTCCACCAGAAGAGGGAAAAAACAAAGACTGCAAAACAAATTTGGGATAGTAGAATATAAAAGCATGAAATGCATCTTCTCTAATGCACAAAATTTTTAAGCACAGCATGCCTGCTCTCTTCCCAGGGATCTTGGAGAACTGTTAGAAAGCAAAATGAGAAAAGCAATCATCCTTTGCTGTGAAAAAACACTAACAAGCTACTTTTACACTGGAGCTTACTCGTCCAGTTCAATATTTCAGAGTTTAGGCTTCTACCCTTCTACACTGCCTTAGTAATATTTTTGTAAGAAATTTATAACAGGCATGGAACTGTTCTGAACAATGGAATGTGTCAGTCCCTTTTGTCTATGATTCTGTATGCCAGGTTTAAAAAATCCATAAACTATAGATGCAATACCTACTGACTTTGTCAAACATTTATATATAGCTATCCAAAAAGGAAGCACTGTAGGTGGCAGAAGAGAAAGAGTACAAATCCCTTATGGGCAGAATGATATATAATGGATATTCATAGTTCTTATGCAGCAAAAGGTGACCATGTCTTCCCTGGACATTTAGACATAATAGCTTGGGCATGTTTGTGGCTATTTCATGTATACCATTAAAACCATTTTGAGTATCCTAGGTAACAATTAAAAAGTCTTTTGAAGTATTTCCCCACTTTCTCACTCTGGAACATTCATATTGTAGGTATCCTTCATATCATAGACAGAATATTAGTCTCAAGATAAATAATAATATAGATTTCTATTTCTGTGTATTACTATTTCTGCTCTAATTTCTCTGATGGTCTTTTTTATCAGCTATTGGACACTACTTCCACATGCACTGAACACTTTTTTCTTGGCTATCCTCCGTTTCATCTGCCCTTCTAAGGCTGAGAGCTAATAGTACTCATTTTTCTTTTTTTTTTTTTTTTTTTTTTTTTTTGCGAG